>CM031239.1:177947724-178362724 GCA_018340775.1 Taxus wallichiana var. yunnanensis | reverse complement strand
AGAGTTACGTACTTGATTTAGGAGCCTTCTCCACTACACTTGACCTCCGAGTTATTCCTCTAGGATCCTATCAGGTAGTGTTAGGTATGGATTGGCTCAAGGCTCATCGAGCTAAGGTAGATTGTAGAAATAAGGTCATTGAGTGTCAGGATGATCTTGGGAGTGCAGTTTTGATTTCAGGGATGAAGAGACCTATCTCCTTGTGCATGATCTCGGCTAAGCAAATCAAACGGAGCATGCGTAAGGGATGTCAGTTGTTTGCTATCACCATTAGTGATTGATCAAAGAGCACTCTAGAGCATTCACCCTTGGATGATCATGCAGTTTTGAGGGAGTATGCCGATGTGTTTCTAGGCAAGCTTCCAGGGATACCACCCTACGAGAGAGGTGGATTTCACCATCGATTTAGTACCTAGATCTGCACCGGTTTCTATGGCACCTATCGGATGACGAATCCGAGCTTCATGAGCTCAAGATCAGATTAGAGGAGTTGTTAGATAAGGGTCTCACTCACTCGCCTTAGTGTATCTCCTTGGGGAGCGAAGTCATATTTGTGAAGAAGAAGGATATTTCTCTCGGGCTTTGTGTAGATTTCGAGATAGCTCAACAAGGTCACAATAAAGAACCACTATCCACTCCTTAGGATTGATGACTTGTTTGATCAGATGTAGGGAGTGAGAGTGTTCTCCAAAATTGATCTCAAGTCAGGATACCATTAGTTACGCATATCAGATGCAGACATTCATAAGACAATGTTTCGCACACGTTATGGGCATTATGAGTTCACAGTTGTTCCATTTGGATTGACCATTGCCCCAACTGTCTTCATGAGCCTCATGAATGGAGTATTTAGGAATTTTCTCGATCGCTTTGTCTTAGTGTTACTTGATGACATATTGATATATTCTCATTCCGAGGAGGAACATGAGGAGCATTTGAGACAGGTACTTCAAGTTTTGAGAGAGAAAAAGTTGTATGGGAACTTGAAAAAATGTAACTTCTTTCAGACAGAGATTCAGTACTTGGGTCATATCACATTAGGCAAGGGTATCTCAGTAGATCCCTCTAAGATACAAAAGCTATTATGGGTGGCCAACACCGACATCGATTATTGAGGTGAGGAGTTTTATGGGTTTAACAAGGTATTACTGTAGGTTTGTACAAGAATTTTCTAGGATTGCTCACCCTATTACTTCTCTTTAGAGAAAAGGGAAGAAGTTTGATTGGTTAGAAAAGTGTGAGCAGGCCTTTCAGTTGCTTAAGGAAAGGTTAACCATGACGCCCATCTTAGCAGTTCCGGACCCTACGGAGGATTTTGTTGTTTGTACTGATGCATCACTAGAGGGTTTGGGAGCAGTTCTTATGCAGGAGCGTCGGGTTATTGCTTTTGAGTCTCGTAAGCTCAAGGAATATGAGCTTAATTACCCTACTCATGACTTGGAGCTTGCAGCAGTTGTTCATGCACTTGTGCATTGGCGACATTTCCTTTTGGGTAGACCTTTCATTTTGAGGACAGATCATCGTAGCTTGCAACATATCTTCTCACAGCTAAACCTCAACGCTTGTCAATGGCGTTGGATGGAGTTCCTATGTGAGTATGAAATTGAGGTGTAGTATATCAAAGGAAAGGAAAATGTTGTTGTAGATGCACTTAGTAGACGACGACATGTGCTTGTTTCATTGACACTGCAGTTAGATTTGAGAGGCAGGATTCTTGAGCACCTTCTAGAGGACATGTTTTATGAGGGAGCTAGACAGATGTTGGAATCACAGGGTTCATTAGAGGGTAGATATTCTAGGTTTATTTTAGAGAAATATGTTTTACTTTGGTTCCATAGGCGCATCTATGTACCTAAGTCATGTGATTTGCGTAGCTTCATCCTCATAGAAGCTCATCGAGCCCTATATGCAGCACACCCAGGAGTGAAGAAAATGCACGCTGATCTGAGGGAGTTATATTATTGGTTGGGTCTCGACAGACATAGTAGATTTTGTTGCATGTTTCCTTGAGTGCCGAGGGTCAAGGCAGAGCATTCTCATCCCGTAGGACTCTTACTGACCTCATGATATTCCCAAATGGAAATGAGATGTGATCTCCATGGATTTCATAGTCGAACTTCCAATGTCTTCTTATCATCATGATGCCATTATGGTTACCGTGGATAAGTTGACCAAGGTTGCGCACTTCTCGCCAACCAAGGTCGCCTATAATGCACAGGCCATCACCAAAGTATTTATGGAGGACATTGTTAGGTTGCATGGGATTCTGAAGACCATCATCAATGATAGGGATACCATCTACACTTCAAGTTTCTGGACTTCCTTTCAGACCGCTCTGGTTACTCAAATTAATTTCAGCTCAACCTATCATCCAGAGATAGATGGATAGACAAAGAGGGTTAATCAGGTGTTGGAGGACATGTTGAGGATGTATGTGATGGACCAACAAAAGAAGTGGGAAGATTATTTGCATTTAGTTGAGTTTTCCTATAATAACAACTATCATCAGTTCCATTGGTATGGCTCCTTACCAAGCCTTGTATGGACGACCTTGCAGGACACCTTTGAGTTGGGACAGACTAGATGAGGAGATTATTCTGGGACCAGCTTACCTACAGGATTTAGAGCAGTAGGTTGTTTTGATTAGACATCGTCTTGAGCAGGCTAGAGCACACTAGAAGGTGTATAAAGACACCAAGAGGATTGATTGTCACTTCTCAGTGGGTGACAAAGTCTTCTTGAGAGTTTGTCAAGTATAAGAGCCCAATCTGTTATGGAAAGGGTTCTAAGCTATCACCTCGTTTTGTGGGGCCTTTTGAGATTTTAGAGGTCATCGGTCCAGTTGCCTACCGCCTAGCTTTGCCACCACACCTTGCATGGGCCCACGATGTATTTAATGTTTTCATACTATGTAGATATGTACCAGATGTTTCTCATGTTTTGGATTGGTCGGCATTACAGGTAGAGGACAAAGGACAATGGAGAATGGAGTCCGTAAACATATTAGAGCACGAGAGGTCATTCTTCGGGATCGATACTTGAACCAGGTTAGAGTGTAGTGGGACCGATACGATGAGACAACAACTACCTAGGAGGATGTGACACCTTTGAGGGCTAGATATCCCTATCTCTTTCAGTGACTTCCAGGAGGAAGTCTAATTTTAGTAGAGGGGGATGTAGTGCCCACATTTTTATAGCTCAGTTACTTGTTGCTCATTTCTCATAGACATGTTTTGATAGAGATTTGATATACTTTGGACATTACATTAGGAGATTTGATCTTATTAGACATATATGGAGATTTAGGCGTATAACGCTAATTCAACTTGATTATTATGTTGTCGCATTATCTTATGATGTCATGGATACTAATTGATGTGATGTTGTTTTTGGAAATGTAATTATATTGGTGGTTACTCAGTTTGTTGCATGTTGAGATTCTATGGATACATGTCACTTTATCATTATGTCTAATCTATGGTAAATTGTGTATAATTGTGCACGTTGTCACTTTTTTGATCCCAGAGAGATGATATGTTAGTTTAGAATTCATTGATATCTTATTTAGTAATTAATTCACATTTTATCAGATAGGTGTGTTTAATGTGTGCAATGAGTGTGCAGGTGACAGGTCAACAAGAGAATGTGGGATTTAGGCAAGCTACACAACTTTACACAAGCAGCCCACAAGGCTAAGTCCTAGCCGTGTTTATTGCTTGAGGATTTAGCGTTAGGATTATTATTTTGGGCATCATCGGTGACCCTCGGTTGTAATGTAATATGTCTTGTAATTATTAATTTTGCTTAGGGTGTTTAGTTTGTGTTGTAAACTTGTTTTGGGGAATTAATGACCCCACTTGCATTAAGTTTTGAATTAGTTTAATGATGTACTTAATCTAGAGGGTTTAGGGTCACATGTGAACCCTTGGGTGGGCCCCACACCCTCTAACCTTGTGCCAAATTTTCAAACTCGAAATTATGTTATTTTAGGCATTTTTAGGGACCCCTTTTGAGTTTGGGAGTTCCCTTAACATGAAAATGGGCCCTTGGACCCTACCTAATAGGTAGGGGGGCTTATTTCCAAGGCTAGAGGGAGTTTTCCCTCCTTTTTGCCTCCCCTTTGGTCACATCCATGTAAGGGGTATGGATTAGTGTGCTTTGTTAAAAGTTGCACAAGATTGTTTTGTTATCATTTAGAGTAATTTGGGAGAAGAGGGCTAAAAGTCATTTTATCCTTTCTCTCATTTATCTTTGGCATCTTTGACCTTGAAGGAGGAGAGGGGTGACACATGTCACCCCCTCATTTGTGAGGATTTTTGCTTGCTCCTCTTCAAATTCCCCCTCATGGGAAAAGAAGAGAACTTTTTTTTGAGCTTTGCTTGGAGTCTTGTGGATTTGGAGCTAGAGTTTGCTTGGGTCAAGAAGTGGAAGAGATTGATTTTGGAAATATTTTCTTTGAGGTAGGATTCTTGAGCTCTATTGTATGTATTATATCAATGCAGTTATTAGTTGTTTACTTGGAAATGTTTGTTGTTGCATGAAGAATTTTTTTGTTGTTTTCTTGATTTTGCTCCCTCCATCATATGACATGATGGAGTTTTGGAGTTGTGGGGGAAGAGAGAAGGATTTTCCCTCTCAATCCTCATAGGCTTGATGGGCAAGCCTTGTAGGATTTAGTTACTCCCCTCAAATGGTTTGAGGTGGGGAAGGTTGTTCATTTGGCTTGAACCTCCTTCCCCATTCTTGGTGAGGAAACCCCTTTGGGGTTTGAAAATTATTCCAAGAAGGATTGGTGAAAGGGTGGAGAAATAAGGAGGGCTAGAAGAAAATGGGAGAAATAAGGAGGGTATGGAGACCTTGACTTTGTGTAACTCATGTTGGTTGTAACCTTTGGAGAACTCCTCTTTTCTCTTCCCCATTTTAGAGGTAGAACATGGTTTCTCCTCTTGTTCATCTTTGTAAAATTTGGAGTCTTGTTTTAGTCTTTGCCTTATTTTTGTGTGGATGTAATGTTGTTTGTTTCACCCTCACTCTTGTGCATAGTTGTGGATAGTTGTCCTCTTTCCCATGGGCTTGGGGGAGGCTAGCATGCATCCCAACCTTGGGAAGACATGTAATGATGCCTATGGTTGGGTGGTAAAACAAGCTTCTTCTCCTTGCTTGGATTCCTTGAAGGCATGTGCATTTGGATCTCAAGATGGAAGTTGGATGTTGGTTGGAGCTCTTTGTCATCTTCATTTTATTGTGGACATTACCCTTTGTCTCTTGAAAAGAATGGCTTGTGGAAGCTTTCCTTGTGTGTAAAGTCCTCCTTCTTGTATTTGGTAATTACTTGTAACTTGAGTCACTTTTTCTTGTGCAATCTTCCTCCAAACTTGCAAAGAGGTTTGTAATGAGTTCCTTTATTTCACATAGTATGGAAACATGTTGGGTTGATGTGTTTAAGCAAAAAAAAAAAAAAGAGAAAAATGGTATTAGATGTTTTTCTTTTATAAAAACTTGATGTAACTCTTATCTTTGGAAGGAAGTTTAAGTTCATTGGAAAAGAAATGTTGTGAAATGAGTGGGTTCTTTGATATAAATTTGTTTAGACTTCATTTGAAAGGAATGCTTATAGATGGGGAATGTGATTTGTTCTTCTTTTACAATAAAAAAATAAATCAATAAAAGACACATATGTATATTTCTTGTTGACATTCTACTTGGGCAAAAATCTGAAATATGTTTTGTTAAAACATTGGAAATGAAATCTAATTATTAGCATTGAATCTCATGAATAATATTAAATGAAAATACTCTCTTTCTTGCAATGTTCCTCTTTTTGTAATTGTTGGTAATATAAATAAATGAAAGAAAGATTAGTTTTAGTTTCCCTTCCATGAATAGTTTAAGAAATTGTTTTTTTACATCTTAATAGTCATTATACCTAATTTATTTCATTATATATATATATATATATATATATATATATATATATATATATATATATATATATATATATATATATATATATATATATATATGAGATAATAAACCGTATTATATTAAAAGATAATGGTCAATAAACAAGTAATTTCAAATAAAATTAAACAAAAAAAGAGAGCTATATATATTAATATATTATATATATATACCTACTTATATATATAATATATTGATGAATATCATTGAATATATATATATATAAAATTAATTAAAAAAAAAAAAGAAAATTGACTTTTTTTTTTTGTGCAAGGTTTTGAGTTGGGGAGGGCCAAACCCCTCCCCTCACACATTCGTGGCTACCCCATGTCTTCCCAACACCCGCACCCACGGCTGTTGCGAACCCGCCGCACTGTCCCTCCGATCTCGCCACGCCCTGCGCTGCCCCTGTCGCATCCCCATACGCCACCACCCACGCCACCGTCCCCTTCCGCCGCAGCTTATACACTGCACCTCCATTGCCGTCCTCTCCCGCGCGCCTCCACTGTAGCCATTGTCATACCAATCTGCCCCCTTCTTCACTACACACACACACACACACACACACACACACACACACACACACACACACACACACACACACACACACACACACACACACACACACACATATTTAGATTTGTTTGTATATAAAAATATACATGAAATAAAGATGGAGAATTTCCATCAAGATCTTCATGGAAACAAATATTCAAGCTCCCTTCCCACCTACACCGCAAAAGACAAACCAAACAAAATGAGAAGAGAAGAAGGGAAAGTAAAACATAAAGAAAGTTAGGGCAAACTTTAGGTTATTTTCAAAACCAAGGGTCAAGATTAGATTTGATCCAAGGGCTCACAATTAATCCTACCAACTTAAAGTCATGAGCATTTTAAATGGGTTTGGGAAAATAAATTAAAGGGGATATGGGGGCAATTAAACTTAAAGAAGGGAAAATTAAATAAAATTAATGAGGGGTGTATAGACCTCCTTTAGTGACCCTAGAAAACACTTAGTAGAAATAAATGATTAAAGATGAAATTTGACTAGTGGTTAATTAATTGGGCAAACTGAAATAGTGTAAAATAATTAATAATGGAAATCAGATATGTATTGTTAGTATTTATTTTTTTAATTTTTTTTTTTACCGTTTTCTTGGTCCATTTTTTCCGGTGTCCCGAGAGGGTCATGAAACTCAATTTCAACCCTTTAACTTATCTTCTACGATCGAAACCTGGTCTATGTTTTGGAATCCCATTTGCTCTAGCCACATGAGACCATTTGATTTGACTAGTGCTTTATTTGGAATAAAGAAGATAAAACACAGTCGGTTCCAGATATATATTGTCAAAATGTTTATCTATGGAAATTTCCATCACATTCACTAGCCCATCAATTTGAGTGGATTTGATTGTTTTCAAATATATATGTCAAAATGTTTTATCAGTGGAAATCTCAAAGCTGTAATAGATTTGTATGTTTTCCTCCTTTCTAGTTTTTTTTCTTGAATTAGAGGATTTTATTTTGGGATGGGGTTTTGATGTTCGTTGTTGATTGGGATTTTTATTTTGATGTAATATTTGACAACAAGCCAATATGAGGAGTTTGGTTTATTTGGATTGAAAAAGCGAGGTTTTCACTCACACAGGCCATGAAAAATTCCTTCTACACAAACAATACTTCAATTGAGGTAAACATTTCATTTACCGTGTGTTGCATAGCTAAGTAATAAGGAAAAACATTATGATATTTTCGCCAAAAACTATTTTACCTCTACCCCTGCAACAAAACAAGAGCTATTTAATAAAAGCCTATACTTGGCCATGAAAGCTACAAATGTAGTCCGTACAACAAAAATTACATGGATGATGGAACACACACATAATGATATGAAGCCCTAAACGATCCAAAAACTTATAGATTCCATATGTGAGAAGCCGGAGTTGAAGATTATGTAATTTCATATTTTGGTGTGCGGAGAGGAATCTACCTTATGAACTTGCCTTTCATGTCATATATGATGTGGATCAAAGTAGTTCTATTTTACCAGAATATGCCAAAAACAATTTAAAATTTGAATTTATTGAAGATTTGCTATCACAAACACATAAAACCCCGATAATTATAAAAAACCAAGGATTCAAAACAATGAACCATTACCGCTACAAAGATCTTGGTGCCTATGGCCTAATAGATAACACGGTTAATGATTGTGAGTTCTAGTGGAAAGAAGGGGGATCTGAATATGTTTATGTTTATGTACACTCTACGGTAAGAACTGGGAGGGAAGAAATTATTGTATTTTCTAGATATTTCACTGATAAATAATTAGTTTGTGTGATGTTTACTACTCTATTTTAATTTTTCTTCTATTAAAATAGAGTAGACTGACTTGAAACATGACCTAACTTAACCGGCCGCAACACGTACCTTTACTAAAACATGGCGTATCAATGTGGACAATAATATTTAAAATGACTAATTTATATATGTATATACTCAAACATGTGTATGTATGTATGTATGAATATATGTGTGTGTGTGTGTGCGTGTGTGTGTATATATATATATATATTCAACAAGATGAACTAGTATATAAATAAATAAATGAGGATTTTAAAATGATGGAATCATTTCCATTCACACAAATAACTGACTTGAGGCCTTTTTGGCAGCGATCAAAAAAATCTACTTTATCTTTCTAATGGCTACCAACAAATTAAATTTGTCACAATAAACCCAGAGGTCTGTCATATGAAAATAGCTACTAGACATTGTCCAAAATTTTGAAAGCTCTGTCAGGCTTCGAGAAGAGCATTATTGTTGCCTATTTCCATGGTAAGCCTGCAATGAAAAGCGAGCGTTAACTATAAACTTAATGTATGACTAAATTGGAATCTTAGGAAAGAATTGTTTTTTTTAGGTGAAATGATCGCCACTCCATGGGATTTAAATGAATTAGTGTTAGATGTATGAGCTGATTGGATGGTTGTAGAGGGTTTGATTAGAATGTTTAAAATGATGGTTGTATGTTTTAGTGAGGTTCAAAATAAATTTCTTTTGTTTAGTTTTCCCAAATTTGGGAAAGCATTCAAAATTCTCTATTATTTTACTTAAAACAATGTTTTAATACCAAAAAAACGTGAGAAATAAATGTTATTATAACAATTAATACATGCATACATATCCATCTAGGTCTTCGTTTTCATGTAATAATTCTTATTTGAAAAGAAATGGCACTCTCAATTGTTCCTCTTGATTTCCAATAGAATATAAAATATATATACAACTTTAATTGTATCCTTTGAAAGAAAAAGGGGGGTTAAATAGACTGGAGTGGTTACTACTATTTGCTTGCCTATTTCCATGGTAAGCCTACAATGAATAACCAACGTTAACTATAAGCTTAATGTAAATTGAAATTTGATTCGTACAAAGCCATTCTTGGTTTAGTAACAACCTCTACCTCTTAAAAAGGCTTATACAACTCAAAATGAGGAGTAATGCTCAGATAGAGATATAAAATAAAGTGCGTTAAAGCCAAAAGAAAATGATAGAAGAGAATATATTCAATGATTAGTTCATTGCGTCCGCATGCCTCAACCTTGAGAAAATGGTAGAAGAGAATATCTTTATTTGAATCCATTATCCTCACTCCCACACCATAAATATTACATGATTGGAAAGTGAAATATATTTCATCTAAACATTGTCGGTTCACATGCTCATTTTATCTACCGACATTGGTGATATCCTAAAATGCCATGTTTTTAAATTAATTACATATATATTGTTTCCATACGCCTAGAATATGACGTAGTCATTTCAACTTTCTCTTCTTGCCATGGAAGTGTTATATCATAGTCTTTCGAGTTCTTTTTTCTTTTCTTAGAAATATAAATTTCATATTATTACATAGTTCTTAGAATCATTTACATACAAAATACACATGAAATATCATACCCTGAGTCCCTCTAGTACTCATGTGTTTTTTTCAAAGTCGGAAAGAATACCAAAAATGTTAGCATTTTGTGGCATTAAACTCGGTTTACAAGGTCGTTGAAGTCAACTTGGACGACAAGTTGTTTGAATAGTTGTGGTGTCCAACAGCAAGGGTCATCTACGTGGTTGCGTTTGGGTTCTATGATATTACATTCTTGTCCAAATTTTTTTAGTGGTTTGTACTAGATGGGGTTGGACCAATCTACGCGCTCATGTCTGGTGCATCTTGTAACCATAAAAAACCATGCACATGCGCTGAGCCTCTATGTTACTATTAATACCTACATGGAGCAACTTCTAGCTTCAAGGCTTGTAAGTTTAATCTTCAAATTTCACCTTTCTTGCAAAATTCTAAATCCATTAGATCTAGTCCACCATCCAAATTTTATTTTTAAAAACCAAAATAATAAAATTATAAAAAATAATAATAAATAAACGATAAAAATAAAAATTAAATAAAATTAAAAATTCAAAATTAATAGATGTTTCTATTTTATCAATAAGATATGAAGATGTTTATATTTCAGTAATAAGATATTAAGATAATTCTATTATTTATATTTTATTTACATTCCAAAATTTCCATTTTCATTTATAATATATTTGTCTTGAATCTCACAAATTTATAATGTGTAGTGTAGGTATGTATATGTATGAGGATCAAATTTTAAATATACCTATCATTTAGATGTTTAAATTATATATTTCCCTGTCAAGCATGACATCAAAAGTGGCTGTATTTTGAAATCTAAAATGACTAAAAACGTCTAAACGCCTTGCAAAATCCAACACGTTCGTGCAAACATTTTTTTAATAGAAGTGTGGCACGCGCATGAATTGACTGGAAAAACAAATGTTCTTTGCCTTCATTTGGCTGGCTTAGTTTTCCAATAGAAGCCTCTGAATTGACTGGAAAAATAATGGTTATTTACTTTCATCGGGATGACTTCTGTCTTTCAGTAGAAATGCAAAAGCAAATGTTTTTCAATTCAAACACACATTCTTCACTTGGCTGTCTTTCAATAAAAACATCTGAATTCACTGAAACAATGTTTTCGCCCTGATCTGGTTGGCGTTGTCTGTTCCGTGTTTGAGAAAACAAGCCAATTAATTGGAACTCGTATGTGGTAATTAATTGGAACTCCTATTTCAATAAACACATGTTCTTCACTTGGCTTTGTCTTTCAATAAATATATTGGAACTCCTATTTGGTAATTAAATTGCGTGTTATTGTTAAAAATGGGTGAGAGTAGAATTTGTAAGAAAACAACGTGGTCTGATTTTCCTGAGCATTTGATGGAGAGAATCATCGAATTCTTGCCTGTGGAATGCCTCTTACGCTTCAGGATTGTCTCTAAGAAGTGGAATGCTATCTTGTCATCCGAATATTTCTATTCAATAGCGAGGAATAGCCAGCCAAATCTGATTGTCTGTAACTCGAACACCCATCAACCCTCTCTCATCTATTCATTCTTTACCCAAACCTGGCGAACGATTTCTTTATCTTTCATACCTGATAACAGTGGTTTTTTAATTACTCCACTAAATTTTACTACATGAGCTATTTGGATTATTGCAGCGTAAATTATTTGAGAAGGCAGTCATATTGTATGACCATATGTAACAAACTTGTAAATTTCAGGGATCAACTTCTGGACTGTTGTTGGTAGACATTCCCACCGCTCAGTGGTTTGGCTATGGTTTTTCTGTTATGTATATATACAATCCACTGAGCAAGAGATGCTTCAGGCTGCCTGCAATGTCTTGTCATGCAATGCCCAAATAATCTTCATGATAACCAAAATACTCCTCCACATAATCAGGGGAATGGAACAAACTTAACAGGAAACTCTGTCCCATCTGGCATCTTTAACCCAGTCCTGACATCTCCATATTGGGAAGCAATAAGACCATAGAGGCTCCATGCCATTGGATTTGCCCTGAAATACCATTTCCACCAAGGAGGACACCTCTGCCATGCCCACATCATATTTTAGAATCTTATATGCATACTAAGAGAGAGCAATCAATTTTTCTTAACTCAGAAAGAGATTTTACTGTGCGAGGAATCATGAAGCCTAAGAAGAGGTTCCACAACAGAAAGAAAGGTACATAAACAATTGATGCCAAATTATGGTTGGGAGTAAGTGCGAATGTCATAATCCCAAAGAATGTATAGCTCAGGAACCAAAAATACATGAAGAACAAGTACCACACAAAATTTGACAGCAGTCCACTCAAGGGCCGTCATGGAATACACTACAGAGCCGTAAACAAGTAATTGAATCAGGACATATGGAAGCTCAATCGCTACCTGCAAATGAATAGCCATACACAAAAATGAATTTGATTTTCCATTTATATTGTGTAGGTAAGTAATTGATAACCAAAAATCGCTACAAACCTGAGCCAATGCATAAGGTAGTGCCGAATACATTCCAGCAGCCCTTTCACGATAGAAAACCACCCTTTCAAGTGAAACCACTGGTTGCACAGATGTTGCATTGGTTACCCCAATAAACAGTATAGACGCAAACATGGAACTGAGAATGTTCAACAGATCTGCTGCTCACTTCTGTATCATATAACCCCAAAACATAAAATGACTCAGATTTCTTTTTCATTGAACAGAGAAAACTAGTCTATTGATTAAAATTTGTACAAGGAACAGATGGAGTAGACAATCACATAAATTAAGACGAAGGAATATAGATCTCTAACAAAACCTCTTAGAGCCAAGATCCCAACAAATGGTACCAAATAAAAACAAGATGCTAACTGTGAAGAAAAAGTGCACTGCTGTGTATTGAGGATTCCGCCAATAAGACCAATGCTGCTTCCAAAGGCAGGCCATGAATTGCTTATGGAAAGGCTGAGAATACTGAGTAGCGAAATACAGGTCCTCTGAATCTTGAAGGGGAGTGCTGAAGCTTTCTACCAAGGCCATGTTTTCTATGTAACAAAAGTAAACCAATGAGTCATTTCAATTTTAACATAATGGTAAAATTACAGTGTGTGATATTAATTTGTCAGTTTTGAATAACAGAGTGATACATATGAGTCTATGACGATAAGGCCACGGTTTCACAGAAGGGGGCTAACTAAATTTGCTGAGAAAATTTAGGAGCCTCGTTCCATGTACTGTAAAAATTATTTTCAAAGAGCATAGTTGAGAAAATTTAAGTAATAAATTATAGGAATGCAGAGTTAAGGAGCAAACCAAAACTTAGAGTCTAAATGCCAGGTACTAGGGGAACATAAAAACCCTAAACAGTACAGGGAAACTTCCAACCCCCACCTCCAAAACAACCATAGAAAATTAGCAGACAAATTTATTGGGATCTATGGCTGCATATTGTTTTTTGCAGCATAAGCCCCTCCATGGGACCAGACCCTAAGTGTATGTAACACTTGATGCAATCTCTACTTTTTGCCTATTACATAATATAGAGGCAATTGCAGAAAGCAGTATCTGGTTATAATGTATGTGGTAAAACTTACTGAAACAAATGTGAATTATGATAAATCTCAGCTAAATCAATCCCAAGACAAATTTCCTCTGCTGTATATGTTACCTCCAACTTCAATGTTGTTGGGTTACAACCTTTCTCCATATTTGGAACACCGTCAATTGACTACATTTTCCCCAGTTTATTTTGTTGAGTGAATACTCAATAGCATAAAGTAGATATAAGATGCATACATTGTAATCATGTAGAGAAGAGTGTAGCCAATAGAGTGCCAAGTAGACAAGTGAAGTGTGAAGTGATCATGAGGTGAAGCGTGGAAACTAAAAAAGGGAAGTGGACTCTAGGGGTGAATCGTATGCATAGTAGCGTGTTGTTAGAACCTATGCTTGTTGATGTGAGTTGCTTCTTGTTGCGTATTAAGGATAGACCTGCAAAAGAAAAGCTAAAGAGTAGTCAAAGTTCCGTATATGAAAAATCGAAGTAACATGTGTATAAGGAAGTAAAAATGTAAAAGTGTGTAAATGGAAAGTTTACACTTGATGTATAAGAGAGTAAAAGATAGAAACTTGTCTTGATTTTCTTAGATTTTTTGGATTTGTTGTTGAAGGATGAGGTTTTTGGGTGATCTCACACCAAGAGCGAGTTTTTTGGGCTATCTCGTGCAAGGGTGCTCGTTTTTTGGGCAATCTCACGCCAAGAGAAGAGTGTTGGGGAGAGAGGTATATATTTTATCTCCTTCTATGATGCTTCCCGAATAAGCACCACTATAGATTGAACGCCCGATTTTTTCCTTTTGTTCCAATTGCTTACGATTATTCCAATTTTTTCCGATTGTAAGCGAAATGTGACTAATAGAATGAATTTTGTAACTAGAGGCAAGTCCTTCACTCTGGAGAATTGATATGAAAACTGCTGTAAATTTTGATGAACCGAGAAATTGACTATATTTTCCACAAAGACACAAGCGCCCAGGGGGGACATAAGTGCCCACCGATACTATCTAGGTCTGCAGGCACTAGTGTTTCTCTATGTTTTAGGCCCAAGTCTAATTCTAAGCCAATCTGTAATTGTTGCCAATGTTGTACTATACTATGTTGTTTTGAATCTTTGAGCCGCATTATAGGGGTTATTTTTTCACCGAACAGATGCCCCCATCATTTAGAGTGCATGTGATGACTGTAGGAGAATGTGGTTTAAAGGAGAGGAAATGATACTGATATGCATATATGATATTGGATACCTGTAGGGGGTAGGGGATGTGTATGGTAAAAACCAAGGCACTCGCAAAACAAATTAGACTAGTAACAAGTGTTAGCAGTAAAAATAGGTATCATGCAAGAGAAGACAATGTAAAAAGTAAGTAGGAGGAAAATATAGACCTGTGAAAAATGGGTTTCATACATTGGGTATCGCTCATAATGTCATAAGAAAATTAGGGCCGAAGTGGCCAAAATTATACAATGATAAAACAAGACATATGGCATAACCCACAAATAATAGAAAACAATAAGAAATAAGAAGTGATAGATAGCCATGGTCGCATTAATGTTAAGGAAAATGCTATGCATGGAGCACTGTTAGCAAGTTCAAAAGATAAGTAGTATGTAAAAGCATGAATATGGCAGTGAAAAGTAAGTGAGAGTAAAGTAAATGATGTAACAATAGAACATGTGATGTGTAGAGTATGAGAGTAGCAAAGGTAGATGCCCCTAGGAGCCTCGATGGGATTGGTAAAGAGATGTGTTGAACATCATGAGTTGTGTATGAATATGTGATAGGTCCTACATTTACCTCAAGATACCAAGTGAACGTGTATGTGTATATAGAAAAATATAATGACATACTAAGAATATGACTAGCATAAGAAACAAAGTGCAACATGTAAGTAGTATAGGATAACAAGAGTAAATGCAACCAAGATATGTAAATGCGGTGCAAGTGTAATAGTGTCCAACAAGTGTAAGATGGTAAGATGAGGAGGATACATGCTTCCCCTAGAAGATGTGCGTGAAATGAGGTTCATTTATAAATTCCCCCTCAACAATCAAGAATGAACCATAGAACAAGAGTGTGTCATCGAGAAATGAGTGTGTTGTGTGAGAGTATATGTTAGAAAATATGTATCATGAAGCACAAAGCATGAAGTGTGTAGATGATGCGAGTTTCATAGATGAAGTGTGTCCCCTCAACATTCAAGTGTGAACAATAGTACTAGAGTGTGTCATCAGGTAATGAAAGTACGGTGCGTGTACCAAAGAGTGTGGGGATGCATAGAAATATTGGATATGAAGCGCGGAGTATGAAGTGTGCTAGAGAAAACTGATGATGATGGAAGAGGGGGAGAAGTGCAATGCCCCCTAAATGTGTGCAAGATGAAAATGTTAAGTAAACTCGTCAAGGAGGTCATCGATATCAAGGTCATAAGTGATGGGATTTGGGTTGGAGACTTGGTATGTGATAATGTGAGGTTGATCATATAAAGATCATGTGTGGTGTAAATTATACATACACATAGCATATTCTTCATCAGTAAAAGGGGGTTGTAGACAATCATGTGTGTACTAGTGAGTTAGATTTAGTGTATAACCAAGGAATGAATAATTGCATATATAGACATAACTAAAGGGTATAAGAAATGTGATATTAATATGATTGGGATCAAGAGTGCCACCAATATAGTCAAGCCAAAATTATCTGACGACGAGGGGAGAGGAACATGGTGATCTTGTAAGGAAGATGACCAAGCGGAAGACATGGAGGCCATAAGCAACACTAATGAGTTTATATCCATGGTACACGTGGGGAGAGTGAGATGGAGGAGGAGATCATTGAAGGTGAATCCTAATCGAGCTAAACCTTCATGTGTGAAAACAATGTCAGGGAAAGTGGGATCAAATGGAATATGAGGCCAATAAGAGTCATGTATGAATAAGGTACATGTAAATGGATCGAGCGACGGGGAAGATGTGACCGAAGGATAAGACATGAGATATAGTACATGTATAACATCCCGGAAAGGGATCATAGTTATAGTAAAAGGAGGAGATTGTTTGAATTGATATTCACCTAGGCTAGTAGCAACAAAGGTGTCATGGAAGTAGGACTCGTCTATCTCAAGAGGGGTAAAGTTAAGGTTGCGTAAATTGTCATCAATGAGCTCTATGACATAAACTTCATCATTAGAATCATCAGTGTTGACATTATCTTGTTGGATAGCATTATCAAGGATATTAGGAGGAGTGGAGCTAGATGTGGGTTTGGGGAGATTTGGAGTGGGGAGATCCGGTGGTAGGTAAGGTAGTGGTAGTAATAGATGGAGAGGTGGTGGGTGATATAAGATTAGTGGTATGTATAGGGATGGAAGGTAGGCATGTGGAGGTAGCCAAAGTAGTGGTAGCACTAGATTGAACGAAATCATATGTACTGATATTATATGGTATGGAATAGAATGCAATAGAGGAATGGGCATGGAAGTGAATGGATCTATGTGACAGAAATTGAATGGGTGCAGGTCACAGTAAATACTATGCTCATATCCATGATGTAAAATTTAACACACCGATGAATCATAGAAGGAAAACATACATGACATGAATCCATGGTATACCAAGTAATCAATTGAACTAAAATGATGTGTCAATGACCTATAATAGTGTGGGGAGGGTTTTAGGTCCAACTTGGAAATGCAAGGTGATGGTGTCGATGTATGTGTGAGTAGTGGAATCATATCCACGAACAAGAGTAGAGAAATTAGTGATTAAACTATCAAGAATTTACAATTACGTGATTAGCGAGAGAAAACATAAATTTATAGTGAAACCATTGAAAATGAGTAGACACTTGATATAAATGGAACTAATATTAGTGGTAATAAGTAAAGGCACAAGAAGATTACCAATAAAAGTAGGTGGCATATCATCATCACCGAAGGATATGAAATGTGGTAGGTTTTTGAGATATTGAATAAGATGGGTAAAGGCAACAGGGGAATTACCACTTTCAATATGTATGGAGCATAGGGAAGCCTATAAGGTATGACGAAAATTTTGTGCACTATGTAAAAGATCATAAAGAGATATTTTGGCTAGTGTATTCTTGAGTTTCTTAATGATGTCATATCCTTTGGAAGTGGTGGTAGGAATTGTAGAGGTAATAGGTGGTGGGATAAATACGGTGAAGTTGTAGGTGGCTAGTTGTAGCAAGTGGTGCCCATATTAATAGTTGGATCAATAATTGAAGTAGTAAAATGGGGAGGATTTTGGGTATAGACTTACATAAAATCGTAGTGAGTGATAGCCGTGCCAAAAACCCGGGTTGGTGCATAGGATGGATAAGAAGATTGGTCCATAAATTTAGAAGGAGATAGAATCAAGTGCATGTTCAAAAGGTAGTGTTCACCAAATGATTTAATATAAATTGAATTAAATCTAATTTCATAGTAACTACTATAGTGTATGATATACAAGTAATAAAATAAATTAAATGGATAAAAGAAAAGCAATAAATAATGTGGAACCTAAGAAAATGAGAGAGATAGATGACTTAGTTGGTTTTCGAGTGATTAGGAAATGTCCTCTGGGTCGAGGAATTATCGAAACAAAATGATAAGGGTGTCGTCAAGTCTCACTGGAGGTTTTGTAATCTAAAAATGTGCAGGATAGAAGTGCCCATGGAAAGACAGAGCATCCAGGTGCTAGTGACTGGATCTGGGCGCTAGTATCTACCTAGATACTTAGGTTCTAATCTTTTTGTGTAGGAAGAGCTTCTTGTTGATCCTTGTTTGTCAATCTAGTCTCTCTTTAATGTCGGTAATTTTACATGTTAAGCTTGTAAAAAAATGTCTAGCTGTACATACCTAAAAACAAAATCAAATCCTAAAAATAAAGATGCAATATATGGAATCAATATGACCCCGACAGTCACCCAAAGAGTGAACTTAGCACCGAGCGTTGTACTACATTTCAGACTCCATGTAGTTCTCTGTGTAAGTGTGTGTGATGATGCCATAGGATTCCCTTGTGCAAGTTGCACAATGATAGTAGGCTAGATATAGAATGTAGCAAATGTATAGAATGTGTGAGATGAAATAGAATAAACTTCCCCTCCCATGCTATGAATGCAGAAAAATGCAACCCTTTTCCCCTGAGTGAATGTGCTAGATGAATTTATTTAAAGTTATATTTGCGTATTTGAATGTAAAATTAAATGATAGTAGATAATGCTAGTGCTTAACACCTCATTTGAGAGCTATAACTATGTATATATACGATTCCCTTGTTTGAATTTTGTAATTAAAAATCTGAAAGGCCAACCCGAAGTTGTAAAAGATGATCCAAAACTAAAAGAGATCCAAAAGAGCAAGAATAAAGTAAAGAGGGTTAGGACCACCTAGAAGGGATAGGAGTGCCTAGGCACTTTTGTCTTAAATGGGTGTTACTTGTTTGAGGCCATAAAAGATAAATACATTATATATCGATAAGGTTTTATGGTGCGCAAGGTCAATAAAATTATAAGAGAGAAAGTGAAAGGCCCAAAAGACATTGTTAATTCTGGTTTCTTTCTTAGGAATCATTTATATATTAGTATGCTTTAGGACCTAGAAATGTACCTAAGTGCATAGATTATGTGTCTACACCTTGTTAGTGCAAAATTACAGCACCCTCTCAATGCTTGCAAATAAGTGTATGGGAAAAGAGAGAGATGCATAAGATGAAAATCCTAAACTAAGGGAGGTGATAACACCAAAAAAAGGGGCTGGAGATATCCTTAGTGAGTGAAAATGGAAGAAAATGAGGTAGAAGAGGGCAGAAAAAAGTGCCACAGTTCAAAGAACACATTCAAACCTCCAATTTTGTGGAGCACAACAAATTTAAATCTCGTAAAAAGAATACAACATGCACAATATACCTAAAAATGCAATGAAAGGAAAAGGAGGCAATACAACTCAAGCTAGGGAAATAAAATCCACAAAACACCAATTTTATTGCTTAAAATGATGCACAATCCATTAAAATATAGGCACAAGGAAAAAATCCTTTACAAAATGCATAAATTGAGGCCTACGGCTCACAAGAGTGCTTTGGAACAATTTTTGGTAGAGTTCCTTTACATTCTCGAATCTCCCCCTACAAATGAGGGAAAAATACATATATATATAGAGAAGAAGGGAAGCTACCAACCGACAACCTTCATTAATTTCCTATACGGAGGTATGGGAGACCATACCAATCTGCTTCCCAATGGTACTTTTCTTACATAACAAACATTATTTCCATACCTCATTAAACCAGTTGTTGAGCTACCTTATATATGATGTTATTAATCCTAGCCCATAGCTGATATTCCTTGTTGACACCCAACATGAACCACTAACCGACACTGAAAATAATGAAAAGAGTCACCGCTAACAAGGGAAGGAGATGTCACCCAACAAGAAGAAACATTGTCACATGACAACAAGAAGAGGTTGATGCCCAACAAGAAGGAATGCTGACATGTGACAATGAATGGGACATGATGGGGAAGGAAGAAAGACACGCGACAAAGAGGGGGAATTCTTGCACGAAAGCAAGGAATGTTGTTGCACGACAAGAGATGGGTGATGACGTGCATCAACAAAAGTGGTTGACGTGTGAAAGAAGAAGGTGGCTTTTTGAACACGACGGGGAAGTGGTTTATGCGCGACATCAACAAAAGGATGGTTGATCACATCAGGAAGATGGTTGATGGAAGATGTTAATGACATGGATAGTTGATGCATATGAAAGAAGAGAGTTTCCCAAACCTTGCTAAGGCTCGACTAGATCAGTTGACGCGAGTAGATGGTGCTCCAAACCTTGCTCATTGAAAAATTACATGGCACTACAACAATTACAATCAACTACCAACACTATCAATGTCATGACATGTAACATTAAATTTATCCATTTTGCAGAGGTGAAAAATATGGATAACAATTGGTGACTTGCGGGGTGATCTTCCTACTAGATCTGAAAGACCAGTAAGCCTAGAGGATCCATTAGGCATGGAGTCATTTTGATTGTTGAAACTATCATGATGCCTAAAACCTCTTAAATCCTCGGAACACTAATGGGACATTGTTTTCATCATGGAATTGATTTTTCCTAAAGCTAGAAGGTGAAACAGCAACAAAGCACAACTATATACAAACAAAAAAATCATACACATCCCAAATGGAACATGTAGAGAGTGCACAAACACTTATTACAAAAGCAACCTAAACTACAATAGAGAAATGTGCTACAAGCACTTGGAGGAAATGAACTAATCTAATATTTACAAGGAAGATACTTTACTTTAGTAACAATGCTTGAGGTAGATTCCATTGACTAGAATCTATAATTCTTCTCCATCCAACTTGGATAGTTAGAAAGTGTTGTTACTCTTGCATCCTAAAATCACATAAGGGCCACTCCATATTGCATCAAACTTGGAGTGTCTTCCTGGTTTGGCTCTTTCTACATCCCATTTCAAGACCAAATCTCCTTCTTGGAAGGTTCTATTTTTGGCTTTCTTATCAAAGAACTTCTTGATCAAGGCTTGGTCCTTCTCCATGGTTCTGCACTACTTGGTTCCTCATCTCCTCTAACTCCATGATCTCTGCATACCTAGCCTCCATGGGCTCAAATTCAGAATAGCTCCAGCTTGCTTAAGAAGTTCTAGTGTTGTAACTCAAGGGATATGGGAAGCCTTGCTTCCCTTCCATAGACCAACCTATAAGGAGAGTTTCCTGTTGACCTCTTGGGGTAATCCTATCAGCCCACAAGGCTGATTTCAACTTGGTGTGCCAAGTTCTCTGGTTTTCATCTAGAGTCCTCCTTATGATTTTCAAAAGATTTTTTTTGGTGGACTCAGCCTACCCATTACCCTGAGGGTAATAATTTGAGGAAGTTCTCAAATAGATTCCATTCTTCACTTCCCATTTAGATATCTTTGTCCAAGAAAATATAAGGCATTATTTGATATATATAGGAAGGTACACCAAACCTTGTTATTATCCCCTCATAGAAATCTAGGATGTCAGCCTCATTTACTTCCTTGAGTGTAACTGCCTCTGTCCACTTGGTGAAGTAATCCGTGGCTGTAAGGATCCACTTGTGACCCAAGATAGAGTTTGGATTAATCACTCCGATAAAATCCTATCCCCCATTGCATGAATGACTCATTTACAAAAATGGGGTGGAGTGGAAGGGCTGCTAACTTCTCTTTACCTATGAAGAAGGCACACTTCTTACATTTCTTGATCCATGAGTAGAAATCATTAAAGAGGTTAGGCCAATAATACCCTACTTTCATAATTCTAAGGGCTATTATCCTTGGGGAAAATGACCACCTATCTCTCCATCATGAAACTCATGTAATACCTTCTCTATCTAATCTGTTTTAATGCATCTTAGAGGACACCATTCACATCCCTTTTGAACAAAATATTATCTACAAGCACATATAGGGTATAGTTTGCAACCTGAAATACCTTCTCTTGGCTTTACTCAAACCTTGAGGACATTGACCTATTTGAGGAAGTGGACTATATCCTGAGTCCAACAATTAAGAGCACACCATCATTGTTTTTCTTGATCATCTTCATCTTGTAAACCACAAGGGTGGCCTCTTCCTTTCTCGATTTAGCATGTTGACTTGAAATTAGTTGTCTCACATAAACCTTTTCCCTAACCAGTTTGGTCACCTTGATATCAATGTCATACTCCATGACCTTGGTTATCCAACCAACCCTCTTTTCTCATTAAGATCCTTGTTCAAAAGAAAATATTTCACACCCGCATGTGAAACTAGTAAATGAATTCTATTATTTGACACTAGATGTCCTGAATTTATTTAAACTTCTTATCACAACTAGGACATGTTTTTTAATAAATGAATATCTCACCTCATAATCTTCAAGTCCTTGGCTGAAGAATGCAATAGGCTGCTCTAGTCCTTCTTGATTTAGTTGTACTAGTATGGAGATATTGCATCTGTGCCACCAAAAGCATATAGAGTAAATTCCTTTGAAAAATATGGATTTATGAGGGTTGGAGCCTATGCAATGGCATGATTTATAGCTTCAAAGATATCCTTTCCTTTAGAATTCCATTTGAAAGCCATATTCTTCTTCAACATCAATGTTAATGGCTTGAAAAGACTTAGCAAAGTTAGGAACAAACCTCCTAACAAAATTAATTTTCCAAAAAACTTTGGAGAGCCTTCTTATGACTTGGAAATGACAATGCTCGAATAGCTTCAACTCTTTGGATCAATTTTCAACCCCTCTTTAGACACAATGTGGCCTAAGAGCTTTCCTTCATGCTAGAAAAATGCACTTTTTGGGATTCAAAGACACTCAAATCTCTTACATCTTTGGAACACTTTTCTGAGGTGAAAGAGGTGACTTGTTGCATTCTTGAGAAAATATAGTGATGTCATCTAAGTACACAAGAACTATCTTATTTATCAACCCCTTAAATGCCATATCCATAGCCCTTTGAAAGTAGCTCAACATTTGACAACCCAAATGACATCTTCCTATAAGCATAAGTGCCCCATTTTTTGGTGAAGGTTGTCTTGAATTGGTCTCTTCTTTCACCATGATTTGATTATAGCCCGTAGTAGCCATCCATCCAAGAGAATCTTTCAAACCAGCTATACTACTTGTAAGATTTACTCCATTGAAGGAAGTGGATAATGATCTTTGAGTGATTCTCTATTCAAGTCCAAAATCTACACACAACTTGATTTTGCCCATTCTCTTTCTCACCGGCACAAAATTGCAACCCAACTTGAATGCTTGATTGGAAACATATTGCTTGCCTCTATCAACTTATTCAATTCTTTTCTTCAAGAGGCTCGATATGAGGGGTTTGACCGATCTTTGTTTCTATCTGATAGGCTTTGGCTTCCGGATCCAATTCAATAGTGTGTTGTGCCAATTTAGGATTAAATCCCCTCAAGTCCTCATAGCTCCAAGAAAAGACATCTAGGAATTCTTGGAAAAGTTGTATGAAATCATATTTCTCTTGATCAGTACTCACCTTTCCAATTTGGAGTATTTTTCCCTCTCCAACTAAAATAGGCTCCGAGTCTTCACCTTTGACCTGAATATTTTCCTTCTCTTCCAAAACTGATCATTAGGATTGAATATTGACTCAAGTGTTACTAAGCCCTTTGGGAGCTTGTTCATTCTCAACTGGACCACTTGATCACCATATATTGCACTCCAATTTGTCTTGATTTCTTGAGGATAACTCAACTTCTTCTTGAAGAAAATTTATGATCTGTTGATCACTTTCAAATACTTTCTAACTTGTATTGTTATCTAGAACATTCGGCCTTACAATCACTCTAATATGAGGTTGAGTTTGATCTCTCTTGATATTGTCAACAACATCAAATGTTTCCCCTACTGCTACAAGTCTATCTGCAACCTCATTCTTCTTCCTTGGTATGGCCTCAATGTTGAATGCTTCAAAGTCTTCAATGAGATCCCATACTTGATTCTTGTAGCTCTTTAGAGAGATCATTTTAGCAGCACATTGATCCTCTCTAACTTGGTTTACAATCAACTCACTATCTCCAAAACACTTGCAAGTTCTTAATACCTCTCTTTCTTTCCCAATGCAATCCATGGATCAATGCTTCATATTCAATTGTGTTATTTGAACAAGAAAACTAAAAATGGAAAGATGAGTAGTATTTTATACCTTGAGGTGACACAAGCATTGCTCCTCCTCCAACACCTTGTCTACTCCTTGAGCCATCAAAGAATAATTCCATACTTCATTATCATCCTTTTCATCTTGATTTGGTGATCTTTAGGGAGAGGTGGATTTTCTTCATGTAAGCAATAAATTCCCAGCTCATCTTCCTCCATTTCTTTATATGGATCAAAATTTATGCTTTTTATTTTCCCATTCATCAAGAGTCAAGTCTGGAATGCCTCCAACCTTGGTGTTCATCTCTAGAGTGCTTGGGAAGTCTTCTTGATCAAAAGTTGAGCAATTTACATTGATTGGGCTTGGTACATATGGTTCAATATGAAATTTTGCAATAGGTTCAGATCTGATTGTAGCCTTAGCACCATACCTTTTCCTAAAGAGCATATGTGACCAATCAGCTAATAAGTAGCCCCAATTTTAGTTGTGAAGTCTCTTGATAAGCATAATGCAAAGAGTGGTGGCAAGTCAATCACTGATACATCTTACAACACTGTGACATTAGGGCATGCATGTAGTGTGAGGCTCAATCCTTTGATTACACCAAAATAGTTGTCACTATTGTCCCATCTAATTGCACTAAACCTTTAGAAATGACTTCATACTTAAAGGCCTAATTGATCAACTATTTCTTGGGCATCACTGAGCTGTTTGCTCCCAAATCAATCATGCAGTTGTGTACAAGATTGTTTCCAATGATCAGAGATATATAGAATGGAGGAGGCTTCATGTTTTTACCTTGTTGACCTCCTTGACTTCTTAATTTACTTCTTGTGGAGCTTACATTAGTGAGCACCTTCTCTTGATTCTTTGGACAACTCATTTGAGATGGGAAAGTTGGCTATGGCTGCTTGCAAAAGGTCCCTTTGTCCGGGATTTTCAAATGATTCCCACATAGAGATGTTCACATTTTTTCTTCTTCATTTGATCAATGATATTGAAATGGAGAAGAGATATATTTATACTTTCCTTCCCTTTCTTGCACAACCTTATCTTGCACATGAGCTGCAACCATTAGTACATGAGTATATGTCTAGGCAGCTTGGGCTGATTATGCACATTTGGAGCTGATTTGGATTACCAACTCCTTGTAGAGTGAAAGAGGGTTGAGTATCATTTGGATTAGATGAATCCCCCTCTATAAATTCCTCTTTTTAGACCTTGTGTTGGCTTGCCACACCTTGAGAAGGAGATTGATTTATACCACAAAAATCCTCAACTTGCCAATTCACAAGTGTAGTCTCACTTGGAAGGTGTTTCTTGAGTAGCTATTTGTTGTTAATTTTCTTCTTGTTTGTTTCTTGAGGCACACCAACATTTTGTACCATCAAGGCCTAGTTTAGCATGCCATTAAAACATGTTTTCTTGATTATGAGGTTGACTACATGGGAAACACCATTCATACTCTCCTATGCCATATTATTTTGGACTGAACCAAGGCTTGGGATGTTGAAGGTGTATTAGGATTGTATATGGTTGAAATGGTCTAGCAGTTGGGGGTTGTCCTTGATTTTTTTTTGCAGCTTGAACAAGAGGTCTATTAGGCTGATATGGAGGCCTATTTGGTTGGGCTTGAGGTTGATAAGGTCTAAAATTTTGGGTCTGTTGCCTCTTGAGGGTCACCAATTCATTCCCTAGGTTTGTAATTGTTTCATAATTCTTGGAGTTCAATTGAGGTGCTAGAAGAAGAGGTGGAAGCCTCATTGGAACTTTGATTTCTAGGGGAGGAATAGGGGCTAATGTAGGAGCTTGACTAGAACTAGGATTCCCCATTTTTGGATAAATAGGCATAGGTGGCCTAGGTGCAAGTTTACCAACTTGAATTAAGAAATTATCAGCTCTAATGGTTATGGCATAAGCTCCTAGTAAGGTTATTCCTCCCATAGATTGAATCATTACAGATATATCAGAATTTAAAGCTTTAAGGAAATAGAGAAATGCACCTTTAGTAGCTTGGTCTCACAAAAATTGGGATCTATCCCATGTCCTTTGGAATCTGAAGTTGAAGTCATCCATCTACTCATTTGGTGCTCTCTTGATTGTAGTCAATTGCTCTAATAGAGATAAGTTGTTTTCCCTTTCCTCCAAACTGTCACAAAGAGCTATACACAATTGATCCCAATTTGGATTGACCCTGCTCCCAAGCTTTTGAACCACTATAAACTTTTCCTTTGAGAGAAGAGGCAAGGAGTTTCACTACCACATCCATTTAAATAATCTCATGTATGGCACAAACATTCACAATGTATCTGAATGTGATCAATTGGTGTCGTATGATTCTCTCCATTGAAGAATGGAATGTTCTTCAATGCTTTGCCACCAGAACTAGATTTTGTTCATTGAGGGCAAGTGGAACTTTCAATGAAATTTGTAAAGGGATTTGGTGGTGGTTGATTGATGTGTCATTGTTGATGAGCCTAAGAATCAGTTGATCAGCCTAAGAAACCTAGTTGATTGAAGGAAAGGTATCCATTTGTGAGATGGTGATCTCTGGACTCATCTTCCTCTTCTTCTTCTTGGAGATAGCTACAATTATTCAAAGACACCTTCTTCTCTTGCTCTGGAATGAGTTTGGATCCTTCTCATGTACTTGGGCCACTAATACTTGCTATAATAAGTTGATTTTCTGATTGGAGTTTCCAGATGTGTTTTGCAAAGCCTCCAAAGGCTGAAAATTCACCAAGACACACACCCAATCTTGATAAACATGGAAGTATTGACTTTGTCCCACCGTGTGACAAAACTGTTAGTGCTAAATTAGAAAACCCTCTCGAATGCTTGAAAATAAGTGTATGGGAAATCAATGTAATTTTCTAACATGGTATTGTCTCAAGGTGTGGGACCTTGCAAATGAGACAAACCTCTAGAGAAGGCTGGTTCATCTACCTATTCTAATGCTAAAACTATTCCTAATAAGGGAAATACAACTATTCAAACACTAACCTAGATTTCCATGGGACCATGGAAGAGAGAGATTCATAAGATGAAAAACCTAAACTAAGGGAGGCAATAACACCAAGTGTTAGGTAATAAGTGATAAAATATGTGGAATAATCCCTCATAGAATCGCAACGTTAGAAACTAATATGCAAAAATTATTACAAATCTCAAATAAAATTACAAAATAAAATAACGTAACATAAAGAGACAATATTTAACGTGGTTCACCCAATTTGGGCTATGTCCACCAAGAATAACTTGCTCAGATTTTATTACAAGCCACCACTCTCTCAATACAATACCCAGATCCGTTTAGAGCTATGCTCAACAAACTCTACAGAATTCACAGCCAAATTCAAAGCACATCTGCAATGTTTTTCATTATATCCTACCATATGCATAAAACCATATAAGTAGGCAACTACTTAAGTAGTTTTACAATACCGTGGGTATCAAAACCATGGGCCAAAACCAACCCAAAAACCTATGGGTCAAAAATATCACCCATATGAGAAGAGCATGTTTCCCGATATGTTGGGTGCATTTTTGAGGCCAAAAAATAATTTACGCCCAAAAAAAAATCGGGGTTGTGCCCCGAACCCTTGTTATAAGGGGTTGTCACCCCCAGATCCCCACTCAGGGCCTAGCCCGGCCCCAAACCCAAACGAGGATACATGAAAAGTGTATAGTACTCTTAGTGTATAGTTTTCAACACTTTCACAGATGAAAACAGGCTCCACAACCTAACACCAAGAAAAGGGGTTGGAGATATCCTTAGTAAGTGAAAATGGAAGTAAATGAGGTAGAAGAGGGCGAAAAAAGTGCCATAGTTCAAAGAACACATTCAAACCTCCAATTTCATGGAGCACAATGAACTAAAATCTTGCAAAAGAATACAACATGCACAATATACCTGAAAATGCAATGAAGGAAAAATGAGACAATACAAATTTAGATAGGGCAAAAAAATTCCCAATACACCAATTTTATTGCTTAAAATGATGCAAAATCCATTACAATATAGGCACAAGGAAAAAATCCTTTACAAAATGCATAAATTCAAGACTTACAACTCACAAGAGTGCTAGAACAATTTTGGCAGAGTTCCTTTACATTCTAGAATGTCTCCCCTACAAATGAGGGGAAAATACATATATATAGAGAAGGGGAAGCTACCAACCGAAAACCTTCATTAATTTCTTGTACAGAGGTATGGATGACCATACCAATCCACTTCCCAATGGTACTTTGTTTTCATGGCAAACATGGGTGTCATACCTCATTAAATTGGTTTTTGAGCCACCATATACGGTACTATTAATGCTCGGCTCGTAGCTGACATTACTTGTTGATGCCTGATAGGAACCACTAGCTAAAGCTCGACAAGAATGAAAGGAGTCATCACTAACAAGGGAATGAGATGTCACCCGACATGAAGAAATGTTGTCACATGACATCAAGTAGAGGTTGATTCCCAAAGAAGGAATGTTGACGCGTGCGACAACGAAAGGGACATGATGGGGAAGGAATAATGATGCATGATAAAGAGGGGAATTATTGCACGAAAATAAGGAATCTTGTCACATGATAGGAGATGGGCGGTGATGTGCGTTAACAAAAGTGGTTGATGCACGACAAGGAGGAGGTGGCTTTCGTTCAATAATGGAAGCGGTTGGCGTGCATCAACAAGGACAATTGATGCACACCAAGAAGATGGTTGACATGTGTCGGTGAGGGCAATTGGTGCCTGACAAGAAGAGGATGCCCCAAACCTTCACCGCATCTCACCACTCACCGTGAGTAGATACCAATTGTTGACTAAAACATTATAATGCACGACTTGACCAATCAACTACCAATGCCTTAACTTGTTTAGTTGTCATTTTGCGGGGGTGCAAAATATGGATAACACACCTATAAGCATGTATTAATCAGTGTCACATGTATTTAGCCCAATATACCCAATGAAAACATGTATAAAAAAATAAATCATGTTATCTATCAAACCAAAGTGACAAACAACACTTATAATGTAAAGTGCTAACAACTTAAGTAAAGTGCACTCTTTGGTCATGGTTTATTATTTTGCCACTATTTGAATTATTTTTACTATCACAATGCATAGCTACGTGTAAAAGGGGTGGGTAGAAAGAAAGCTATCCTATGAGAACCTCCTAAGGATGTGAAGAGGCTTAATCTTTAATTGTGATGCAAGTGGTGTCATAGTGGTAACATGTGTCAAAGAAGGTCTAATAGATGCAAAAGTAGCATGTGAAGAATGGTGCCGATGTAGTGGAATAGAGGATCAAGTGTGGAGAGAAATAGGATCATGTTGAGAATTTTGTAAGTAGTATTTGCACTAAAGGATTGATGTAGGACTCTAGGGGATGGGTGATGGTGAGAAATAATGCATGGTATTGCATCCTTATAAGAAAACCTAGAGTGGGGAGATGAATTGTGTGCAACTAAAGGCCTATTGGGAGACCTAGGAGGACTAGAGTGACTAGGAATAGTGTGTATGAGGACATGCATATGGAGGAATTTAAAAGTGCTAGGCTATGAGAGGCATTGTGTAAAACCAAAGGTCTATCCATAGGATTAGGAGGAGTAACGACACAAGGATAACTAGGATGGGAAACCTTAAAGGGAATACCTCTAATGGTGATAACCTATTGATTGTGGATGAACTTAACACATTGATAGATAACTAAGGGAATGAATTGAAGCATATGTAGCCAAGGGATACTTAACTGCAAGACATTGAGACTAAGAGTGGAAATAACCAAGAATGAAACTAATGTAGTAATAGGACTAACAATGATGGGTAAAGTGATGCGGTAATAGTGAGGATTTGTATCAAGTGTAATATTGTGTATATAAATGCCCAAATATTGAAGCAACATTAGAGTAAAACCATTTTACTTATGGTGAAGATCGACTAAAATAACCCTTATGGGTATGTGATTGATAGAAATATGATTAAACAAGGAATTTGAAAAAGTGTAGTATCATTGTTAGAGTCATCGAAAGTGATGATTGAAGTAGAAGATAGTATATGATTAACTATTCCAATAATTGCATCCAAGGGGTGATCATAAGAGGGTGGTGGAGGCACCACATGATAAGAATTATGTACATCCAAAGAAGATTTTGTAGTGTCATGCTTAGGAAGTGGATCATTAAATATTTTTAGCTTAGAGTTATCATTGATTGGATTTGAAGATTCAGTGGGTTCATCCCATTCAATAACTTTAGAATTGATAAGATCTTGAATAACATGACAAAGCTTTAAGTATATATCTATACAATTCCCAACAAACCGATGATAATCACAATATGCATTAGAATTAAACTTATTTCTTTGATATTTACTCATATCAACCTCAAATAGTGGAGGGAGAGATATGATATCTTTCACTCAAGCACTTATTTCAAGACAATATGAGGATAACTTGGCATATAAGTAAATTGGCGTAAAGGATGTAAGTGTAGGTTAATAGGTTGTGAGATGCTATTAAAAGTGTCCTTTTAAATAGATTTGGCATCATTTGGATTACATTTGAATGTGGGTTTTCTTGAAAAATTAATAGTAGATGTGGGAGGATAGATAGCAATGTACTTGAGTTTGTTCATATGTAATAATATGCCTTCGTGCTCTTTTAAGGTGTAGCATAGATGGTCAAAAGATCTAAACTTGTCAAACATGACTGAATCTTCCAAATGATCTAGTACGATTTGTATGGATAATATTGGACTTCATTATTAGCTAAGATATTGTTCATTTTGGTGAGTAGGGTCTTGTAATATAATACATAGGCATTAAGAGGTTCATTAGAACCTTGTCATATTTGAGCCAATTGTGCATAAGAAATTGTGTCCTCAATATTGATAGAGAATTGTGCCAAAAATAAATTTTCTAAAGTAGTGAATGCACACACACAGAGTGTGTGGGGAGAGTGTAAAACCACTGTAATGTGAAGTCCTTAAGCATTGGGGAAAAGCTTGGTAAGAAATATGTCATTAGAAGTATAATCAAAACAAGTGACATGGAATGAGAGAATATGCTCAGTAGGATCCCCTTTGCCATCATAGATAGGAAATTTAGGAGTAACAAAACTAATAGGTAATGGATACTAAAATACTTTGGGTGTGAGTGGGTTGTGAAGCAACTATGTAGAATCCATAGTATTAGAGGAAATAGATGCACCTTGTTTCAATTATAAGATTTGTGCTTATAAAGTATGCACAATGGATTCAAGAGCTTGCATGCTAGAAGAAGATGTTGGATGTTTAGTAAAAATGGTGGTCATAGCACTGATAGACATATGCATATTTGGGATTGATAGATGGGGTACACCTAAAGGGGTAGGATCACATATGTAGGAACAATATAGGTCATGGTGTGTGATAATGAAACATACTTAAGTTGATCTCATGCAGTATAGAGTTAAAGGTCAATAAAAGAGGGGTTATCTTACAAGAATTGGTTAAATTATTGGGAATCCTCATCAAGGAGACCTTGATCACGGTGGTCAGGGTGAAAATTGGAATCTTGGGTTGGAACATGATCAATGATGATAGAAAAAGCAATATTAGCAAAGAGACCATACAACTTTGGGCGGGAGAAGAATGAGGAGGGGAAGGAGAAAGAGGAGGAGACACATCACGAGTGGCACTGTTATAAGAATGGAGTCATTAGGAGGTGGTGTATGAATATAAGTGATGATTTCCTTAAGTATATCATTTTCTATGCCATTAGTAAATATAGAGTAATAATTATGGGATGTGATAGACACATTGTCATGGCCCTTATACGGAAGGATGGCTCAAGAGTAATCATCACAACAGGAAACAACAAGTATATGTAGAGGAGTGTGTATGATTTATAGATTATTAGCACTTGAAATCACCCTAAATTTAAAAAAGCAAATTGCATGACTAAGGAATGCTAACACCATTTTCACCTCTAGTTAAGGATCTAAGTCTAGGAATGTAACATTAAGATATAAGATTAAAGGAATGCTTAAGCGACATGAATACAATTCAAAATCTAACTAAACATGCCTACTAATATGTTCAATTACCTAACATGGGCCTAAATAGACCTAAGAGGGCAATCAAATTGGGATGGTTGCTACTCCAAACAAGGTTAAATGGCCTCTCCAAATTACTACATGGTCATTTTGGATATGCATCTACTAACCTTGTTGAAGGCTTTAGGTAAGGATCAAGCTTGGCTATAAATCATATTTATTATATGAGATGCAAACCAAAGCATGGTGTTAAGTATAAAGGAATGAGGTGAGTTGTCTTTATAGTTTTCACTTTGAGAAAAAATAATATTTTGGTGCATGTGGGACTAAAATCCCCACTAATCACAATTAGTGAATTAATAAGTGATTAAGATGGGAGCCTTAATCAACCGCTTAGGGTCAACTAAGAGGCTAGGATAATATTTTGAAGCTTGTTGAGACATTGTGGAGGTGAATGAGGTGATTTTGAGTGGTCATAAGAGGGGTTTAAGTCAATACTAGGGTATATTGACCAAATCAAGGGAAAAATAGGCTTAATTAGCTAATAATCATTAATTTTTTGTTTTGAAGAGGATTTTGACTTACGATTTATCGTAAAGTGACATCTGAATGCGAAAGGGTTACACAATAAAAAAATTCTATTAATTGGCTATGGTGGTAATAAATGATAGTTAGTTAGTGAAAATCACTAATTATAACGGAATTGGCAAGAATGGTGTGATTTGTGTGTGTTTCACAATAAGATTTCAAAATCAGAATTTAGGTGTCTACATTTGCCCTTGTTTGAGGTGAAGTAAGTGACTTCACTTCAAATATAGTAGACAAACATAAAAAGTAAAATTTTTAAGAAAAATAGTGAAATGAAGGATTCCCCCTCGAGTGTCGATGGGGTGATAGAAGAAGTCAATCGATGATTGTAAATATGATTGAAAATGGATAGAAGAAAATAGGTTAGAATGAGCACAAAAACCGTGGGTATTTAGAAGGAATAAGGATAGGAATAAACATGGTTATTTGTTGCCCTAGGTGATTTAAGAAGAAAAATTAGTAGTGCTAATAAATGAGAATGGAGAGGAAATGATAATGGAGATTATAGGACAAGCCCAATCTTTTAATCCAAACTTTTAATAATCAACATGGTTGTATCATTTTTCCCCTAGGTCTACATCATCAGACTTTATTGAAATGAACAAAAATGTAAGATAACATGAAAATCTAACTTACCAACATTTGTTCATTGCTACGTAACTCCATGCAACATAGTAACATACATAATGCAATGCAATACAAGTAAGTAAACCAGCTAACCTAACAGAGAAACCAATACAATCACATGCACTGAAACAAACAACATTTAAGACAATTGCACTAATGTTTTTGTTATCAAATTGTAGTTCCCGAATGTTCATGTTGTAATGAAAAGGATTAAAAATGGTGCCCCAAACAAGGATACATGCAAGAGGAATAAAAAGGACACAAGTAGTCCCATGGAAAAACGTTTGTGCACTATGACACACTCTATGGCAACTCACTGTTGTATGAGAGTACCGATATAACATGCAGCCAAGATTTTGTTAATGGAGGTAAATCACGATGATCCACAAGTCGTTTGAGACCAAAACAAGTAAGAACCTAAGAAATATGTTTTTGTAGGACAAATTTTGATGTTTGAGGACAATGCATTTGATACTGAGCTTGTGTGCGTGCACACCATTTACCAATTTTTGTTTTTTTTGAATTTTTCATTTTTTTGATTTTTAATGATTTTACCTTTTTTTGGGTTTTTGATGATTTTACTAATTTGTTTGGGTTTTTTTTTGAAACATATTTGAATGTTTTTGATTTTTGAAACATATTTGAATGTTTTTTTATTTTCAAGAAGTTTTATGAAACTATGTATAGGAAACGAAGAAACATGGATACTCCATCGACAGATGGGATGTACAAGGGAATAATTCCATGCGTATGTGCAAGAAAGTGAAGATGCGAAAATTCCCATAACATTAGAATATTTAAAGGAAAACTCCTCACATGCAGAAGATGGATCAAGGCCAATATGGATAGGTTCAACATGATGATGAACGTAACCCAATGACGTGCTAGGAAGAAACATGGATGCCCCTAATGTAAACTGGCAAAGAAGTACATGATAGAAAGAAGTGGAAGATTGTTTTTGTGAAGGGGACAAAGGTGTCTACAAACATGGAAAAAAGGAAATATTATACACATGGATGTTCTAAATGAAGTAGAATAATAACGTGAATGTGAATGAATGTAGCTTAGAAGCCTCGCGATGAAGAAGTGATTAGCCAAAGGCACGAATCGTGAGACAAGATACAAAATAGAGTAAGAGTCTGAACAAGGTACAAAAAGACACTTGGTAACATACTAATCATGTTTTCTCATAGAGATCCAGTGTGTGCATGTGGAAATTTATTACATCTTGGAGGGAAGATTTGATAGACAACAAGTGAAGACACCCTAGCCAATGTGTATGAATGATTTATTTTTCAAAGCTGATTTTTTTGTGAATGTATTTGTGGAAGGAGAGCCGTACATTGCTTTGATCAGCTAAGCATCCATAGCTCCGATGGAGATGCATTTGATTCTAATCATAACATTTCTATACTACCAATTAGGCATCCATAGCCCTATTAGAGATTATTGGAAATACCCCAAGAGAGAGTTATATATCAATTTTATTTTGCTTTTAGATTTTAGCTTTTTGATTTGATTGATTTTTTTCTTTCTAAAAACTTATTTCATCTCTCTTGTTTGAAAAGGGGTTAAGAACCACTGATGGCTTGATGGAAGGAGGAGGAGGTGATTGTGATGATAAAATTAGATAATGTCAACAAATACATCCAAAATTTATTTTCAACAAGTTTACTATATGTATATTGTGATATGATCTCTATGAGGTCAGTCATTCTTTAATTTACTAAGGTGATGAAAGACCAAGGCCAAATGGATACCATAGATATAAATGTTGCAAAATGTGTGCGAATAGGCTAACTATAATATCACCGAATGGATGAAAATGACATGAAGACTTGCAGAAGAAGAGAAGGAAAGAGAAGAAAAACATCCATGTGTATGAAATACCTGATTGCAATGTTTGTTCATTTACCTTTGATATTTGTTTTGAAATGTTTTCATTTTTTTTTTTTACATTTTTTCTTTTTTTGAAAAGTGGGGTGATAAGGTCACTTGGCATGATAAGATCCAACAACAATGTTAGTGATTTCCTTGATAAGGAATACTAGGTGTGTTTGCTTATCAAGAGTCATATTATTCCCAATCTCAATGATTGTGGTGAGTTCATACTCAATAGATGACTGCATTTTATCATGAAACATGGATTTTGTGTGCGGATATTGAGGTTCCTATCCAGAGGTTTATGCACTTTGTGCCATACTTAATGGGTGCGTTGATGTGCATTTTTGAATCATGGTTGATTTTGAACTTTAAGATCGATTAAATTTTTTGTGCTTTGGAGCTCTTAATTGTGGTTGGATGAAGGAACTGTTTGGATTTCTTGTAAGTTGATACGTGACTTGTCTGATCCCGAGAAGTGGGAGAAGGAAGTTGATGAATATAATTGGTGGGAGAAATGATGGTGGGTTTTCCACAATCATTGATAGAAGAACAATGTGATGGATGTGAAGGATATGACCCAAGAATTGAAGAAGATGGGCCCTAAGCTCATGAGGTGTCCCATGGAATGAAAATCAAGGAATACAAGGATGTGGCTCTAGGATTAAAGATGAAGGACTCGCTAGTGGAATCCCATATATAGAAGATGATGGCATACTAGGATGTTGCCCAAGAATCAAAGATAAGGGATTTATAGGAAATGCCCCAAAGTATAGATGAAGAGGGGCTACTCGGAGGTGAGGCACATATAGAATAAAATGGGCTACCAGGAGGTGAGCCACACATAGATGATGAAGAGCTAATTGGAGGTGCCCCACATATAGAAGCATACGATGGGCTACCAAGTGAGATTACGATTGAGGAATCATGCTATGCAAAGAAGGATGTGAAGAAAACATAGGATCTTCCTCAATGGTCCTAGGACATTCTTTAATATTCTAACAAAAGGAATCAATTTATTCTTCCCAATACGCAAGTGTATGAAGTCAAGATTAAATACTTGATTGTAATCCTCTAGGGGAATGCCATCGTGTGACCCCAAGAATTCCATGATTGTCTCCTCATCTCGAGATAAATTGATTGGTAGGGGTATTTTTTATTTGACCATATGAGGTTGATTAGAAGAAACGGGTCTAACTGGTGTGGAAGATTGAGAAGATGATGACTCAAGAGATGAAGTGGATTTGGATCTAGTTTTCTCATGATTAGAAGAAGATGTGGATTTGAGATATCCGATTGGTATTGGATTTCCTAGATGACGACATATTATCAAGAAACAATAAGGATCATGTAGAAAATCAACATATGATTGCGACATAGGAGTCGTACGAGGTGTTTGTGACATATGGGTCGACTTAGATGATTGTGACATGGGAGTCAACTTATATTATTGCAACATAGGTGTCACCTTTGATGATTGCGATATGGGAGTCGACTTAGATAGTTGCAACATAGGAGTTATCTTAGGATATTGTAACATGGGTTTTGAATTAGATGATTGTGAAATAGGATTTGTCTTAGGAGATTGCGACATAGGTGTTGAATTAGATGGTTGTGACATAGGAGTCATCTTAGGAGATTGTGACATAGGTTTTGGCTTAGATGAATTAAGAGGTTGTCGAGGTGGCAAATAAGGGAGGTCCTGCAAAGAAAGGGAGGACCGTGGCTCAAGAACCAAATTAGATGTTTGAGTAGCAAGACTTGGGGCCGCATGGATCTTCAAAGGAGGAATATGTCATTTAGGTGACTGATAAGGGGATTCTAGTGAAGAAAGGGAGGACTGTGACTTAAGATTCGAATGAAGTGAATAGCTTTAATGAGAATTTTCAGAAGATTGAGGTGAATCCAAAGAATTAGAATAATAGTTTGGATCAGATTCAGAAGAAGAGTGGGGAACCTGAATAATAATTTGGATTAGAAGCATCCAAACCATACCACCAACTATGAGATGAAGGTGGGGAACAGGGGTACTGAGTGGGTTCTCTAGCGTGAAGAACCAAACGAGGCTTAGCCATGATGGGCATCCTTTGATGGGAATGCTGAAACTTTGATTCCTTAATGTCGTATGTATAAGGAACCTCGTGATAGTTGATCATTACTATAATTTGTAGCATATAACTATCTAGACCAAGATAGTGCGATTGAACTCCTTCAATTGGAATGAAGTCCTGTGTTGATTTGGGAAGCACAATGGAAACCAACTAGACATTTGGAAAACATGGGTCCTAGGACAAACCAAGTGACGTAACGATGTCAAATCGTTACAAAGAAATACCAAACAATAAATGGTCACGAATTTGGAGGATCAATATGAACCTAAGGACACCCAAGAACAAAGAATGACCTACCCTAACAAGGTAATGTATGACACGAGATGTCTAAGACAATACAATGATGTCTAATACTAAAAACTGATAGCAATCCTAAAAACACAAAAATTAAAATTTTGAAGTTTGAGAAAATTTTACCTTGATGCATGGGCACACTTATTAGTGCATGAGCGCTCTCTCAGAGTGCACAGACACTCATAAGTAATGCATAGGCACTCATATGTCACTTTTTCACATCGATTATGCATGGGTGTTTCCAGGTGAGGCATAGGCACCCTCTACGGATGCACATGCACACTTTTGACCCAAAGTAAAAAATATAGTGTTACAAGAGCACCCTTACGGATGCACATGCACTCTTTTTCTGTAGATGCTCAACCTATCTTAGGAGGCCATAACTTTTGCTCCCGACCTCAAAATGACTCCATTTTTTTTTTTTTGTGAGCAGTAATGAATTGAAATATGTAATGGTAACATAAATTTGGGTTTTAGAGTTACTAAGAATTTATGACATGAGATTTATAAGAAAATACAATGATGCATAACATTTAAATCAAGTCACACCAAAAATTTTACTCCCTATGATTTTTTGAGATAGGTTTGAAACCGAATAGTGACAACACAATATCACCAATTAGGTCAAGTTTGAAATAAACAAGACACAAATGCTAAGATAATGTTGATGTGATCCTTTAACAAGGTATACTCAAAATCAATTTATAAACACTAACAAAGTATAAGTCTTGTAAAATGGACAATAGAAATGTGAGCAGCGTAACAATGGTATTTGGACATGTAATAAAAATTTGCGAGAAAGAAAGATTTTAGTATCAAAATGGCGTTATAGCGATGCTAACAAAGTAACCTCAACACTCACAAAACTCAAGACAAATCTAGGGTGTAATAACTATGTCTAAGTTTAATAATAAATTTCTATGCGTACGAGTAGTGTAACACTACAATATAGAGATTTAGGCCTAGTTTCACAATAGAAATAAGACGTAAATATCCCAATTGTATGGCTATAATGTGGGAAGCATAACAAATAAAAAGAAGAAAAAGATGAAATCACATAACTAAGATGATAATAAATCTCAAATATGGGTCTACTAGATCGTGAGTACGTACCATGCACACTTTCAACACTTATGCTCGACATTGCAACCTAGTCGCGCAAGTAGAATACAAAAGTGGTAGACACGTGATATCTAGCAATATCTCGTATATGTTGTTTCCTTTTGTCCAAAAATATGAAACAAGGAAATAAGGGTGTAGATCAAGTGGTGTTAAAATAAACTTGTTATTTTGGTAGAGTTTAGCATTGTCTTAGGAAAAGTGAAAAACTAGGACAAAATGACACTAAGATTTCATGATGAAATATCATGTGGTTTCAACTTTAAGAGATTGTTTTTCTTATTCAAAAATAAAGAGTTTGAATCTAATAAAGTTGTCACTTTGTGAGAGATCTCAAGTATAACAACTAAGAAAAAAATAATGGCTCCAGTGCAAGATTCCTAGGTGGTTCTCTCTCTATGTGTCACAAGTTTACTTTTGCATGAGCTCGATTTACCAAAAAATTCACCTTTGAATAATCTTGAAGTATCTTGAATTTACTTTACCCCCTTCTAATACAATAAGAAACTAGTGTGTTCATTTGTATTATCACTGGGGTCATAATGGAAGTAACTTTGAATCTAATCTCACTAAGGTGTACTAGTCAATTCGGTAGTGTGAAGCACTTTCCTATTTCATTCACAAGGTTCCCTCTTGCGTGAACTACTTTAGGGTTCCTAAGACCACCCCCATTGTTGTAGCTTAAGGATTATGCCAAAGGGGTTATGTCCTAGTTAAGTGGATGAGCCGTAGCTCTTAACCGAAACATGTAAATACAATGTGATGATTGTGGTGTGTTTTTTTATCTTTGAGACTTAATGTGGTTTTTTTGTCACACTCATTTTGGAAACCTACAATCACACGTGTAGTTAGAAAAATTATTTAGGTTCTCCTTTCTTTGACTAGTGTTAGGTCCTTCAAACAAATGATTAGTAGTTCAAAAAGGTTCACAATATCATAGAAAGAGGATTAAGTGTTGTTTTTGTTTCTCAAGATCACACTAGGTGCAAGAGAAGAGCATACACAAAAAATAATCCAACTAAATAGAAATGCAAAGCTTGTAAATCAACTAACTACCATAAAAATTTGCAAAGTAAGGTTTATTCCCAATTAATCCAAGTGCTTCTTAATGAAAGACTAAAATTTCTTTTGATTCCCAAGATCACACTAGGTGTAAGGGAAGAGCATACAAAATTTTTAGCCTTGATTATTTATCAAGTGAAAAATCTCTTAAACTAAAAGATCAAACACATGCCAAAAATGAAGGTTTATTCTCTTAAGCAAAAAATGAATGACGATTATTCCTATTTACTCCCAAGAAGCAAAAAGTGGTTTAGAGGTGCTTTTGGTTCTCAAGAGCATACTAGATGCAAGAGAAGAACATACATAACTCTATTCCAAACTCAATCAATGTGTGAAAACATAATCACTCATTAAACCCTAACCCAATTTACTCAAATATCCCTTATCAAACCCTATAACAATTTTGTTAGGAGTGTTGCTCTAAAATCAATAAATTGACAAAAACAACAACTAAAAACACTTAAGAAATGACCACAAACCTAAAAACACAAAAATTTAAATTTTGAAGTTTGAGAAAATTTTACCTTGATGCATGGGTGCCCATCTTAGTACATGGGCACTCTCTATAGTGCACAAGTGATTTCAGTAGTGCACATGTGCTCACAGATGCATATGCACTCTCTCTGTCACTTTTTACATAGTCAGTTATGCATGGGTGCTTCCAAAGTGAGGCACACACCCCTTCTACATGCACAGTGCATTTTTCACTCGAACCAAAAATCTAGTGTTGTAAGGGCGCCTCCTGGATGCACATGTGTTCTTTTTCTGTATGTGCTTGAACCTATCTTTTGGAGGCCATAAGTTTTTCTCCCGACCTCGAAATGACTTTGTTTTTCTTGCGTTGGAAAGGTATTAAAGTGAACTATGCAATGGTAACATAAATTTTGGTTTTAGAGTTACTAAGAATTTAGGTATTCATGTTTAGAAAACTATTCATTTTATAACATATCTAAATGCTTTAATGAGAATTTTGATAGCACTTCACCTCCTTATATCCTGCAAAGAACATGAAAACACAACTTCTACCACTAATCTAGTTGAAACAACTATCAAAATGGAAATTTATCTACAAAAATTTGAAAATTACTCTAAAAACTTGAAATTAATCTAAACACCTTGAGAGTAATCTAGAAATCTTGAAAGTAATCTAAAAATATTGAATTTAAACTAGAAAACTTGAAACTAATATAGAAAACTTGAAATGAAAAACTTTGAAACTAAGTTTAAAAGCTTGAAAAATGAATGCAATGGAATTTTCTCCCACCTAAGCGTGCCAAATGAAAGAACCTTAAAATTTACAAAGAAAATTACATGACTAACTAAGGAAGGCTAACACCATTGCCACCTCTAGTCAAGGCTCTAAGTCTAGGAATGTAACATTAAGATAGAAGCTTAAAGGAATGCTTAACTAACATGAATACAATTCAAAATCTAACTAAACATGCCTACTAATATGTTCAATTACCTAACATGGGCATAAATAGACCTACGAGGGAAATTAAATTGGGATGGTTGTTACTCTAAATAAGGTGAAATGGCCTCTCCAAATGACTACATGGTCATTTTGGATATCCATCTACTAACCTTGTTGAAGGATTTAGGAAAGGATTGAGCTTGGCTATAAATCATATTTATTATATGAGATGCAAATCAAAGCATGGTGTAAAGTATAAAGGAATGAGGTGAGTTGTTTTTATAGTTTTCACTTTGAGGAAAACTAATATTTTGGTGCATGTGGGACTAAAAGCCCCAAATTAGATTAGAATTTCTAATCATGATTAAGCTTTGTTAATCACAATTAGTGAATTAACAAGTGATTAAGATGTGGGAGCCTTAATCAATCACTTAGGGTCAACTAAGAGGCTAGGACAATATTTTGAATATTTTTGAAACATTGTGGAGGTGAATGAGGTGATTTTGAATGGTCATAAGAGGGTTTGAGTCAATACTGGGTATATTGACCAAATCAAGGGGAAAATAGGCTAAATTAGCTAATAATTGCTAATTATCTATTTTGAAGAGGATTTTGACTTACGATTCATCATAAAGTGGCACCCGAATGCAAAAGGGGTTACAAATCAAAAAAGTATTGTTAATTGGCTAAGGTGGTAAGAAACGTTACCTAATTAGCGAAAATAACTAATTATAATGGAATTGGAAAGAATGGTGTGATTTACGTGCATTTGGCAATAATATTGCAAAATTGGAATTTAGGTGTCTACAACACTAGTTGTCCGAGGAGAGAAATACCAGTTTGAATTTTGCGGTGTAACTCTTTGAGCACAAATTTCTAAAACAATTGGGGTTTAAAAGTAGGAGGCGTGATTTTGGTTGTAGTAAATGCATTGAAAACAACAAAACATTTATGAGATAGGGAAAAATAACCCTAGGGTGAGTATTAGAAAGTAGGCATGATGGAAAACAAAATAAATAATAAGACTAGAAAAATAATTATATATCCCTGTAGACACCTAAAATTAACACCGCTAATTTCCCTGACCACATACACTAACTTTTCAATAATATTAAATCAAATCAAGTCATTTAGTTACATTATTTAATCTATAAACCACTTATCCTAAGTCTAAAATCCTCACAATATTTACTCCATATAAATATCTTCCCACACCCCATAAATACTACTTTTTGTAAAATCTTATTCTACCTTCTTAAAAACCACTTAACCACCCTAAATCAATCCTAACCATTTCAAAACCATTCAAACCTATTTTCTTACTACATCCTAACCTCTACACCTCATCCCCAACCTCCCCTTAACCATTTACCCACATCAAAAACCAAAAACTTTGTTTAGAAGTGGTTTTAACCACTTTCCAAGAACTTTCCCCAAAAATGTGGATCATCAACGATTCTATCTAATTACCATTGATTATAAATAACACCTTTGTGCTCTCTCTCAGGGATATCATTCTTCGATATGGGACCTCTTTCTCGAGCTTGCACCTTGTTTTTAAACTTCACAGAATCCAAGACATATTAAGACATCATCAGGTATTAATATCGATCATTTACAACAATGTTTTTGCATCCATTCTCATCACTTATCTTCTAGGAAGCGTGAAAAAAAACACAACTCTGATCATTCCCACTTTGAATATGCCAGGCATCTTTTAGCTCCCCGTCTATTCAAAGGTATTCCTGCATCTATTTTTTATCATTTAAAAGTCATAAAAACATCAAAATAAATTAAAAAAATCATTTTATATCATTAATCATCTGCTTTATGAAAACCATAAATTTAACAGTAATCGATAGCGGTTCACCCTAATCGCCGGTGATTGGTCTAAATCATTGGCAATTCCTATCAAAATTTATGTTTTTATCAATTTATCATCTTTACATCACTTTCTTTATCTATCTATTTGTATTTAAAATGTTGTTTCCAAGTATGGCTCTTTGTTAGATGGTAGTTCCTGGTCTTTATCACCCAACCACAAGAATTTATGACCTTCCTATAGTCCAACACCTATTTTTCTAAGAAAAATACAACATCCTACATGAACTCACACTATGTTCTATCCAGTTTGCTGTTGAAAAATAAGACATTGAAAATCAGATTGAATTACTTTACGAGATCGAGCAAGAGATCGAATATTTCAGTATGAATACTTTGAGTCCATCTTGATTCCATCCACCCTTGCCTAGGCCACCTTCAAGCCTATTGATGCAAAATCACAGCACCCCTGGATGTTGATAAGATTTCTAGGTTGATCACTCTAGCATCCAGTGTGATTGCACAACATTGAAACCTTTCTCCAAGTGTGGGACTTGCAGAAATGAGAAAGGAATCTCCAGAGAAGGCTGGTTCTTGCTCCTAAACTACCTACCACAAGCTATTCCAGTGTAGGCAAGCTAATATAATCCTAATCTAACCATGCCAAGGAGACAAAGAGAGAGAGAAAAGGGAAAAACAACAAAAGCCTACACTAAAACGGTGATACACCAGAGAAGGAGAATGTTGAACATCTATCAAAACTGCCATGGAACAAAGAGAGGTGAGCAATGGGAAGGATGGACAGATGCATCACAAGCCCAAGGATAGATTTCACACAGAAAATGTCCCAAAACTCCATGAACACAGCTCCAGACCTGCAATGAACATTCAAACTTGCACAAATACCTGTAATGAAGAGAGGCAAGAAGAAAACAAGTAAAAAATGAGCAAGGATGGACAAATGCATCACAAAACACGTTTTTGTTGCTTCAGAAGTTTACGCAGAACATCATTTCAATAGTAAAAGGCAAAAACACCATTACAGAGCAAGGGAGGAGGTTTGAACTCCATTTTCAACCCTGGAGAAGAAAAGAAGGGAGGGCAGAGCTGAAAAGATGAACAACTGTAATCTCTAACCTCTAGAAAGAAGCCCCTCTTTACAATATATAGGAAGAAAGAGAGAGGGAAGAGAGAGGAGATTCGAATCTACCCCAACCACTCCCAGGTCACATTTAACTCATTTCATTATGGCGGTAGGTGAGAACCCTGGCAAAATGGTGGACTGTCTAGCAGAAACGGCGAGTTGTCTGTTGTATTAAAGCTGGTTGTTGAAACATCAGTTCTGTCTATTACTACGCGCCATAGATGTTTCCTAATTTTCTCCCACCAAACTAATCCAAAATACAAGATTGACACTAGAATCCTATAGAGAATCTCATAAGCTTTCCAATAATATAAAGAACGTGCAAATCCGAGCTCTGGATCAAAAGATATGGGGGTCTTAAGTTTTAGGGCAAAAAACAGGCCAAAACGGATTTTTGAATTTTTTCCCGTGCTCTGCCACTTGTAAGACACGTGTCAAGCACTGATTGGCCACGTAATTCTCTCTCTTCCACCTTTTCGTGGGCTTTCCTTTGAAATTTTGATGTTTTTATCACTTTGGGAAATTTTCCATTTTTTCCCCGCGCCCCCGCCATTTGGGACACGTGGCATGATTTGGTTGGAGGACGGGGTGCGGGGTTATCCTTGTCTTTTAATTTTTGGCCCAAGACTTTTGCAAATTTTTCTAAGTCCTCCCCGAGCTCCAAACTTCCCTCGCCTTAGGACACGTGGAGTTTCCGATTCATCCGCAGATTTTCCAGTCTTCGCGTCCCTCGCGTCCCTTTGGCCCGGCTGTCCCAAACCGTCTGGGACAAATTTCTCCGATCCGCCTGATTTGGGCTTCCTTGTCCCTCTTTGCAGCGAAGACACATGGCAAGATTTGATTCACTCTTGGCTCCTTTAGCTTTCCGCATCCCACGCGTCCCTTTGTCCCACTATCCCGGACTAAAGTTTCCTGTTTCGGCCGATCCAGGTGGTTCGCGTCCTTCGCGTACATTTGTTCCAACTGTCCTGGACTGTCTGGGACAAATTCTTCCAAACCACCCGAAATGGGCTTCCTTTGCTCTCGGCCGCTTCACCTTTTCACATCCTTCGTGTCCTTCACATCCTCACGGCCCAGATGTCCCAGCCTTATCTGCACAACAGTTAGTCAATTTTTTTCACCTTCGTCCGGTTCGCCCTTTCGCTCCGTGGCGCGTCCCCACGTCCCGGATGTCCCAATTGCTATGTGGACCTCCTGGAGGCTTTTCGGCCGGTTCACGCCCCGACATCCCAACTGTCCCAAGGGCCGCCTGGACTAGGACTTAGCCAATTTTCATGATTTTTTCTGCCCCAAGCTTGTTTTTCTGCATTTCTTCCATTTTCTCGACCTGTTGGGATTCCTCCTTAGATGGGAGAGTTAGAAAAAGGCTGAGGGACCCCAAAAACATGATTTTGGGCCTTGAATCGATCTACTTACTCGGGACTTGAATATTCTGATGCATGTTATCAAAATTACCCTGGGGGGGAATTTTTGACAACAAATCCATACAAAACCTTCATTTAAACCTTGAGTTCTAGATCTCTACATCCATCTATTATCTATCTATTGTTATCTATTGTTATCATTATCTTTATCAATTCACTTAATTGTTACAAAGTGAGCTGACATCCTCCAAGGAAGTCCCTTTGGATTCTTAGAATCGGCCTTTACCGAGAAAATCATTTATCCATTTATCTAATCCTTTCTATTTAGTGTATTTGATCACAAATTACTTTTTGGGACGGGAGGGCTTGTGTATTCATTCGGATTCAACAACTTCAATCAACCATCAGAATGAGTATTCATCCTCATGGGTATTGGTAAACCCTGCCGTCTTTTAAGGTCATTTTTTTGTTGTTTCAGTTCATTAGTTTAAATTAGGAAAGAAAAAAATGCTCTGAACATTATGGAACGCTCGGTGGGACCATTATCCGTTTTCCTTTTGATTTATTCAAAATTTATTTTTTATCTTTCTACTTTGTAATTGCCAGTGATCCAGTCAAATCGTTAGTGATTGAGGTGAATTGCCAGCAATTCCTGTCAATCACCAATGATCTCTGTGACCGCTTCGTATTACTTAGTCAGCCAACCTCTAACATCATTTTCTATTGGTGTTTTCTATATTTTTCCAACCCTTGTAGGTTTTGCTCGGGGCTTTTGCTTGCTTGCATTTACTAAAAAAATCACAAATTAAAAAGGAAACTTTTCTCAAATGAGTCCTCTTCTTTTCTTTTTATTTTTTAAGCATTGTATTTTACTATATGTCCTCATCAAAATCAATCATTCTTTTGGGATTAAAAAAACTTTTCATCTTGCTTGATCACATAGTTTAATTAGGAGGTTAATAGATTGCATTCACTTAATCTCCCTCACATAACCAAATCACATCAAACATAAACTGCATTGAAAAATTCCTACCCAGGTGAAACTATTGGGATTTCATCACCCAATAGGGAAGCCGAATCGATATTTTGGATGAATATAAACAAGCTGGATTTCGGTATATCGCATAAGCACCCAACTCCCTTATCACTGTAGGATTGTGAAGTGAGGGGGTAGCCCCAATAGTAGGCCCCGTATCAAAGCACCATCAAAGATTTGGGCCTCATGTACCTTCGGGTATATAGAAGACTCCATCCTTAAAAGTTACTCCGAAACCATCCTTATATGACCATTTACTAGGGACTTATCAACCATTTTACACATTTCATTTTTCTTCTAAATTAATCAAGATAATAAAAATGTCTTTTTATGCGATTTTCTTGTTGTTTGTAATCAACTATCTAGTTTATATTTCATTAGGTGATTGTTTGTTTCTATGGTTCTAACAAGACAATTTCGTATCCAAACTTATGAAAATATGGCCAAAAATATCCATAGATCTATTGAAAATATCCAAACACGCATCGAAGGTGCCTCACGTTTCTTAGAGGAATGATGAGCTAATTTATCACCCCGACAAGAAAATTAAGAACAACCACATTCTCCTCTAGTAATCAATGTACTTCATCCGAGATACCGATCCTTTAGGTCCTCCTGTTTATTTGATAGTGGGGATCCTGTCTTTTCAGAAATATTAGACTCAAACCCCATTGCTCTTAATGCATACCTTTCTACTAGGGGTGTTCACCTTCAATCGTCGATACCTAAACCACAACCTTATGTACTTGATCCTTCATGTAGTTTTTCCCATCTCATTGATCCAAACCATGAACTAGTCATCTAACAAATATATTCTTATCGTAATAGTAGTTGATAAAAAAATCCAACATTGTACCTTCACTTCCTATCATCACTTTCGACCTTAATGTGATTTCCTCATAAGACACGACCACTCAACAACCAACATCTTCACTAGACCCTTGAATTGTTCCACACCACCTCAAAACAATGCAAATATTTCTTCATCCACACAAACCCCTCTAACTTCCTCTACCATCCAAACTCATCCCGTAAGTTATCTTGTTGTTCCTACTAGCATCTATCAACCACCACCCTCTCAAAAAACCAAAATACTTATCCAAAACATTACTATGTCTATCCCTACATCTATACCCTTAATCAACACTAGCACTATTTCTAGTACCCATCCAACTTCACAACAATCCTCAACTCCACTTATTTCACAACACGTACCTCAAAAATCACAACCACTTGCTTCGTCTTAATCTATACCACAACAATTATAACCTTTATCCAGACTTCTATTACCTTTAGAACATCCCATAATAAGCACAACCCCTTGTTTTCACTTCCATTCCTTCCGACAGAGAACGTCAATATTCGTATCCTCTTATCCACACATCTATTCATTTCAAAACATTCGCAACAATCCTAGCCTCTTTTAACATCCATCCCTAGCTAGTATCAATACATCCAATGTCTCAACCGTTGGTCTCGCATGACCAACTTACAACATCCCTACAAATATTCCCCATCAAAATATTCCTTTCTAGCAAAATATCCCTTAGTAATATCAACCATATCAATAATCCAATAATTTTTCATTTTATCAACATGGTACATCCTCTTCTAGCACACAAAAAAAACAAAAAATAGACCCCCTTCAGCTTTAATCAATAGGTTATACAGTCTTGAAGCCACTTTTATGGGTCCTAAAAAACACACACTCTTATATGAATAAATATGAAATGAGCCTATTCATCCATCTGTACCCTACAAAGCTTATCCTCCTCACTGGGAGCTTCCTAAATTCCTCAAATTTTACAGGAATAACCTCAGTAACACATTCGGGCTTTCTGTCATACCTTTTATCTTATAGCTTATGATCAAGACTTAATTCTTATATCATTTCCCATGTCTTTATTTGGCGATGCCCTAGATTGGTATAACAACTTCCCGCAATACTCCCTCTTCTCAATCACACAACTCACTCAACTCTTCCTCAAACACTTTTTAATCAACATCACCTGTAAAATATTTATTACCGACCTATATGCAATTAAAAAATTTGAAGATGAGTCCATTCAGAGACTTTTCCGCCCACTAGAGGGGTGGTATTAATCAATTGTCATTATCTCTCCCATAAACAGAGTTGATTGAATTTTTTTCTTGTTCATGCGCCAAACACATATCGTCCACACTCCAAACACAATGGTTTTATATGTTTGACAAATATTTTACAATGGTAATTAAGATTATCTCTACATCATTTGTAAACTCAAACTTCATGCTCTTGAAGAAGGCAGAGTCAAACTTAGACCAAAAAAACCAAAATGTGAATTTTCATCCAAACTATCTTGTGATCAAGATAAACCGAAATCATCACCAATGTCATATACGTCAAATATTCTCCTAAGGAATGTTCAACCACCCACCTCTCCCATCCTCAATGTAATTATACCCCCATTGGAGAGACTTATAGTGTATTTTTTTGATAAACTCCTCACTGCTAACATGATCTCCCTTCCACCCATCTTTCCTATGATACCTCTATTTCAAAACCCTCTTGGTACATGGATAATGACTATTACAAGTACCATAGGGTCAAAGGTCATGACATCAAAATTTGTCGTTCATTTCACAATTTCCTTCAGGATCTTGATTGATAAAGGTGAGCTACATTTAGACAATCCTAATACACCTCAGAATCAAAACCTTGATGTTTTCAAACAACCATTTCCAAACCACTCTCCATTGACTAGTCAACCACAAGCTAATAATGTTCAAGCCCATCATACCATAAACACCATCAATAAGACACTACCTATCACTGAATCTACACCTGCACCCTCCTCTAGTAATGCCCCTAAACTAACACTAAAAAAAAATCATAAATATCCACAGAACCCACCATTAAAAATGAACCTTCTTCATCTACACCTACTAGTTATTCATCCAAATCATCTATGAACTCTTCACAGACATCTCAAAAACAACCCATTATCCAAATTGTGAAGATCTCATATGATGATTTCATGGCTCAATATCTCCCATGTAACCTTCAAAAGCTTATTCCACCCCCATCTAAAAAGGTTACAATCATATCCCGAAGTCATTCAACTACACCGATGAAAAAATCAAATAATCAACCTTCTATCTTAGGGCTGCATCCCTTGTCTAAATCACCTATCACCATCAAGAAATCAAAAACTAGTCATCCATAAATAACTAAAGATCCCACACTAAAATTAATGTCTCTTGTAATCACCAAACCAAATGAGACATCATTTCCTTTGACATCCGCATCAAAAGGACACTATGCAACAATTCTAGAAAACTCCCTCAACAAGAACTCACAGTGTTTCCTCTTCTTAAACCATCCAGCTCTTGAGGCTAGAAGTCCTCCTGGTATAATTTTGAAGCCTTCTGTGATTACCATAAAATTCCAAGACACTCTATAGAATATTGTAAAGCCTTTCACATAGTCATTAAAAAACTTGAAAGTAAAGGTCTTCTTCCCTCAGAGTTACATAAATCAAAGAAATCCCACACAACATCTACGACCACCACAACTACACCATCACTCACACCTATTACTATTAAATAATATTTGAATAAACTTCTCCCCCACAAAATCTACTCCATTCACGTTACTACTCGAGCACGTACCCATGAGCCTCGATTCTCAAGAACAAATTAAAACCTAAAACCTTTGTTGCCATCTTGCCACCCCCATAACTCACTTCTTCCTCATCCAAAGATAAATATAAGGTTTCTATTTCTCACTCTTGAGACCTCTAATTAGACATCATAACCCAAGACTAAAGTCTCCATCCTTTCCACTCCACCATCTTCCACCGTAGTACAAAAAGTAGTCATTAAACAACTACACCAAGCTCCTATCAAAATGTCACTTTATGAGTTGGTTCAGACATCACCTTCACACAAACAAGCCATGATTAAAGCCCTTCAATATATATTAGTACCTATAGATGACCCTCATTCTTTTATAGATTTTTTAGGTTCTCTCAAAACATCCACAACCATCTCCTTTGACTCTACCGAAATACCATCACTTCGGCCAAAGGATCATGACTTGCCTCTCTTCATCACTGCCCAAATCAATGATGTCCTTTTCAAGAGTGTCATGATTGATGGTGGAACTACAATAAATATCATATCATCCATTTCCTTTAACCAAATTTGACTACCGAATAATGTTATCACCCAAACTCCAGTTTTGCTCCGAGATTTTAATGATACAATCACTCCCACATTAGGTATAGTCATTCTACCTCTTAAGGTAGGCATCAAAACTCTTCCTGAAATATTCTATATTATAGAGGGGGATTACAATAAAATATCCTGTTAGCACTTCCTTGTATACGTACCATGCTTTATGTCCCCTTGAAACTTCACAGATGCCTTAAATATGAACATGAGGGTAAAACATTCACAGTCCCTATGGATCCTAATCCCTTTGTAGACTGCAATATGACATATCATCCAAATGATGTCCTTGTACCTAAATCAAAATAAAAATCATCCAACGGAGCATCTACCACCATATTCATCCCATAATCCAAACTACTAGATGAATCCTCTCTCGGTGACATTATGGAGTGCCTTTTGATGGGAGAGTACCATATCCTTATGCTTAATTTGATTCCTACACCCAAAACATATGGAAGAACAAACAAATAACCTATGTATAAGCCTAACATTGGAGATGTCATCTCCTATGTCCCAACGTATCTAAAAATGAATGTTATCTACATAGGGATCGATCATCCCTCCTCACAATCCATTGATTAACACCATGTCATTCCATTCATGTTAGATTTCAACTATTTATATAATCCGACCTTTATTCAAATGTACCTTCATCGTTGCGCATGGAAAGGATTTAGACTTGGAATATACAAAAGGGAATACACAATTTAACTACCCAACATTCTCTCAAACCGCACGAGAACTACAAAATAGTATATGAAAAACCCAATGAACCATCTTCACATACCACATCCTTACATATCAAAGAATAAGAATCGTTATCCTCAATGAGAACACGATGATCCCATGGACCCCGATGACACAATCTCCATCCCAACTAACTTTTTTAGTCAAAACTATATTCTTATGTCCATTGAATTATCAAACTAATCATGCCACTAAAATAGTTCTGTCATCTAGCCCGAAATGATTGAAGAAGACTCACCCACCATCGATATCCTTCAATGTCATGACGATCAAGATATCCTCTCCCATATGGGAGTAGAGGACCATTTCCTTTAGAAATCCTTACCACATGATACATACAACCTTCTCAATGAGTCCACCATTGATGTTAACATAGGGACCCTCAAGATCCCCACGTAGTAAAATCCGGCGAGTCATCTTGAATCCACAAGAATTAAATGATTTCACCAATTTCTTATCTAAATATAGTAAATCCTTTTCCTAGTCATATAATGATATGCTAGGTATTGAACCAAACATTTTCATACATAATATCATCACCTACCCCAATGCCAAACCAGTTGAACAAAATCTTCATAGAATGCACCCTCGCATAGATTTTCCCATCACAAAAAGTTACAATCCTTGCTCTCCACTAATTGCATCATACCCATTGAATATCCATAATGGGTCTTTAAAATTGTACCCGTAACCAAAGCCTCAGGAAAGTTACACATCTATACTAACTTTTGGGATCTAAATCTTTCTTTTCCTAAAGATTATTTTCCTCTTCCGAACATAAATTAGCTTTTGATCTAATATAGTCACCACGAAATGCTCTCCCTTATGGATGGATTTTTGGTTACAATCAAATCCTCATCACCACTAATGATCAACACAAAATATCCTTCATGACCCCATGGGGGACCTTCTATTATCACGTCATTCCCTTCAAAATCAGGAATATAGGGGCCACTTATCAACGCACCATGATATATATCTTCCACGATCTTATTCACAAAACCATGGAAGATTAAGTATATGATTTCCTAGGGAAATCTAAACAATGCATAGATCATCTCTTCGTCCTTGACTCAATCTTCACTCGCCTTATCCAGTACTTTCTTCACCTTAACCCTGGTAAATGTGTTTTTCGGTGTTCTCACCGAAAAATTTTTAGGGTTCATCGTATCTATCTAAGGCATTGAAGTAGACCCAACAAAAATCAAAGTAATTATCGAAATGCCTCCTCCATTGAACCTCAAACAATTGCGTATCCTTCAAGGTAAATTGTAGTCTATCATATGCTTCATATACCAAATCTCATATCATTGTCAACTATTTCACCACCTTCTCTGCAAATATGTTGATTTCAAATGGGATCTTAACTATCAAAAAGCCTTTGATGAACTCAAATAGTACCTTTTATCACCTGTACTCACTCCTCCTTGAGAGGGGGAGCTATTCTATCTTTACATATCCACTAAAGATCATGCCTTGGGTGTTATGCTCACTCATTGAGACAAACAGGTCTGAAAAATATTCCTATTACATAAGTCACACTCTCCAAAAATATGAAACCCATTATATCCAAGCTAAAAATTGTGTTACGCCCTATACTTTGTAACCTTAAAACTACGCCACTATCTACTCAACCAAAAAAATTACGTTGTCACCGGTTTTAACCCACTCAAAGCTATGCAATGTAAACCATATCCACAGCTGACCGCATAACTCGGTGGCTTATGCTTATGTTTGAGTTTGACCTATACTTTATATCACAAAAGTCCATTAAAGGTCGAGCCATTACAGATCAACATTTTTAAGCACCCCTTCCCAACACACAACATCCTCATGAATAACTCCTGATGGATCTATCAACAATATTGATGATCATTAATTCACTCATGTCAAAATGGCTCTCTTATTCAATGTATCTAAATGCTAGCAAGGGGAGGGGCTGGTATTGTCATCATACCTCCCTAGGGGACTCCTATTCCTCTATCATTCAAACTTAACTTTGAATGTACTAATAACATGGAACCAAATACAAAGCTTTAATAATGGGTATTCAAACCTCCATCATGTTAGGAATTCAAATATTGGAAATCTATAGAGACTTTGCAACTCGTTATTAACCAAATAAAAGGAGATTACCAATGTAAAAATGAAATATTACAAAAGTATAAAGCCAATGTTACTTTACTTTGTATCGATTTTCAATTTAAAAATTTACCATTATACCTTTTGTATTTTTAATAAAGGAAATAAAACTTAAATTACTATGTAAAATCTGAAAATATAGGGATGAATCACCAACAAATAGACACAAGAGTTGATAACGGAGTTCGAAACTTGTGGCCTACATCTCTGGGTCTGGTTGAATGGGACCGATCTATTAAAATATTGAAAATAAATCTTTACAAATATTTCTACAAGAATATGATCTTCTCATCACATTCCTTTGCCAAAAATAATAATAGTTACTTTTTACATCACCCCAAAATTCCTTCTCTAGCTCAAGTTATGAGAAAAACAATATCACAGTCCTCGACTTCGTACGTATAAATAAAATAGAGCCCCTTTTATATTAATTCACAGCTCCGGGTGGAATGGTTGGGCACCTATCCTTTTACCCAAGTGAACAAGGTTCAAATCCCCCTTATGAGGTACTTTGACTTCTATTTGGGGAAATATCCCACATTGGGCGCTTGAGAGGATAAGGAGGCACTTTTATAGGGTGTTGTTTATTGTTTGAATTGGCTTATGAGCCATTTAAATAGGCACCTATGTTGGAGGGATGGTATATGCTAAGTTTTGGCACATTAAAAGGGATAAATAATGCGTAGGAATTTAAGTAGGTGGCAGTTTAATAAAATGAGTTGGAAATTAGATAATGTGGCCAATGTGGAATAATAAGTGGGTATGGCTTGGTAAATATTTAATTACAATATATATAATATCCCACATTGATCCTGGATTAGCAAATTGAGGTAAATATAAGCAAAATCTCTGTAATAGCAATATGAGAGAAGGAGGTCAAAACACACCTCTATAATCGAGTGTGTCAAACCCGATTGAAGGTCCATAGCTAGCAAATAATAGGGCCCATCTGTCCATTCGAGTGTCCAAGACTAACGTTCAAAAAAAACTTTTTACCCTTCGCTCAAATTTTCCACATGTTGCATTTTCATTGGTCCACTTGGCAAGCGTGCATGCGTCAACTTGTGTGCAGTCCCAAAATTTTCGAGTTAAACAAATTTTTAACCCTTTGTTCAAATTGTCCACATGTTGCATTTTCATTGGTCCATTGGTGAGTGTGCACACGTTCAACCTCCGCGTAGTCCAAAAATTTTGCCGATTGCATGAAAATTTCAGCGAGCTATAACTTTTGCATACATGCTCTATTTTCTGCAAATGAGATATCACCGAAAAGCTCTAATTTTTCCCCACACAATAAAACTTCTTGTAAGTAATTCTGAAAAGGATTTAGATTAGTGTTTCTCAGTGAGGATCCTCTAGATCAATCCTCCCCACTGATAAAATTTTGGACCCCAAAAGTCAACTTAATTGGTAAATATGTGATGGAACTTCTCCCTCACCTTTCTAGTTTCCATCCATTTTTCCTTGTTTGGATGCATGCCTTTGAACCCAAAATGAATATACTCAATGTCACCCATTTGTGAATTTCTTAATTTCATGTCCAAAATGATGTCTTCCTACAACTCATCAAGATACTCAGGAGAAAAATCATCAAAGGAAGGCATTATGTTAGCATCATCATGATCAACAATCATAGGCGATTCATAAAATCTTAAATTCTCAACATTTACAACCGAGTGATTTACATATATGGAGGTAAATCTAACCGGCAAGCATTGTTACCATTTTTTTCCAATATTTTAAATGGACCATACCATATAGGTTTCAATTTTTTATCTTCACTTGTCAACCTTTCTTTGCTGATGTGAAGCCAAACTGATTCACCAACTTTGAACTTGTGATCGATTCTATGTTTATCATCCCGGCTTTGTACTTAGCTTGAATTTTCTCTAATTATTCATGGACATATTGATGAACCTGTTGTATTCTCTCGCATAAGTCTTTTAGCCTTGTCAGAATCATTTGAACCATTAACAACAATTTCATGTCCAAAATATACATCTAGAGGAGAATTAGGAAGATATCCATAACAAGTCTCAAATGGAGACTTCAAAGTAGAAGAATGTAGGGCACAGTTATAAGATGTTGCACATAATATAGATGTTCATCCCTCAATTTTGGGTGTTTAACACAATAACACCTAAGTAAATGTACTACCGTGAGGTCTGACCTCTATTTGACCATCATCTGTTGATGAAAGGCGGTGTTTTTTTTTTTCAGTTTTGTGTCCATTAACCCCACAATGTTGACCAAAATTACCCAAGAAATATAGAATCCTAATCAGATATAATAGAAGTACGAAAAAAAAAAAAGAGAGCCCAAATAAATTGGAAAAAAATTTACATTTCCCTCACCAGCTTATCTACATTTAGTACATGGAAGCAACACACATCTTGTTAAATTTGTCCACTACCACATATAAGTAATCATGTTTCTTTCGTGTCATGGGAAAGCCTCCTACAAATTCCATGAAAATAATTTCCCAAGTCCTTTTCAGAATAAGAAGAGGAGTGTAAAGTCTTAATTTCTGTTGCATGGCCTACTCATGGCATAAAGAACACATCCTTTAATATACCTGGTTACATGTTCATGCATTCTAGGCCAATAACAATATTTCTGTAAATGTGCAACTATTTTACTAACACCAAAATGCCCAGAAATAAGAGAAGTATGTGCTTCCCTAATCATATGCACATGTTCATTTTCTGGAATGCAAATTTTACTAGAATGATATAACAATCCATCATGCAAATGATAATATTTTTCCCCTACTTGTTTCCCACTTACTAGATCCTCATACACTTATTTAAAATCAACATCATCAACATATTGTTCCTTATAACTAACATGAGCCAAAGAACTATGTTGTAAAAGAATAGATGCAACTATAACTGGTGGTCTAGATAACATGTTTGCAACCTTGTTTTGAATACCTTTTTTATACCTTATTACAAGATGAAATTGCTGTAAAAACCCCATCCACCTGAAATGTCTAGACTATTGTAACTTGGTTTGTGTTTGTAAGTACTAAAGCAACTGATGGTCAACATGTATAATTGTTTTTGTCCATTAAATAATGCTTCCACCTTTTAACAATATGAATCAAAGCATATAACTCTTTATCATAATTTGGATAGTTTCTTACCGCACTTGTAAAGGTTTCGAATGCTAACATACATGTCATTTTTTTGCATCAAAACATCCCCATTGCATAGTCACTAGCATATGTCTCTATCTCGAATGAATGCTACAAACTGGAAGTGCCAATATCGAAGTGGTACTTATTTTCTCTTTTAGCGAATCAAAGGCTTTTCGTTATTTTCCCTCCATTGAAAGACCTGTTTAACTCTTATCAAAGTATGCAAAGGATATGCAATAAATGAGAAGTTAGAGATGAATTTTCTTCAAGATCTTGAACTACACCTAGAAAACTCCTAACTTCTGTCACATTAGTGGGTCTAGGCCATTTTACGATAACCTCTATTTTTGTAGGATCAATCCTTAATTCAACATTTCCTACAAAATAACCCAAGTAAATTAAAGAAGTTTTTCCAAATTCACATTTTGACATCTTCAAATACAATTTTTCTCTCCTTAATGCATATAATAATTTCTGGATGTGTTTAACATGTTCATCCCATGAATTACTAAAAACAAGAATATCATCTAAGTAGACAATAATGAAATCATCAATGAATGGTCTAAAGATATCATTCATAACTCTTATGAATGTTGCCGATGAATTGCACAATCCAAAAGGCATTACTAACCATTAAAATAATCCCTATTTCATTTTAAATGCAGTTTTCCAAACATCACCTTCTTCAATTCGCACTTAGTGATAACCACTCCTCAAATATAACTTAGTGAAATAAATTGAATTCTTTAATTGATCTAGCAAATCATCCATTCTAGGAAGAGGATAAAAATTCTTTACTATAATTTTGTTTACAACATGGAAAATCAACACACATTCGCCATGTGACATATTTCTTTGGCACCAAAATAAGTGGTGAACCACAAGGAGATGTACTTGGACAAATAATACCTTTGGCAAAAATTTCCGTCACATGTTTCTTTATTTCCTCATTTTTAACCACCGATAATCTATACATACCAATGTTGTGAAGAAGCTCATCCTATAAAGAATCGTATCTCATGTTGAACCCCTCTTTTAGGAGGTAGACCTTGTGGATCCTAAAACATCATCATAGTTAGAATTTTTTTTTACCAATTCATTATAATGTTTAGGATCATAATCCTCAAAAGTATTTTCATGTTCTTTCTCTTTGGATTTGACCACCATGAGTACAAAATTTTTGCTTGAGTTTATAAGCCATTTCATTTAACTCGTAGTAACCAAGGATAAATTGATGTTTTTACGGTGATCTCTAAAAATAAACTCAATTCCATCCTTTACAAGAAATTATTTATTTTATTCCCTATAGAATATTGCTTTATGATCATACAAATAAGGGCTTCCCAAAACCACCCCACAAATATCCAAAGGAACTACATCCAAATCAACCTCATCAATAAACTTGTCTATAGTGGAAAAAAATCTAAAAGTTTTAGTTACATGTAGCTTTGCATCATCACAAACCTAGCCCAAAGGATAAGGATTAGGATGTTTTTAGTTTTGAGTCCCAATTTCTTAACAAGCTCCTCTGAAATCATATTAGCTTGAGATCCACTATCAAAAAGAGTATCAATTTTTGTATGTTTTGAAATAACTCTAAGGTGGAAAAGCTCATTCCATTTCTTTTCATCATGCATAGATTGTTGATTAGAAGAAGATGCAACATTTGAAGTACTAGTGTTGGAAGAAGAGAAAGAAGGATTACCTTGAAGACTCATGGTCGTGATCTTGGTTTCATCCCCTGAATCAAACCCAAGATCATGAACCGTAATATTTTTTTTTTCTTCTTTTTCCTTTCTTAACCATTCATTTAGGCTTAGTTTCCGGATGTAATTTCTAACACCTAGATTCATCATGGTTCTTTTTATAATGATTGCAAAATGTTTTTTCATTTTCCTTCTTAATAGTAGATTTTTTTTTGCTTACCCTTTCCTTTACCTTGTTCTTTCAAACTTTTTTCTTTACCTTGATTGCTTGTTCTTTTGTTTAAAAGAATAGGAGGACTCCTTAGTCAATTTCCCTCATGCTTCTAAATGGTTTGCTTGAACACACATTGCATCAAGATTAGTGGCACCTAAAATAAGAATCATATGCCTTAGGTATGTAGCTGTGTAATCCACCTATATATTTAAGCAACGTTTCTTTGTGTTTTAGGAAATTCCAAGAATTAGATCCCTTTTCCTAAATTATTGTGTGTAGTCTTGAACACTTTTTCCCTTAGTTTTTCTTAATGTTTTCCAATCCATCATAGCTTATTGATTGTAACCAAGAGGATAAAATTATTTTCTAAGATTTGAAAGAAATTCAAACCAAGAAGTGATTTCATTACCTTTGGTTTCATCCTGTTCTTGAAGCTTACTCTCCTACCATATGAGTGTTGTGCCACCCATCCGAAGAGTTGCCAAATGAATCTTTGCTTCATCATCTACAATTTTATAAACCCTACAATATACCTCTATCTACTTGATCCAGTTATCCAACTTCTTTGCATTTATCTCTCCAGTATACATTGGCAATTCAAACTTAATAGCTAACTTTAATGAAGAAAAATCATATTTTAGAGGTTCACCTTTAGGAATATCAGAACTAGTATTGTCTTATTTTTTACCTCCTCTAGTTCCTTTTTCCCTTTTTCTATCTTGGTATAGTTCTTCCACCATTTACTTCATCTGTTGGAATGATTAACGAAATTCTTACGCCTCTCAATCTGCTATTGTAGGACTTCGAGATCGTCTTGTACACATTTCAAGATTCCCTTCTACTATCCCTTCTTCACCCTTCTTAGACCGGGACCTTGTTTACATCCCCTATAAATGTGCCTCCTATAAATGTTATTACTCACAAGTATGGGTTGGGAGCGTATCGCTTAGCCTTCCTTGATGGTACACATGAAAGGGACCTATGAATTCCTTTCATGTGTGACCTTTCTACTATCAATATTTTGATCATCAAGACAATAGTTACATTTAATATATTATTCGCCATCAACCAATAATTTTCTTATCATAATGATTTGAAATTATGTGGCTTTATGTCACTATCCTCAAATCCTTAAAGATGAGAACCATTGGACAAGTTCCCACCTTGTGTGAACCCTATTATCATTACATTCATCCAGCCTTATCTACCAACCAAAGACGTGTCACGAGGAACATATGTGTAATTCGTGTGAACATTTATTACCCTCTTTGAAATGGTCTATTAGGGTTTTTCCCGTAGGTTAAAAAGTCAAAAATATCTATGGATGCATCTTATCAAAAATAATAGACTGATCCTCAAAGGAAAACTATCTATTTAAAATCATAGACCGATCCCTCAAAGTATGACTATTTGTAAAAATCAAAAAGTCAAAATTCAAAATTTTAGACCACTCCCTCGAAGGATGGCTGCCCATGTAAGAAGGATTCCCGCATCAACCAACCTTCGAAAAATTCAAGGTGTAAAAGCATCATAGGAAATATTCCCGTATTGATCAACTTTCCCATAAAAGAAAACTTCATGCATTTATCAGTTTGCATCAGAAAATTAAAATATGTAAAGCTGGGGTATCTCTTTATGAAATTGTTGAAAATGAGAACCTTATTCCCCCACACAACCTACATATGTTACCCCTTTCACATTCTAGGAAGGTACATCCTATTAATTCATTTCTATATCTCGTGATCACATGTATAACTACCCACTTCAGTCTCATGTTAACATTTATTGTTAAGGTAAAAGTGCAAGTGCCTTCACCATCTTTGTACCCATCACGTATGAATCAAATCTAGTATCAAAACAATTGTTTCATTTTTATTCCCATTTTAAAAATTTGGAATACATTTTGATAAAATTTGGATCACATCTAAGTCACAACAATATTAATACATCACCATTCAACATTAAAATTGTATAAATCATAGACATTCAAATAACATGAACATCAACTAAAAACATACAAAACATAAATCAAAACACGCATCATATTAAAACCGACACATAAATCATAATTCAATCCATGTCATCATATATATAACCATAATCAAAGTCTCAATACATTATTAGGAGTCCCCTCACTTCGTATATCAAAACGATATATCAAGGAAAACCATATACATATCAAAACATAATACATATCATAACTATCAAGTAAACCAAACACTCCCAAGGAACTCACTAGCACGAACAATACTACCCTAACCATCACCTCCCTATACAGCTCCATCACCACCATCTCCTCCATTTGGTCCTCGAGGTGGTGGCCCATAGTCATTGCGCTAGCACTAGGAAATGCACCATGTAGAGTTCAATGCCCCCATATTATAAAGTGGTAGGCATGTTATTTATCACCAAGTCCTCATAATATGCCAACTCCTCTCGAACCAACTGATAATGGGCATAACTAACCAAGCTCAGTGTACCCATCGAATACTAGCTTGGGCTTGGGCCGCCATCTCCACACCTGACACTGATGACCCTGTAATACCGAGATCCCTTTTAAAGGTATCTCGATGTTTTTTATACCTATCTTGGTTGATTGTGACTTGTGCCAAATACTATCTAAGCCCATCAAACTCAGCCACAAGACCATCCTTCTCACCAATTAGGGTATCCATCAATCCAATCAAATTATCCCACTCCACCGGAAAACCATCTCTCTTAGTATCAACTGCATCCTTCTCAACCGTCAATTGTGCATCAATAGCCTCTAGATCCCCCATACCAATCATCATCCTCATCATCAATAACATTGACAATATCATGTGCCCCCTTTACTCAAGAACGCACCCTCCTCCCTCTTTGAACTAATCGTATCCTCTCAAACTTAGTATAAACACCAACCCACCACTTCCTATAACCGAGAATCACTCTAGCATCATCTATATGCACTTGATTACCATTCTCATTTATACCCATGGATCCCTCCTCATTAGGTATAATAAGAGGTGGTCCCACAACTTCCTTAGGAGTATCCAAATCTCCCTCATATCATCTATAAATTCTTGGGAATCTGGTACATCTTGTATAAAAACAAATTTCCATTTAACACGGACAAATATAACAAGCTCCCACTCTCCCCCTCGTCTCCCCTACACCCACATCTCCTGTTGTATCACATCAAGCTCATGCTCTAACCCCAGCCACACTAGAAAATCAACATATGGTCTCCATAATACATCTCCCACCTGTAAACTTATAAGGAGATCTCTATAATGAGCCTCCCTCTGCACCCCTCTTGATCATCCCACATCACCTTACCATATCATAAAACTAGCAGATCTATCAATCATGTCCAGACCCCCATGGTAAACCATGCAGACTAGCCATAAAAATATCCTTGAACGATCAACAATGTAACAAAAATGCAACATCTATCCCAAATATATTGAGGAATCTCCAAGCCCATAACTACTGTATGTTTGTGCCCATAATAAAGGGGCCCAAACAATCCAGTCATCATCCATGGAAATCTACCACCTCTAGAATTAGGAAAAATAAAACATGAAATCCCCATCATCAACATTGTCATCCGACTATAACCCTCTCTCTCTGCTAGAATATAAAGACTAATAATAAAACCCCGAAGTGTATCTCACATCCTCAACATTGCCCTCATACAATATCCTCATAACATCCTCTCTCTTCGACTCATTTATATAGTAAATGCCCCCTCGAACTGAAAAACTTGTAATCCTATGGACATCCTCCATAGTAATAGTGACCTCATCGTTGGTAACTAAAACATACAGTGGGTAGATTCCATCTCTTCCTAAATATCAATAATAATCCTCGACATCTACGTATGCATCTATAATCACGTATCCCTATAAACCCTAAATTCCTCCACATGTCCCCAATCCTCATATGACATATCTTTCCACACCTCTCATTACGATTACTATAATCCTATATTGGATAGTCATCTTGGACTTCACCTACAACCAAATGAAAAACACAAAAACACATATTAGAGTTCATTTTCATCAAAACTTCATCAAACAAGTCATTGGTTAACAAATAAACCCTCTAAGCAAAGCAAAAACATATGAATCACCAACGATTCACATGAATCATTGGCGATCCACCGAAACACCGGTGATTCTCCAAATAAACCCTCCGTACAAGCCCTAACAAAGAAAAAAACTAGCTAAAAACTTAACAAAAACAAAAAAATTACGTTCCTACCTTTGCTTGCATGGGATTCCTTTGTCTGCTCGATGACATCATTGCTTCCAAACCATGATTTATCACTCACTTAAGCTAGTCAAATCAAAAATAAAGTCACACAAATGAACTATTCATCATCTAAAAAGGCCTTTTATAGCCTCCCAAAACTTTCACAGAATCACTGATGATTCGGTGAATAATCGATAATTCACCTAAATCGCCGACGATCATCATAAATCACTAGCGATTCATCATTTTAAAACCTAATCATCATTTTCGAGATCAAAATCAACTTATCACATTTTTTGACAAAATTTTATCATTTAGAGACCTCATCCTTGAAAATTAAAATCCGTAGCAAGATAAACTTAGCATAGGCAAGACATAAGTTTATGGGGGATCTGCATAAATGAGAAAATCAACATGTGACCTTCTTCGCACCCGACCTCTCGAGGTCGTGCCGAGACAGCCGATGTAGAATGAATGTGAATGTGAGTGTAGTGACGAGGATCAAGCTAATTGGGCAATCTTATATCTTCAACACACAATATTGGGATCTGCGAGTCTAAGGCAAAGAATTCTCTCCTAACTTGAAGTGGTGTGATGGCTCGATCTGAGATAATAGCTGCTCGGAGACTCTAATCAATGTCGAGCTCTACCGAGATTCTATTTGTTGGTTGTTGAACATGTGGAAAATGACCTACAGTGCCTCATATAGATTTCCAGACAAGGTCATGGAAGTAAGAACGAGAGACGTGGTGGAGCCGCAAGGATTTATGGGCGATTTATGGCAAATCTTGTTGTGTCTATATCTTTCCCCTCAGTTTGTTCCTTTTTTTCTTTGAGTGTTCATATGAGTCCAAGGGATTGGGAATGCAAGAACATCAACAGGAGGATGACGCTTGAGCAATGGTAGCTTGAAGGCAGTCTGGATGCAATGCAAGTAGAAGAGAGATAACACAAGAGATCTGAGCTTGGCTATGCAATTCCTAGCAAGATTGTGGCAGTAATATAATGCAAGATACACAAAATTATTAGGCCTTTTGCTTGAATACAAGCATGGAATATATAAGAATTGGGGCTGGGATGTGCCTTCATGCACAAGGCAAGAAGAAGTAGTTCTAACTAATTAAATATATTTAAAAATAGGAGGAAGGAGAACCAAGAAATCAAAGCTATTTTTAGATAATTTGGCTCACAGATGCATGCTAAAAGTGAAATTAAGTGAAGCATCACATGTTAAAAACACGCATGATGAAATCTAGAAAAAGTGGGCAAGATCGCCACCTGTGGAGGGTGGTGGTTTTAGGACCCTGCCCCCTGCACAGGTAGTGGTCCGGCACTAAAGGCCAAAACATGAACAGAAAGAAATGAGGAGATAGAAAAAGCATGGGAAGGCTAAGTAAAGATGTCTAGGCAACAAATATACACTACATATGGGTTTTTAAGCTTGGACACCTTCTTGAAAGGACCTGAATCATCATCGGGGACTTTTGTAACCATTTTCTCGACAATGTAGCACATGTAATTTTGGGTACGTACATATTACCCCCTCGAGAAGCGTCTTAGCCATGAAAAGATGTAAAATGTAGAGTCCAAGTATGGCATTCCTAAAAAGGGGAGTTATAAGTTATACCTAACACGCCCATGTGTCGAAACATTGTCATCCAAACTCTCGCTACCTGTAAGAGAAAGAAGACTCAAGTGTAGATAGAAAAATATCGAAAAAATAAACACTAAACCAAAACGACAAGAGGACTTACCATTTGTGCGGGGATATAGAGATATACCTACACCAATGCTCCAGCCCTATGAACACATACACTCAAAATGAGATTAAAACAATATATATATCAAAATAACCAATTTTTCAATTCATTTTTGCATTCTGGTTTGGTGAATTTAGAGCTCTAGATCCATGGTGAAATTTTCCAACGAGTACGGCTGAAATAGCATTCTTTGAGATTGTTATCATGCCTCCACGAGTAGGAGATCAACCAATGCGGTCTAAGGTTGGTTATTTTCACTTTTGTCTTTTCATACCTAAAATGTAAAAATGTTGAAAAGTTCACCTAGGGGGATTATTTTCAATTTTTTTTTGTCTTAAATGAGTCTCTAGGGGGGGTGCCCATAGGGCATTCTTTTTATTTTGTCGAAATGGTCCTTTTTACATTTTGAACATTTTTAGGGTTAAGGGCACGTTTGGAAAATCGGTTCAGGACCACCACCCAAAGTAGGGCGGTGGTCACAGGATTGCCTCCGCATGGACGGCGGTCTTGGAACTGCCACCCTACCATGGCCGAGGTTTTGAACGTAATGATCAAAACGCTCAAGAACTTGATTTTTTGGATTTTTCATGTTTTATCATGTTTTTGGTGAGCTTTTCTTCTTGTATACGTTACTAACTTGCTCTTTTCTCATGTTTTGGTGAATGCAAAAGAAGGAGGAATACATCCATTGGAGTAGAGAGAGAGTGTGTGATTGGCTCCCTGGGATTTTAGATCAGCTGACTCAGGCTAAGAGGGACATTCTGCATAGAGGGCAGGTATCTAGAGGATTGCATGGGTGCCCCATGTTGCCCCTACCAGTCACATATTATGTGACTTGTTTTCCTACTAGGACACATAAGAAAAATTCTGGTTTGTAGGTGTACGGGGCGAGTGCACCATTACTTTGGAGGATGTATATTGAATCCTTGGGATCCCGATTCTTAGGATGAGACTGACTTTGAAGACAACGGGATCCGGGGCCATGTATATGGGAGATGTCATTGTCTCATCTGGTTTGAAGAAGGGGATGAAAGTTTGGTCCATTGCCACTGCTCCTATTCTGATCATTTAGAGAGCCATTATGGGTATCTTGTCCTCATGATTGATCGGGGACAAGGGAGGTGACACTCTTCTCTATTGTTGGGCTCCTATTATTACATAGATTGAGGGACATGGCCGTAGGTACGCATGGGGAGCAGACATCTTAGGGACTACCTACCATGACTTATATAGGGTATTCGATTATAGGGGAAGTCACTGAGCCACCCCACTCTTGTTATGAGTTGGGTATATGAGCATATCACCCCTATGGAAGGGGAGTACAGGTATTGGATCCAGGGGGCTGTCTAGGTAGCACGATGGAAAACTATGTTAGTTCTTAGGACACCTCATCAGCTAGTGGATTCTCTGACTATGAAATACATGGTTTCCACTCCCTACCAGGACATGGCAGGGTTATGGGGACATGAGGTGACCACGGTGGTAGCTTTTTCTACCATAGGCCAGTTAGTTGATAGGGTGGGAGAGTCGAGATTCATCCATTTGATCGGGTTCCTCAAAGCATTTTGGCCTACCATATGTTGACATACTTCCCCTAGTGGTATCGGTCTATAAGACCATTCAAGAGGCGATCCCAGCTAGACAGTGGTTACTCCAGGTGTGCCTATTATAGTTAGGTGTGTGGTTCATGCTCGATGGGAAGCTAGTGCCCCTCGAGTGCCTTTACTCCAAATTATGGCAGTTATTTACAATGGAGAGGAGGATGAGCCTATTAGTGTAGACTCTGATTCTGAGGAGAACACAAGAGATGAGACCGAGGAGGAGTCAGTCAGAGAGGAGACTGAGGAGGATAATGAGGTGGGCAATGCCGAGACCGACGAGATAGCTCATATGGTAAAGGAGGAGAGTGATCTTGAGTGGCATGACACTCAGGAGATGTTGAGAGCGACACATGAGGAGGCTAGTACAAAGAGAGAGACCTTGGTCTCAGAGGAGCCATTTCCTCTAGATGGGGAGGGGGATGATGATTATGTGATCAAACAGTGTTTAGCCTCTAGATTTGGGGAGGCCCCACACTGGAAGAAAGATATCGACAACAACATTCATTGACCTTACCTGGATGCTCAAATATCTGATTATGTTTGATACTCTTCTCTTGACTTTGTTAATTTGAAATATTAGTTTTGGTATTCTCTTTTGATTTGCGTCTTGCGGTTTTCTAACTTATCTATTTCTTCCCTTTTTCTCTACTTGAAGCAACTATATAGGAGTAGTGAGAGCTTATCTGACAGGTGTGCATGGACACCCTACCGATTCACTTGGGGAGATCCAAGTGAGCTAACCGAGGATTCGGGTCATCCGCTAGCTTCCTGCAAACACACTGATGTGTTTTCTCCTATTTGGAGGAAAGCAAAGGTGGTGAAATCCATTCATACCATGGTGGCAGGTATGAGGCCATCAAGAATTTGATGAGGTGTAGCCATTTCTATTGTGATACCACACCAGCCAACACCACCACCATGAGCGTTCACACCATTCGGTTCATTCCTAGCATTGTTTCAGCCACAGCAGAGCCTTGACGTGGCCATACACCATCTGAGGGATATCACATGGATTGATAGGCCATTGGGCCATTTATTGCTTTGTTGCCATTTTTTTGGGCATTATACAATTTTTTTAATATTTTGGGCTCATTGTGAGCATTTTGACCACGCCTTAGTGCGTGATGGCATTGTATACAAACTTGACTCACCATGATATATACAAAATTTTATTTTTGGTTCGGTAATCCATTATATCTGAGTTGACTCTCTTTTGGTTTATTTCTCATGTGTACTTTAGACGTTTTAGAATTTCCATTTTTCTATGATTTTCTAGAATGCATGCAGTGGATGTGAAATGATAACAAAATCATTTCTTTTTGTGTTTTATAATGTTGATATATATATTATAATGCACACACAATGCAATGTTTGAACTTTAGTTTCTTCAAGAAATCTTTGATACTTCATTTTGTTTTGGAAAAATGTAGTAATACAATGATATCATAAGTAAAAATACTTTCCCCACTCCTGACCCCATGCAACTAGTAGGATGCGAGGGCTCAACACTAAGAGCTAGAAAGGACACACTATTTGAAATTATGTTGAATGGTGATGATGAGGGAAAGAAAATGGATTGATAGAACCAAATTGAGTTGCTACAACCTCACCCTACTCAAGATACTTCATAGTTTAGAATGTGATGTGCTTTCCAGTTTATCTAGACTTAGATCCGTAGATGGCTACTTGGTTGACAAAATCTGGTTTTAAGGTTTTAAACTCTTTTGGAATTTTGGACATCTAACTCACTTTTTTTTACTTATGATTTCACAATATTTGAATGAATTATTTCTAACTTTCAAGTTTATCAAAGAGACCCCCTACACCTTTCCCCATGCTACTAGTAGGAAGTATGGGCTCATCACCATGGACAAGGAATAGGCGAGTAAGGGCATTTATCTCCTTTCCCAACCCTACATCACTAATAAGAGATGCAGGCTCAACACCGAAGGTTGGTAGGGAAAAGAAATGTGTAAAATAAATTTTTATGTGGATTTGTATTTGACTTACTCATTTAGGAAAAATGTTTAGTATGTTCTTATTTCCAAAGAGATATTTATGGGATAGATGTGACACCATGAAGCTTCTAGAATAGACTATAGAAAAAGACACCTAATCTAGAAAGAGACTATAAGTAGAACCAAGTATGTAAGCCTTGGTATGGTAACAATCAAAACTTTGTCTTATCATGTTTGAACTAATGAAATGATTCAAAAACAATTGATGATATCATGAAAATTTTAAGAGATATGATTTGAATGTTTTGGCAATGTTTTTCAGAATTTTTAGTAGTCGCTATAAGAATAAGTCCCTTGATCAAAAATTTTACAGAATGAATTAGAAAATGAACGTGCAATGTAGATGCAGTAATGTACATATGAAAAACACTAACGGATCGTGCATAATACCTCTTTAGGTGAAGAGAGTTCACAGATTCATTAAACTCTTCACCCTTTAGTGTACACATGTGAAATGCCCCATTTTTGTAGTCTTCTACTACTTGATATGGACCCAACCACATGGGTTTGAATATTATTCCTTCACTAGTATTTTTGTCTATGTGGCTATCAAGTATTAAGACCAAATCTCCCTCGTATATTTCACTCTTGTAAAACTTCTTGTTGTATTGCGAGCCATCCTAATCAACATAAACATTGTGTCATTGTTCAGCATTGAGTCTAACCTCATCAAGACTTTCTAACTGAGAGAGTCGCACTTCTCGATAGCCTTCTTCTCCCAAGATTCCTTGCAATGAAATATAGAGACTCGGTATTTCGATCTCGAGCGATAGAAATAATTCCACATCAAATACCAAAGAAAAGGGGGTTCCCTTGTTGGTTTTCTAATTGACGTCGATAGGCCCACAAGGCTGGAAAAAGCTTTAAATGCCAATCTTGTTTGTTCTCCTTAATGGTCTTAAGGAGGATGGAATTTAATGTCTTATTCGTAGCCTCAACTGTCCATTGGCTTGAGGATAATAAAGAGAAGCCGTGTGATGACTTATCTTGAACTTTGCACACAATTCACACACTTCCTGATTTTGGAAGGATATGCCATTATCAGAGATAATGACCTATGGCACCCCGTACCTACAAATGATCTAGTTCAAGATGAACTTAGCAATCACATACCTAGGTACAATGGTAAGAGGCATAACTTCTACCCACTTATTAAACTACTTTGTGGCTGTGATTATGAAGTTATGGCCATCTTTTGATGAGGGAGATAATTTCCCTATCAAATCTAGGCCCCATGTGGAGAAGGGCCATGGTGTCACATTTGGGTGAAGACATTGTGCCAAAGTGTGTGGATCTCGTGGGAGAACTATTGACATTTGTGGCATCTGTACACAAATTCTATTGCGTCACGCTCTAGGGTGGGCCAGAAATATCCCATACAATGTATCTTTCGAGAAGTGGCGTGGCCGCTAAAGTGACCTCCACATACCCCACTATGTGATTCATAAAGAATATTTTTAGATTCTTCTATGTCAACACATCTTAACAACATTCCGTTAAAGGCTCTATGATAGAGAACTTGCTCCAAAATAACATACTTAGTAGTAATGACACGTAGCTGCCTTATTTGTTGTGATGTTTCCCCTTCTAGATATGTATGGTCCACTATAAAATTAATGATGTCAGTATACCATGGACATGCAGAAATGGGGGCCTAGTCTTGACGAAGTATACACACTCATCGGGAAGTCTAGATCTACCAAATCACCTCCATCTAACGGATTATCATCCAACCAATCTGCAATGATTTTTCCTTTGACATATTTTTGATTAACAAACATTAGCTCAAATTCACCCATCAGATTTATGAAGCACCCAACCTTCTTAGATAAGGATCCTTGTGTGAGGAATGTCCGTAAGTGATCTGACTTAACAATAACCCTCATTTCTTGATTTAGCATATAATGTCTTAAGCACTTCATCACAAAGACTATGGCAAGGAATTCTTTTTCTGCCTAGGTGTAACATGTCTCATAATCAAGCAATGTTTAACTAATAAAATAGACTGCATGCTCTCATTTATCATCATCTTCTTGAGCCAACATGCAGGCTAGTGAAACATTCATAGCTCATGAATACAAGATCAAAGGGTGATCTGATCTAGGTGGCATGAGCATGGGAGGGGATAATAAGAATCATTTAACCAAATCAAATGCCTCATCACATTCATCTGTCCAATCAATGCGGTAATCCTTTTTCAACAAATTGTTGATTGGGTGAACAACAAAGGTCAAGTCAGGGATAAATCTTCGGATTGCCTAAGTTTTCCAAGAAAATATCTAATGCCAGACTCATCCGTTGGTGGAATAATTTCCAATACAGCTCAGATTTTGGCTAGGTCTACATCAATTCCTCATGAAGATATGATGTACCCCAAAATCTTGCCTCTGTTACACCAAATACACACTTTTCTAGATTCAATGTGATGCCGTATTCGATTAAGCGAGAAAGGATGATACGAAGCACCTCTAGGTGATCGTAGTGCTTTTTGGCCTTAGCAAACAGGTCATCCACATAGGATTCCACAATCTTATGTATAAGATCATGGAATATATAAGTCATCGCTCGTTGGTACGTAGCACCAAAGCATTCTTGAGCCCGAACGGTATGAAAACATAACAAGTGAGGTTCCCAAGGAGTTATACGCGTAGTTTTGGCCTCGATCTTCTTTAGAGATATTTGATCTAATTGTACCAAAATAATCCATCCATAAGAGAAAACAACTCAAAACCAGTGTTGCATCATCGATAACACCGATGGATAGTAACGGAAATCATCTTTGGGACAAGCCTTATTTATATCACGAAAGTCTATGCAGATGTGAATCTTTCCATTTCTTGAGAACGGGGACTATGTTAGATACCCATTATGAGTAGTCAACCAGGCTTGATGAATCCCACCTAGAGGAGTTTCATCACTTCTTCCTTCACCATGAGGGCCACCTTTGGCTTCATGGGCCTTGAATTTTTCTTAATTAGATTTGCATCTGGTTTGGTGATGAGATTGTGCACCGCAATGTGTGATGCAATCCCCATCATTTCTTTGTAATTAAACGTGAATGATTTTTGATGCTCCTTGAGAATGTGGGTATGTATTTCAACCTCCTCAGGAGTTAAAGAGGACCCTAGCTTCAAAATATTTGGTTCTTCCTCGGTCCCGATATTTATATCGATTGTACCCTCGATTAAGGAGGCATTTCCTTCCTCAAACTCAAAGGGGTTAGAGGAAACTCTAAATCCCCCTCTTCTCCTACCTCAAAATTTCAAGTTCCCTCCCAAGGGAAGACTCTATCATGGGATTTCCAAAATAGGAAGAAGAGTGTGGAATTAGAGAAAGATTAACCTCATGATGTGTAAGATGTAACTCTGCAAGAGCATTTAGATATTCTAGAGTTACTTTTTCAATGTCAACATGATCTGTAATGATAGAATCACTCTCAGTCTCTATGTATGTCAACATTGGAGTTACTCGGTGTCTTACAAACCAAAGGTTCTGCATGAACCAAGACCATGAAGTTTGAATCTTCTAACTCACCACTTGGAGTAAAGTGAGAAGTAGAAGTTACGATCAAGTCTGCAAGGATATTCTGGTCTCATGGAATTGCTTCGATTGATATGAAGTCAAACCTCTTTGTTAAATTCAACACTGCTATTTTGTAGAGTTATAAATTCTTAGCTCTAGTCTCATATACTTCGGATACTTGATTTGCAACCAGTTGTGAATCACCCAACACCTTGATATTAAGAGCACCCATTCTTTCGGCTACAATGAGACCAAGTAGAAGGGATTCATATTCAACCCCATTATTTGTGCACTTGAAGTTTAATTTGAAGGAAAAAGGTAGAATCCTTCCCTTAGGAGAGGTAAGAATCACACCTGCCCTAGTGCCAAAATGACATTTGGCTCCATCAAAATGGAGAGTCCAATAGTTACTTGGAAAAATGGATGTGGATCATCTTTTGAATCTTTCTCCTTCACTTCAGTTACCTCAACCATACAAACCTCATTTGCTGGAAGAGAACTGAGTCCTAGGGTATGTCCCATGCCCATAGAATTAAAAGGAAGGAGAATGGGTAAATCATTTTCCAATAGCTTGACAATATTTTCTATAGTTCCTAATGATACTGTCTCTATGATGAAGGTTTCATCTTTGATTGCTGAAATTCCTTCGATCAAACCCGTGACTTCCAATTCTGTTGTAGGAACCATATTTTCCTTTAGTACTGAGCTTGCAGGTTTATTTAAATGATTTTTAGGAAGCTCAAACTCAGAGTGGATCCCTGACCTTTTTCAAGTTAGCTAGGTGTATGTCAAAGGGTTTTGGATCACCCTATGCCATAAAAACCTTCCCTAAATGCAGGAACCTAACTTCCTAAAACAAAGTGGAGGGAATCACCTTCATGCGATGAATCCAAGGATAAACAAGGATCATATTATAGTTGGTTTCCGATCTATAATATAAAACTTAGTTAGTACCATCTTAGGTCCAAGGGTGACCGGAAACACTATAGTTCCGATTAACATTTCTTTGAGGCTGTCGTATCCCCTCAACGTATTTTGTGTCAAGAGTAATTGGTATCTCCGTACCCTAGATTTTGAAGGAAAGAGAAGGGGACTATGTTGACTGCTGCCCTGTCATCAATCATCGCATGCTTTACATAGTTGTTGTAAATCCAGACTTGTAAAAACAATACCAGATCACCTCTACGAGCTATTTCAGCATCGTGGGCATCTTGTTGATGTCAAATATAAATCCAACATCCCTTTTAGGCTGCCCTAGAGGATAGACATCAAATTCCACATGGTTTATTTGTGCTTCTAGAGGAGGGGTGACATTAGTCAAATGACCAAGACCCAATGCTTCTAGTAGAGTGGCCCTATGAGCAGGGGAATTCTTTAACATATCCAAGAAGGAAATGTGAGAGAAGGTCTTAGTTAAGTCATTGATCAAATCGTAAGCTCCTACTAGCTTTCTTAGCGTATCACAAATGTCATCTGATGTGGTTGGGTAAATCGGAATAGGATATGAAGAATAATCCTTAGTTCTAGTAGTAGCATTAATTTGAGGTTCAATGTCTAACTCCACCAACCCCACAATTTTCATTTGTTGGTGACCATCCAAAGGAGGTGCCACTTATGGGTTTGACAAAGTTGAGGCTTCACAATCATGGGTCCCTATTATAATACCTTTGTTTGAACCATTGGGATCTATTCTACCATCCTTTAGACACATGGGGAGAGGATCATTAAAGATTCCAAGCAAGTGTGTTATGTGGAGATACCAGTCCCATGTAGGTGTTTTGAGTGGGTGCTGTTGGGTTTTCCAAAACATGTCAACAAATAATTATCTTTGATCCTCTAGAAAATGTTGTAAAAACTTGTTACAATCGTAGAATGTTCTTGCCTCATGCCCGGGAACCTTGTGGAAACCATAATACAAATCAGGATCGTAATCTTGAGGCCTTTGGTTTGCACCTTTTTGTGGCCTGAAATTATGGTTATTGTTCAGTTGTTGATTGTTATTGTTAAAATTTGGGAACCCTTGCCCTTGGTTTTGAAATTGGTTTGGATACCCACTTGGGTATTGGTTAGGGCCTTGGGTCTGTGTTTGTCTTGATTACTGAGGTTGTTATTGTTGTTGATGGTTAAAATATACAACATTGACTGAGGGCAAGAAGTTGTTTCTTTGATTGTTGTCATTGTTATTGTTGTTGTTTGAAGTTCCTATATTGGGAGCATTAACAACGTTAGGTTTCTTAGGTTGGTCCGTCACTCCATCCGTCATGACTCCATGATTCTTATTAAGGATTTTTGGTCCTTGGTTGCTATTCATGTTGTTGGAGTAACTAGGGTTATTTTGATTAGGGGTGACTAACCTTCCATTAGCTCCATAAGTCTTATGACCACTATCAATGGCTGCTTGGTCAATTTGAAGAGCACCCTCTAGCACCTCTTCATAGCTCCTTAGCGGGAAATTTTAAACCTCTTCCTTTGTCTCCCTGTTGAGAGAGTGGAGGAAAAAATCACAAATCTCTGTTTGATCCATATTTGGAGCGCTTGTAGAGGAGTAGAGAACTTGTTGCCACCTTTGAATGAAGTGGGTTATAGACTCATTGTGCTCTTGCTTGATATGAAGGAATTCCTTGATTCCTGTTCTCAAAAGTTTTTTCATATCAAAAGCTTTAATAAATTTTGATACGAGTTGCTTGAACAAGTGTATTGAAGCCTCCGGTATCCTATAGTACCAATCGAGAGCAATACCTTCTAGCATCTTAGGGAAAATTTGCAACAAATGTGTCCCATGGGAGAAGCTCTCAAATGGCCATTGCATAAGCCTTGATGTGGGCGTTAGGATTGCCCTCCCCTTTGAATTTCAAAAGATCAGGAAAGGGTCTCGGGAGCATGACTGTCCGAATGGAGAATTCAGGGGCTCCTTAAGATATTCATAATAGGTCCCCATTGTGTATGTTTCCACCATGAAGATCCTTGTTGGGGAGGTGGAGTTTGCATCAACCATCGAAATGGGACAACATAGACATTTGTTGTGGCATATGGAATCCCCTATGGTTGTCCATATGGACTTGGGTAGGTGTACATATCCCCCTTCGGAGATTTAGAATACATGTGTGCGTAGGGCGGTTGACTACTTTGATATGGAATCGAAGGCACAAATCCATGGAACATTGCATTTCTGGTTGGCATGGCATTTGATAATACACTTCGGCTGGTGCTTGTTATAGATATCCATATGTGGCATGAGGGGGCATACCTAAGGTGCCTGTCCCCATAAGAAGATCTCTAGGGTTTTGAGTACTCATATAAACTGGAGGATTCTGTGTAGTAGGTATTTGTCCATGATTTCGGGGTAGGGGAAGTTCATGCTTGCCTTGCGTATGAATTTTGAGTATTTTGGGAAAGCTCTAGCTCCTTGAATTTGTCTACCAAATCTGAGATGACATCACCTATTGACAGGGTAGTGCTTTGCTTAGGTGCTTTTTGTTGAACCCTCGGAGGTTGTTAAGGAATATGGTATCCTGCTATGAATTATTCACTATGTTGCCACCTCTAATTAGTAGTATTTTTGGTGGTGGAGGGGTAGCATTATTGTTTTGGAGTAGAACATCACCTTGTCCTTGTAACCTATCAAAAGCTCAGTTCATGTTCTGGAAGTGTTGTTCACTCCTAGCATATTGTGCTAAATATTCCTCATCTAGATGTGGGAGTTGATCCGATTACATGCTAATGGGTTGTCGAAACAATACCCGAGAGTGAAATTCATGTTGTTTGAACTTGATTGTTCATGAGGATAGGTCTCATGTGACTTGGTCAAGTTCCTCAATACATATAGAGGAACCAACATTGGTTCCCTGAAGTAGAGGGTTTTGAGCCGATGAGCGGTTGTCCGCCCACGTTGAAAGTGAAGGTGATTGTTATGGTATACTTGATTGGTAGTTGTACATGTCAAAACCGGGATGGGTTGACTTTACTCGTCATATCTTGACATATTTAGGGGGTATAAGAATACCCACGAGAATAAAATATGGACAAATAAAGTGGAAACATTTAGAGACTAGTTCTTCACGTTGGGTTCACCAATTTGTATGACAAAAAATTAACACGTGACCTTCTTCACACCCGACCTCTCGAGGTTGTGCCAAGACAGTTGGTGTAGAATGAATGTGAATGTGAGTGTAGTGATGGGGATCAAGCTAATTGGGAAATCTTATATCTTCAACACGTAATATCGAGATCTACGAGTCTAAGGCAAAGAATGCTCTCCTAACTTGAAGTGGTGTGATAGCTCGATCTGAGATAATATCTTCTCAGAGACTCCAATTAATGTCAAGATCTGCTGAGATTCTATTTTTTGGTTGTTGAACATATGGAAAATGACTGCGGGCACCTCGTATAGATTTCTAGACAAGGTCATGGAAGTAAGAATGAGAGACATGGTGGAGCCACAGGGATTTATGGGTGATTTTCTAGTCTAGTCCAGAAAGTCTTAGCTGATCGGCTGCTATGTTCAGTAAGGAAAGTTGTGCAATAATGTCTGGTGGAAGTGGTGAATATTTGAATACTAATGTACATAAACTAGTGTCAATGTCTAACTGGTTAGCAGGCCTGTTGGGTTGTGGGACCTGAGGATCACAACCAAAGACTCGTGGAGGTTGTGGCCCTTGTATGGTCATGCACGTAATCAAACCATATTTCCAGGAGTAGTCCAATAATCATAGGCTTGATTAGCAGTGATTTTTAGCATATTTAGTTGTTCTATTTTCTTAGCAAAAGTTGCGGTGTGCATAAGACTACCAAACATAAACTTGTATCAATGTCAGTTATCAACTCTGGCCCGTTGGGTTGTGGGACCAAAGGATCACAACTGTACATATTTTCTTGTTGTGGACCGTTGATGGTCATACAAAATGAAATAAAGTGATTTTGATAAGCAAAATAATTACTAAAAGAAATCTAACCTATGTTTTTGGAGTTTTCACAATATATCAAAACAATAAAAGAAAACTAATCTATCAAAGGAAATCTTTTTGATCTTTTCTAGTTTTTAAGCAATGCATTCTAATCTAATAAATAAACTAAAGACAAGTAATCAGTTGGATGTAGCTGGTTGCTTGTGCGGATATGTGAATCTAACCTAAAACAAATAACCTAATTCAATAAAAAACCCTTCAAACCCTACCTCAGAGGTGAAGAAAAAATCATGACCCTGAAAGGGCTATTGTTCCCCACAACTTCCCTGGTAATGTTAAAGAGGAAACTTTCTAATGATTTGATCTACTTGTGATTTCCTAACCTATTAAAATGAATGATTTTATACTCTATTTGATATGTAATTGAAACTAGTGATTTGTAATTGACAATTCAACAAATAAAGCAAAACAAAACACAATTCCAACCTAGATAAGAAAGAGCTTTGGAAAATATGGTTGTATCTGTATCTGTCCCCTCAGTTTGTTCCTTTCTTTCTCCGAGTGTTCATATGAGTCCAAGGGATTGGGAATATAAGAACAACAAGTAGGAGGATGGCGCTTGAGCAATGACAACTTGAAGGCAATCTGGATGTAATGCAAGTAGAAGAGAGATAACACAAGAGATATGAGCTTGGCTATGCAATTCCTAGCAAGATTGTGGCAGCAATACAATGTAAGATACATAAAATTCTTAGGCCTTTTGCTTGAATACAAGAATGGAATATATAAGAATTGGGGCTGGGATGTGCCTTCATGCACAAGGTAAGAAGAAACAGTTCCAACTAATTAAATCTATTTAAAAATAGGAGGAAGGAGAACCAAGCAATCAAAGTGTAGACACCTGTAGTTTGATCAATGCACTATTACACCTAATGTTGCGTTCCCCATTCTTCCCTTTACAAATTGACGGCACATTGCAGTTAGAACTATCTAACTACCTTCTCACAACATCCCTTTGGTTGTATTTCCTCTTATAAACCACTTAAACAGGTTGTCATAGCCTCCTTCTAACTACATTAGCTTCTTATCCCTTTCTAGTTTGCTTCTATTAGTTCCTAGAATATCAATCCACTTTGTTGGATTGATTAAGCCCTTCAGAAACCCTTCCCAAACCCTAATTACTCTCTAAGAGAGATTAATTAGTCTAACCTAGGTTAACTAACCTAAACATAGTCAAACCTCACTTAGACTTGCTAAAAGTGCTTTTTGGACTTTAGCATTTGTCCCACATGCACCCAAATCTCCCATTTCCCCAAATAGAAAACTATAAATAGGGATATACCCCCTCCCTCATTTTCTAAGAATTCTCTCTTCTTCCTAGCATAGATTATAGTATTTTGTTTAGGCTTTAGATTGTATTTCACTTTCTTCCATTGAGCTATTAGCATTTCCTTTTGTATTTTGTAGCATAATAATGGAGTAAAAGGGAAGATCCATTGGCCTTGAAGCCATTAATGGGGAGATCTCTTTCTCTTAAACAAACAACTGAATGCTTAGATCCTCTTAGGTTCATTATTTCAAGCTTTCAAAGAATAGAGGTTTGTTTCTCTTGTTTAGTTTGCATGTTTACTTCAAATTAATGTATGCAAAGAAGAAAACCTTGTTTATTTTTTATCACATGGTCCATTGATTAGTTTGTTAAAGGCCTTTGGGGTTTCTTTAAAGATTCTTTACCCCAAATCCATGGATTTTATAACTTTTCATTGAACACATTTGGCATGTCAAAATCCATCCTACTTACCATAGAAAAGCCCTAAAAATGCAATAAATGCGTAATTAATAGGAGGGATGGGCCACTCACGAAAGGTCCATTCGTTGGGTCCCACATGAACTCTTGGATGCGATCTGCACGTCTCGTCCTCCTCGGTATTCTTGCCATCTCAATCTAGGGCTGTTGCTTTCATTCAAGGTAAAAATTTGCAAGAGCTATGGTAGAAATGAATTGGTCATGATTGTTTTATTGACCCCGGGTGGGTATATTAACCCATCACGGTGCCCCTGGGGCATGTTTTCTCCACCGTGGTCATTCTAGACCTTCTTCTATCCACTGTGATAATTATTTTTGTATTAAAAATAATTATTTTTACTAATTTTCGCACGTTGGGAACTTCGTGCCACCCTACGGGTACTTCTCCATTCGAACTTAAATAGTTTACGACCCTTTCAGGGACATCTTTTCTCGCCTTGTCCTCTCTTTTTCATCTATTTTCCTGTCGTGATAATTATTTATTAATTTATTTTAAATAAATTATTCTCGACCCGTTTTTCTTCTTATGGGAATATATTCTGGCTTTCTAACAGCCTTGCCTTCCCACTATCGCCCTTACGCATACTTTTAGAAGATCTTTGATCTTTTGAAATTCTTTTGACCGATCAAAAAAATTCAAAAATAAAAAAATAAAAAAATTCAAAAAATCAAAAACATTCAAATACTTCGAAAATGGCTCAAAATTGGTTAAACCAATCATCTACGGCTGAAATATGTGTCTCTCGCATGGCACTCATCCCAAATTCTTGCTAGCGCTTTCAAATAGTTTCAAACAATGATCCACACATCACAAAAATTTTCAATCACCTACACAAGCTATGCTTGCAAACTTCGCTCTGCTACGGGGCACTATCGCTCGGTTGCTTGGTACTATTTTTGTCATGCGCATTGCTTTTTCATGGGACCCAAGTGTCCTCCATCTTTCCCCTTGCATAATACACTTTTCTTGGGGCATCATTCTTCACCCTTGTTGTTTATCAGAAAATTTGGGACTTCATCTTGATAACAAAATATTTGTGCAACTATCTTGAACATTGTTGGTTTAAGTGTGTGTGATTATACTTATTTCCCTATTAAGTGATTTTGTTTATTTCTCATATTGCATTGCATTCATGTATGTTGCATGGAGTTGGTTGTTCCTATCATAAGACAAAGATTGTATCTTGGATTTTCATGTCATTTTATGCTTCCATCACCTGCTCTCATTTTAATAAAAACCCATTAGGAGGATCCTAAGCATTATGATGATATATATTAATAAGCAATTGATTTGTGGATAGCGCAATATCTCTCTTTCTTCTTGTTTCTCATCATCTCTATACACTTTTCCTCATATTGTTTTCTTTTGCAATCACCGATCAATTTTCTAAGTCACCCTATTGACACTCGAGGGGCATCCTTCGTCCTTCATCGTATTAATTTTTCTTCTACCCCTTCAAATTTTTTTTACTCGTTTGTGTTTGTCTACTTTCTTTGAAGTGACATAGCTTACGTCACCTCAAAGAGGGGAAAATGTAGACACATGTAGTTTGATCAATGCACTATTAATCCTAATGTTGCACTCCCCATCCTTCCCTTTACAAATTGATGGAACACCGCCAGTTAGACCTATCTAAATCCCTTCTCACGACATCCTTTTGGTCGTATTTCCTCTTATAAACCTCTTAAATAGGCGGTCATAGTCTCATTCTAACTACATTAGCTTCTTATCCCTTTCTAGTTTGATTGTATTAGCTCCTTGGAATATCAATCCACTTCGTTGGATTGATTAAGCCCTTCAGAAACTCTCCCAAACCCTAATCACTCTCTAAGAGAGATTAATTAGCCTAAGCTAGGTTAACTAACCTAAACATAGTCAAATCTCACTTAGACATGCTAAAAGTGCTTTTTGGACTTTAGCATTTGTCCCACATGAACCCAAATCTCATATTTCCCCAAATAGAAAACTATAAATATGGCTATACCCCCTCCCTCATTTTCTAAGAATTCTATCTTCTTCCTAGCATATATTATAGTATTTTGTTTAGTCTTTAGATTGTATTTCACTTTCTTCCATTGAGCTATTAGCATTTCCTTTTGTATTCTGTAGCATAATAATGGAGTAAAAGGGAAGATCCATTGGCCTTGAAGCCATTAATGGGGAGATCTCTTTCTCTTAAACACACAATTGAATGCTTAAATCCTCTTAGGTTCATTATTTCAAGCTTTCAAAGAATAGAGGTTTGTTTCACTTGTTTAGTTTGTATGTTTACTTCAAATTAATGTATGCAAAGAAGAAAACCTTGTTTATTTCTTATCAAATGGTCCATTGATCAGTTTGTTAAAGGCCTTTGGGGTTTCTTTAGAGATTCTTACCCCAAATCCATGGCTTTTACAACTTTTCATTGAACACACAAAGCTATTTTTAGACAATTTGGCTCATAGATGCATGTAAAAATGTGAAATTAAGTGAAGCATCACATGTTAGAAACACGCATGATAGAATCTCGGAAAAAGTGGATAAGATTGCTGCCTTGTGCAGGCGGCAATTTCATGACCGCCACCCAGACAGGGGCGGTGGTTCCGGCTTTAAAGGCCAAAACGTGCACAAAAAGAAGTGGGGAGTTGGAAAAAAGTGTGGGAAGACTAAGTAAAGTTGTCTAGGAAATGAATATACAATGCGTATGGGTTTTAGAGCTTGAAAACCTTCTTGAAAGGACTTGCATCATCATTGGGGACTTTTCTAACCATTTTTCGACAATGTAGCACATGCAATTTTGGGTGCGTACAGGACGTGCACCCTTTGGTCCCCCATCACTTGTCATCCCTATCCATGCAACCTACCCTTATGAATCATATGTCCATATGAAAGATACCCTTTGGTTCTCCTATCGCTTTATTCTACGATAGCACCTATCGTTTTGAAACCCCATCTTGGGGAAATTTTGAACAAAACGAACACCAAACTATCCAAAATATAAATTATCAAACTGATTTTCCTTACACTCCATTGCAATCACCCCAATGTGAGGGGGAATAACCCATACAAAAAAATCAATACATCGAAAGTCTTTTTTTCTAACACTTTGCCTACACCAAATTACTCGACAAAAAGGGGCAAATATAGACACCTAAAATTAGCACCACTAATTTCCCGACCACATACACTATCTTCATAATAATATTAAATCAAATAAGTCATTTAATTACATTATTTAATCTATAAACCACTTATCCTAATTCTAAAATCCCTCACAATATTTACTCCATGTAAATATCTTCCCACACCCTATAAATACTACTTTACAATTGTAAAATCTTATTCTACCTTCCTAAAAACCACTTAACCACCATAAATCAATCATAACTATTTCAAAACCATTCAAAACTATATTTTTACTACATCCTAACCTATACACCTCGTCGCCAACCTCCCCTCAACCATTTAACCACATCAAAAACCAAAAAAATTGTTTAGAAGTGGTTTTAACCACTTTCTAAGAAGTTTCCCTGAAAAAAGTAGATCGCTGATGATTCTACCTAATCATCGTTGATTATAAATAACACCTTTTTGCTCTCTCTCAGGGATCTTAAATATTTAATTTGGGATCTCTTTCTGAAGCCTACACCTTTTTTTTTAAATTCATAGAATCCAAGACATATTTAGACATCATTAGGTATCAATATCAATCATTTACATTAACGTTTTTACATCCATTCTCATCACTTAACTTCCAAGAATCATGACAAAACAACACAAAAATCTGATCTTTCCCACTTAAGATTTAAGGCATATTTTAGCTCCATGTCTATTCAAAGATATTCCTAGATCTTTGTTTATCATTTACAAGTTATACAAAACATCAAAATAACTCAAAAACATCATTTTAGAGCTTTAATCATTATTTTTAGCAAAAATGTCAATTTAACAACAATCGCTAGCGATTCACCCTAATCGCCAACAATTGGTCTAAATCACTAGCGATTCCTACCATACTTTATCAATTTATTAGCTTTAATTTTTTATCAATATATTTGTATTTAACATGTTGTTTCCAAGTATGGATCTTTGTTAGATGGTAGTTCTTGGTCTTTATCACCTAGCCACAAATATTTATGACCTTCCTATAGTCCAACACCCATTTTTCTAGGAATAATACAAAATCCTACATGAACTCACACTATGGTCTATCTGTTTTTCCGTTGAAAAACAAGACATTAAATATCAAATTGAACTCCTTCACGAGATCAAGCAAGAGACCGAAGAAATCTGGTATGACTACTGTGAGTCCATCTTGATTGCATCCACCCTTTCCTGGGCCACCTTCAAAGCCACACATGACCTTCCTTTTAAACTTGAGTTCTAGAGCTCGCATCCATCTATTATCTCGTCTATTATTGTCTATTTTTTTCTTTATTTTTATCAATTCACTTAATTGTTACAAAGTGAGCTGACATCCTCCAAGGAAGTCCCTTTAGATTCTTAGAATCAGCCTTTGCCGAGCAACTCATTTATCCATTTATCTAATCCTTTCTGTTTAGTATCTTTGATTACAGATTGCTTTTCAGGACATGAGGACTTGTGTATTCATTTAGACTCGACAACTTCAATCAACCATCAACATCAGCATTCATCCTCATGGGTATCGGTAAACCCCGCCATCTTCTGAGGTTAGTTTTGTTTTTGTTGTTTCAATTCATTAATTTAAAGTAGGAAGGTAAAAAATTCTCTAAATAATCCCAATATAAACCCTAAATTAAATAAGTTTTAGAGATCAACAAGACTAATGCATAATGAACTAGATAGATCCTATATTAGATGAAGGTTATGGTCAAAAGCGAGTTCACCAAAAATTTTAGCCTTAATTGAATTATTTTTAGATGAGTGATGTATAATTTAATTAGGTTTAATAAGGTAAGGTTCAAAGACTGATGATTATTATAATTAATTAACTTCCAACATTAATTATGCAATATTAGAATAGTGTTCTAGATCATACAACACAAGATATAACTTTGAAAACATAAGAAAATGGGTGCACATAGCTTGATACAAATTATTTTGGAATGATCGGTAGTGTACATTATTGGAAATAGGTGATCTGTACTTGAAGGACCTTTTAAATTGGAGCGTAGATGTGAATCTACTTAGGTTAGGACCATAAAAAAATGTGAGGACTATATTGTATGGTCCTAACCTAACTATATGATCTTGGACCTACTTTGAATTAGATCATGTAACTTTTTGTGGTGTTCACCTTCCTAGATTTTTTTGCCATTATCAATCTCTAGTTGTCGCACATACAACAAGGCTCTCTAAATGGAATAATCATTATCTCAAACTCTAACCATGGATAAAGAGTCCTAAAAAAAATTAGAAGGGTTTTGGGCACCACATGCACTCCTAATGTTGGCACTACTCTAAAGATGCCTCAAACTGCACATTTTTCTCTACCTAGCATGTGATATATAAATAGACCGATTAGATTTGGAAATTGTATTTTCCATGCTTGTTTTGACTTAGGTATTTCTAAAATACTTAGAGAGAATATGTTTGAGAACTTGTGGATGAGAGATATGACTTCGTTGACCTATTTTTTTGCTTTAGACTTGATGTGGGAGTTTCCCTAATGACTTCATATGTGACAGTGTGAGATTTAGGGAGATTTGGGTTCCTTTTACAAGTGTATGAAGTGAGTGCTTTAGTGAATTTCCTTAGGAGTTCCGAGGTTAGAAAATGAATTCTTGTTTACTTGATTATATAAGGTTATGTATATGATTTATCTAATAGATACCAACCCAACCTGGAGTATAAGACCCTAATTAAAGATATTTATTTGAAAGCATAGTTTGAGGACATGTCGGTCTAAGACCATACAAATAGGTCAAAACTAGATATAAATTCCTAACCAAATTATATGACCCTAAGCGGGAGCAAAAAATATGCAAAGTGAGGTTTGAATCCTATCAATCGATTGATTTTGTGCATGGTATTCTCATAATGTGTTGACATATAATCATAACACGATAAAAAGTGGACCTTAGAAAGTGATAAACATGAAAGGATAATTTGTATTTATCATAGCAAGAGTGCATAAACAAATCAAAGGTTTCTAAAAATAAATTAACTTGTATTTATCATAACAAGAGTGCATAGAAAAATCGAGGGTTTCTAAAGTGTAAATTACCAAATTTTAGTGTCTATAAAGATGTGGTGTGAGATGCGAGAACATGGACCGAATCGTGTGCACATAAACCTCCAAAAATGTAACACCCATATTATTCATCCAAATTAAGGGAACTTTTTAAAAACAAATCCCTTAAGTACAATTAATTCCTTCAATTATTTTCATCTTGCATCATTTAATTCCAACATAGTTAAATGTTTTCTATCCATATAATAATAAATCACAACCATGTGCAACTATAACAATCAACTAGATCTTTCAATTACCCTTAATTCACTCTAACCGAGTGTGTATAACTTTTATAATTTTGGTTAAACCTTTAGCCATCATGAGAACTATATACATATCCTAAGTGTCAACCTGGAAAACATACAAGTTATAATAGATTCAGTATATGACATAACAAGTTAGGCGAATGGTTAACATATAATGTAATAAGATAGTTGCACTACTTTGGACAAAGACTCAAGCGTGCAATGCAAGCTTGGTTTCCTGATTGCACATTGGTCATTGAAACTTGTCTCTGTCACCACAAAACTATCTCTACATAGTTATTTGGATCTCATTTCATACATTTAAGAAATTAATTTTTTGATTTGAAGAAGTAGGGACCATGACTCATCCTTCTAATCTAAATGATCCTATCAGTCCCATTTTAGGAATCCTATTGGAATTATAGTGACCATGTAATGAATTTCGTCATTATGTACTCACTATCCTTCCCATAGCCATCCTAAGATGGCATGTTTAGGATTCGATCATATGGAACGATGGGTAAAAATGCCTACGCTTTGTTTAAACGTTTAGTTATCTATGAAAGATAAGTAAGTAAATTCATATTTTCTATAAGTTATTATGTATCGTTAAACGATATTTGTTTCTCGATAAATTGATATAGTAACTCGATGAGTTACTATATTTGATGAGTACCTCATATCGATATATTGTAACTAAGTGTTGGTCATCAAATATAGGTTTAATTAACCATGTATCATATAGAGTTAATCCATTCATTGTTAATTGAAAAAATTCCTTAATCTCATATGATCATCATTTAATATGAATAGTGTACTTTATTTTAATAAGGTATAATAATAATTTAACGTTGTTTTCATTACGTAATTGTACTTTTAATTCTATGTTCATCATGCACATATTTGTTCATTTAAAATGAATCAATAAAATCAATTATAATTGCATAACATAATAATTTTTGTTGTAAAACATCATACACACACTTTCATATCCAACAAAATATGATACAAAAAAATAAGAGATATTATTAAACTTAATAAGGATAATCCCTTATTTTTAGAATAATGATATACATTTAATCATGATAGTACAATAGGAAAAATGCCTTAAATCATCTTGCAAAGATAATAATTTCACATTAACAATTAAATACAATAATCCTTATCAGATTTTAAATAATAGTACATGACGTAATCATGTGTAAACAATCCAATCAATCACTCCATGAACATATTTACTTCCTACATACTGTAGGAGAGAGATAATATATATAATGGTTAGTTCAAATTCTTTGGAATGCGTTATCTAACTCGTATTCTTGTTGTGTTTAAATGAAATAATAGAATAGGTTAAAGTTAACATAACTGATAATTAATAAGCATCCCAATTCATTTATATATATATATATATATATATATATATATATATATATATATATATATATATATATATATATATATATAAAATGGTCAGTTCAAATTACTTGGAATGCGTTATCTAACTCATATTCTTGTTGTGTTTAAATGAAATAATAGAATAAGTTAAGGTTAACTTAACTCGATAACTAAAAAACATCCCAATTCATTAAATAAGTAAGTGTGTGTGTGTGTGTGTGTGTGTGTGTGTGTGTGTGTGTGTGTGTGTGTGTGTGTGTGTGTGTGTGTGTATTCAAATGAAATGATACTTCTTAATATAAGGTATGTTTACAATCATATCATTAATGTAATTGATAAACATAACTTTTGTAATTTTAAGTAACATATGATGATAATCAATTATGAAAAAAATCTAGAATAGAAATTGTAACAATATCCTTTAATTCCATAAGAATATTCCACAAAGAATAACATCCACATGAAACCTTTATCAATGCATATCAGTTATGTTTAACTAAATGAACATAACTAACTTATTACTCATTCTTGAAATTGTCTAAGTAAATGAATCTTCTAAGTTATCGGACATTATTCATACAATGAATTTATCCTCATTCATTAATAAGCATTTTATGTTGGAAGCATAATGGATGAGGGGGAGTGAATCACTCAGAAAAATTTATTACTTAATTTACCATTATTTCCAGAAACCATTAACATCCATTCAACCATATACATTCAATGAGAGCTTATTAAGTGTGCACCATACATTAAAATGAACATAAAAAGAGAGAGAACAAATAGACACAATATGTAAGTGGGAAACCCTTGAAGGGAATACAACCCACTATTTTTTTTTTTTCTGATCTTACACACAACAAAGACTCAATTTAATATTACACATCACAAGAGATTTCTTTAGTGAGGCACCAGTCTCACAAGGAGCACTAACCCCCAAACCCTTGTTGATATTAATCACAAAAATAGACTCCTATGAATATGAATCATCATAAGATATTTTACGAAGTATGACCACTGAAAATATTTTGATACCATAGCTGATTGTGATCCCAAAATTTAGCTCCAAATTCTTTCAAACCCTTATTCAAGCACACCTTCTTCAACTCACTCTCTCTAGATCTTTCATGGAATTGTCTTGGTCTCAAACCATTGCACACATGCCTTATAACATTATTCAACCTGTAACACACTTCATCATATATGAAATCATGTAATAGAAGCTCCTTCACACCCTTAGGAAGGTCGCATTTTTCCCTCTCACAAGACTAGTTCAAATTTAAACTCTAACTTCACTTTTATACCCTTCTCATCTCATAAACACAATTGAGGTCAATCCTAAACCTTTGGTTTAAACAATGAATCGTAAAAAAACCCAAAAATTCATTAAAAAGTTCACATTTTACCCATATAGGTCGGTCATGCCCAAAACCATCAAACATGCACAAAACTAGCTCAAAACCCCATCACTTGGATGATAAAAAAACCACTAACACAAATACCATAATTATTCAATACCAAAAATTCATCACACGTGTAATATGAAATTTTAACATCATCCAATCAAATAATTAACAACACAACTCAAAAGGCTCAAAACCTTCACCAAACAACTATTTCTAGCACTGTCTTTACCTTTGGGCCTCAAGATCACCCAATAATAACTCAACTATGGAATGTAGCCACTATATGTAATCCCCGGGAATTTTAGATCATATAAATTCATGTTATAAATCATGAAACATCTGTATGTGCAAACCACACCAACTTTCCTCTTCACCAAATTAAGCTACCCGAGAAAGACGTTTTATAAATGCAATGGTTTGCACCCTCACCGAAACTTTTAAGACCTAAAAATTCTTTAAATAGGAATAAAATTAATCCCAATTAACTTTCTATGTTATAGAAATCATCATTAAATCTGTGTTACCGGAAACGGGACAGGTAAGCATTTTGATGTCTAAAGCGTTTCGGCGGGGTATGGTCGGAAGCGTGGAAAACGTTTCGAACGCCGTACCATTTCGGAAATGGTATAGGTGTTCTACGTAAGCGTTTTCCGTGTTTCGGCGCTGTCATTTAAAAAAACGAAAATACGTTTTAAAAACACGAAAATACGTTTTAAAAGGTGAAAATACTTCGCATTAAATGCGGCGAAACCCTAATGCGGCTGCATAGCTTGCTAAACACACTTCCAAAAAGTTATATAATGACCTCTTGGGTCCATTCTAAATCACACTCTCATTTTTCTCTTGCTAAATACAGTTTTTATTAAACTAGCATTTAGCATTGTGAAGAGCAAAGAGACATCAAGGAGCAGCTTGAAGGAAGAGTTTAGCATTGTTAAGAGCAAAGAGACATCAAGGAGCAGCTTCAAGGAGGAATTTCGAATCAGATTTGGAAGGTGGGATTGACTTCAAGGAGGAAAAACCAGGTATTTTTCAAGTTTTTTTTTTTATTTGGCTAAAGAAAATGTTAATGTGATCAATGATCACGAATGATGTGTGCATTATGCACACATCATTCGTGATCATTGATCATGATGTCAATATGTATATTTAATTTAGTAATTTTAAAACTCTATGCTTAAAAAAATAAAAAAATGTAACATTTTCTTTGCGTGTTAAAATAAAAAACATATATTCTTTTTTTAAATTATAAATATCATCCAAACTCTGTGTATGCTCTCACCTCGCACCTATACGGTGACCTTGGTGATCAAAAGCAGAATAGGATGTGTAGGGTTTTTAAATTTAATTCTTTTTTGTTTTTTAAAAAAGTTTATTTTGTTTTTTTAAATTAAAAAATCCGAACTCTGTGTATGCTCTCACCTCGCGCCTGAACGGTGACCTTGGTGATCAAAAGCAGAATAGGATGTGTAGGGATTTTTAATTTAATTCTTTTTTGTTTTTAAAAAAGTTTATTTTGTTTTTTTAAATTAAAAAATCCGAACTCTGTGTATGCTCTCACCTCGCGCCTAAACGGTGAACTTGGTGATCAAAAGCAGAATAGGATATGTAGGGTGTGGTTCTATTTAATAATTTATTGTTATCTAAGTTTATGTTTTTATTTTTCAATGAAGGTTTGATTCAATGGCATCTAGTTCAGCTTCAGTGGGAGGGCATGGGGAAGGGGAAGAAAGCCAAAGTGGGGGTGTGGATCCTAGAGCTCCTCTTTGGAGACATGTGCAAATTGTGGAGAACCTTGCTGGTGGTGGCTCTCGAGTTTGGGTATGCCATCATTGCAATATACAATACAAATCCTCTTATACCCGACTCAAAGCTCATTTAATGGGGAAATCAGGAACGGGGATTAGAAAATGTAACAAGGTTGAACATAAACATATATTGGCATATATGAAAGAGCAAGAGGACGCTGATATGGAAGCTTCAAGAGCTAGATTTAAAACAGCTCCTTTGCAAAATAGGGGTTCACAAAAACCACCCAACCCATCAAACCATCCTTTTATCCAAGTTGCAGTTGAAACTCCAACAGAGGGAGAGACTTTGTCACGAAAGAGAATTTCCAAAGGCCCATTAGAGCAGGCATTTGCAAATGAGAAAAGGGATGTTGCTGATGAGTTGGTTGCTCGATGCATTTATGCATGTGGGCTGCCCTTCAATGTGTTGCGCTCACCTTATTGGCAACAAATGGTGAGAGGTATTAATGATGCACCAAAAGGGTATAAAAGCCCTAGTTATGAGAAGGTCAGAACCACATTGTTGGCGAAAGAAGTGGCCCATGTACATACTTCTTTGCAGCCAATTAGGGACTCATGGAAGGACTCAAGGGTATCTATCATTTCAGATGGATGGAAAGATGCTGAAATAGACCCCTAATCAACATTGTTGCAGTGTGCCCTAAAGGGGCAATGTTCTTAAGGGCTGTTGATTGTGAGGGTGAAGTGAAAGATGCTCAATTTATTGCTAATATTTTGATTGAGGCTATTGAGTCAGTGGGCCCTGCAAACGTTGTCCAAGTCATCACGGACAATGCCAAAAATTGTAGAGCAGCAGGGCTGATTGTTGAGGGGAGATATGAGCACATTTTTTGGACACCTTGTGCAGTACACTCCTTGAATTTGATGCTGCAGAAGATTGGAAAAATACCATGGATTGAGGAAGTTTATACAGAGGCAAATGAGATCCAAATGTTTATCACAAATCATCATATGTCCCAGGCTATCTTTAGGAGGTTCTCGACATTGGAGTTGCTGAAGGTAACCAAACAATTTCCTAGTTTCTAATTTTTATTTGCTAACTTTTTATGAAATATCAAATTATCAATTGAATTCCTTTTAATTTTTTTTTTTAATTAACTTGCTTTAATTTATTTTAATAGGTTGCTGAAACAAGATTTGCCTCTCACACGCTCGTCTTGAGACGACTTGTGAAGGTAAAGCAAGCCTTAAGGCTTATGGTGATTGATGATGTTTGGTCCGTGTGGAGGCAATCAAACACAGAAAGAGCCATCAAAATAAAATCAGTGATACTTGATGATATTTGGTGGGCAAAGGTTGCATACTTGCTTAGTTTTACTGAGCCTATTTTATCTATGATTAGATATGCAGACACGGATAATGCTTGCATAGGGGAGATCTATGATGGCATTGACTCTATGCTTGAAAAAATTAGAGACATCATACAACAAAAAGAGTAGGATCCTGAAGAAAAATTCTACAGTGAAGTTAAGAATGTGATCATGAGAAGGTGGAATAAAATGACCACCCCATTGCATCTCCTAGCCTATGCCCTGAATCCCAAATTTTATAGTAGTGAAATACTTGCACTACCTGGTAGGCAAAAACCATATGATGACCATGAAGTTGCAAGTGGAGCTAAGGCAGCATTCCGGAGGCTTTTTCCTGATCCAGATGTAACTAGTACAGTCCGCTGTGAAATGACGCTCTTTGTCTCTTCATCTAATAGTAGCATGGGTGAAATAGATGCAACACTTGACAGGTACAAGATGACCCCATGCATGTGGTGGTGTGCACATGGCCATGATGCCAAGTGGCTGCGACCTGTTGCCATTAAAATCCTTTCACAGGTATCAAATATTAAAATGAAATCAAAAGTTTGTTTATTAATTAAAAATGTATGTTCGTACTTAGTAAATTAATACTATAGTATTACTAATTGAAAATTTCTAACTTCTTTTTTGTAACAGGTGGCTAGCAATTCCTCAGCAGAACGGAATTGGAGTACATATTCCTTCATCCACTCAGCCAAACGGAACAAGTTAGCATCCAAGAAGGCCGAGGATTTAGTGTATGTGCATTCCAATTTGCGCATTCTATCACACAAGAGTGAAGCCTATGTTAGAGGTCCCAACAAACTTTGGGATATTGATCCTGAGACTAGCGACTTTGATGCTTCTGCTGCAACTCTTAGCCAACTTTCACTGCTTGGTATTGATGAAGAAGAATCGGGATCTTTTGCAGAAGGGAGGGAGAGTGGAGCTAGTGGGAGTGGAAATGTCGGTGCTAGTGGTGTTCATGGAGATGATTATGACTATGAGGAAATCTAGATGATATATTCTAGAATCTAGATTATTATTATGTATATGTGAATCATTGAAATTGTAACCATGTTGGATGATGACTCTTTAGAACTTAGAAGTTCAAATTTCAATGAATTCAAAATATTTTGAGTGCTTTATCAATTATCTCTTATGGTCTACAATTATAAAATGAGTACTATGCATATATATATATATATATATTTTATTTTTTAATAATATATTGTACGGACGTTTCCGTCGACGTTTCGTATCCAAGGTTTTTTGAAAATTGTCGTTTCCGCGTTTCGTACCCGTTTCCGTTTCCGTTTCCGTTTCCTGGCAACATAGATTAAATCCATTACATGCCTCATTCATCTCATTCTTTCAGCCTGAGCAATCCTATCCTAAAAACCAAACAACCTTATTCTTCACAAAATGACCTAAATGACCCATAAAATCACATCATCAAGAGACAAACCATACATCATTAGAAATAAATATGAATCATATTTCCATAACATATTATAAATCCTTCCAAATCCAAGTGGAAGGCCTTCAACCAAGCATTCTTTGCAAACTACTCCTTAAGCCTTCTAGGACTCAAGAATTGACCTTGAGCTCAACTTTCTCCATCACCTCAAAAATCACTTCAAAACTTGAGAAAATCATGGAAAACCTTTATAAATGATGTTTAAGAACTTATAGACCTTCAAAATCATGAACAACTTAAAAATATCACGTTACCTCATGAAGCCACTCAACACCCTGCTAGATCAAGCATCCTCCGAATTTACCTTCAAATATCAGGTCATAAATTATTCATACCATATCAAAAACAAAGTTTGATATGACATTGGAAATATCTCTTAACTAGGATCACAAAAAAATTAAATGGAGTCCTAAATAATCATGTATTTCCTGCAGTATCAATTTTAGTATAAGCTGCTCCAAACTGCCCCAAAAACCAGTCTTCATAAATAGGGCACATTTTGAAATTTAGAGGCACATCCATGATCTTAAAAATTCATGAAATTCTAAAAAAACTCTAGGTATTAAAAAATGTCAATTTACTATTCAACTTATTTGGATAATATTTCCTTAAACTGAAATTCTTCATAAACAAACATTTTTAGGTGGGGCCCACATATGGTAACATTATATAATATACCTTTATGGAAATATAGAAGAATCATCTATAAAACATAATCATCATACTAGCACTAGAAATCAATTCTAGGAACTTATGAAGAAAATCTCTCGTCACAACTTTTGAGCTAGGGTTTAGCTAGGGTTTCAAAGTAACTTATCTTCTTAACAATCATTCATAAAAATGTGATGATCAAACCACCTCATTATTTTTGATAAAGCTTCTTAGTTCCATGTAAAAAATCTTTGAAATTATTTTTCTCCCATGCTTAAAAACAACTCATAACGAGCATCAAAATATCCACTTTTGCTTCAAATCTTCATTCTAGAATACATAGTTTTTCTAAAACTGATGTATCTTTCAATCGCTTATTCAAAATGACCTAAAAATTACCACGAATCATAATAACAACATCCTATACCTATCCATACTCACCTCATAGCTCAAATAGATCTGAAACTCTCCATCCAATCTCATTTACCCTTGCTTTCTTGTTTATTCTCACTTGCTTCCTTTCCAAAGACCTCAAAATGAATTGTATCACTAGATATTGACCTAAAATTATCATACACCTCAGGTAAACTTCCACCATGCTTCTACCATGTTACAAAATGACTTATCAGCTCCAAATCTCATACATCCTTATAATTCTACATGCACTAGGGTTAGGAATAGGCTTGGAATGACTCCGACTCAACTATGACTTCCCATAACTCGACCATGTCAACCCAATGTAGACTCTTAGAAACCTATAACACACCTCTAGGAAAATGCTTGACCTCATGACAACCTTCAACCAATTTGGGAGACCTATACAATAACTATGCAATCCTATCCATGCCCCAAGACCTCCCAATACTTCACCAAACTTGGTCACTACCAATGAAATTTCATTCTTGACCACTCACTAACACCACATGGAGACTCATAAGACACTATGAAACCATTTTCCATCAATGGAATTGACATCAATGATAACAAAAACACACAATGGACAACATTTTCTATTCCTATAAATATTACAAGGAAATATAACAACATCAAGCTTTACAAATAAGTCATACAATCCTAGCTATCCAACTATCATTTCTTTTAATAAGAAGTCAAAATGTCATGATTTCAAAGAGATAATCACTATTTAACAAAAAGTTTTAGTGATGAATTAATTTTAAACATTTAACATAGAATTACATCTACTTCACAATGGATCAAACTAACAATCCATTTATTCAAGCTATGAATGAACTAAGCACACCTTTACAGTCAAGACCAATCATTAACTAAGAAAAATAGTGACAACCATATCAAAATAGGTTGTAAAAACCATATCTTACAACCAAACTTGGAGTGATATAAAAGCTATAATTAGATAACAACATACTCTAAGAAGCAATACAAGCTAACTCATCAAACTCCAATGACAATACCCAAAATATTTCACACTTATTTTTGAAATAAATGAAAATGGTATTATCCATCAATCATCCAAAGAGGAAATCAAACCCCATTGATTAAACACTATAGATTTAGAGAAGACATTTTATGAAAAAAAAAAACAAGCTTAATATGAGCTATACCGGTCAAATGACGATCTCATATTGAGTTTCTATAAGCCTTCTAGTTTTAACTGACCTCAAATTCTTAAATCAAACCAAATCTTGTTGTAAATAAAACCCACAAGTATCTATATTATGAATTCAAAGATGATATCAACCTGCAGATTGTATTTACAAGATGAGACTCATATATTTTCATTACAAACTAGACCTAATTTACAAAAATGGATAATAATACAAATCCCACATTTCCCAAGCAACCCACAAGACCAAATTGAATATGGAAACAAATTTTACATGTGTAACATAACCTTGATTTATTTCAGCTTATTTTAATTTATTGTTCTCATGATAAAAATGAAGAACAATTCCCATTTTTCAAATAGCAAATCTCAAACATTTATTTCCAAAGTAAGATGTCTATCAACAGGATCTAACGAGATGGTTAAAAAATACAATAGTATGCATATTCCTCAAATTACAAACAATCAACCTACCTTGAAAAACATTAAAATTTCATGCCCATATTTCTATTTAGAACACGGTAGCAAAAAGCATATTTATTATAGTATTTTCATTATTTTCCAGTTTTAAAAACCATTTTGAAACCCATAATGCATTCCAATATTTCATTAAAAAAACAAGAATAAAAGTGAGATAAACCCATGCCTTATTCACATATGCCTTATTTTCCAAATTTCCTTGTAATCTGAAACTTCCAATTCCCAAACAAACTCCCAAAAATTTCCATACAATAATAATAAATACTGGTTCACCATTTAAAATAGCTCAATCATTGCATGTAGTTGTTCAAAATATCCTTCCATAATAATTTCCCAAAAACCTCATGCAAATATTCAAACCAATCGAATGTAATTCCAAACAATATGTATGGGGGAGAGAGAGGGAGTTTGCATGTTTTTGGCTTGCAAGGTAAGCTATTGGTTCTCACAGAACCATAGTTTCCTTAATTTCCATAATCTTGTTTCCAGTTCCACATAGTGGCTCATAAATCCAAAACACTTTGATCAAGTTGAACGCAACTCAAATGACCCAAGTTCATCAAAACTTTACAAATATCAAATATCTTATGTCTCATGGTCTATTAGCAATCTCTAACCAAACATCATATAATAACAATAAGCCTTTATATGTTATGTGGTTGATGACCTACTTAATAAAAATTAAATAATTACCTTGCTAATGGTCCTTGAACATTATTCACCATACTAATTAGGGGGTCATTAACCATTATACAATATTAATAGATAAACAATGCAATATGGCCTAAGACCAAGTTATTATAACATTAAATAATAACCATTAATCAATTAATTTGTAGAGTGGTCTAAGACCTAGTTTCTTATAAATAATGCCCAAGTAATGTGATCAATACATCTGAATTTGATCAATGTAATCCAAATGGTGGTTGTTCATGCAGAATCATAGCACCCCATGAATGTTTCATTTGTTGATGGGTCATTCAAAGTGTGATTTCACAACATGGAGTTGTTCCCAAAGTGTGGGACTTTGAGAATCATGAAATATCTCCAAAGAAAGGATGACTTCCTATTCCTAAATCTATCACCACTCACCCAATTTGCAAAGAACTATTCTAATCCTACCCTAATTTTTCCAAGGAGATAGGGACGGAGGGATTGCATGAAAATTAAACCTAATATAACTAGAGGTGATGCACCAATAAGAAATGCAAAATATCTAACTTTTCATGGGGATGAAAACAAACAAGATTGAGGAGGATGAATACACACCATAGATCAATTAATTGTTACAATTCCATTCACCAAGTAAACAAAATCCATTAAAATATGTAATAAAAATTAAAACATGCAAAAATATCCTGAGAAGTAATAAGACATCAGATAAAAGAAAATAACACAAAAGAGGGTTTTAGGTAATCCACATATTTCTTTTATTGCTTCACAAGTTGATACAATGCATTACAAGGGGCCAAGATGCACAAGGATTGCATTACAATTTTAATGGGAGGCTTGAAACTCCCTGATTTTATCCTAAACAAGAAAAGAAGGGAGGGACAAAGGAAAAAAATCCAACCTTTTGAACTGTGCCCATCCTTACACTTTATAGTAGAATATTTTGAAGAGAGGAAAGAGAAAGAGAAAGAAAATTTCTCCAAATTCTTCCAAAATCATCATTAGATATCCGGAATGAGTGTGGAGGATTTGCTTAATGTTTTCTCTATTAATGGCACCGCCTTGTGATTAAAGAAACTAGTTGCGATTTCCTTAGGTATAGCTCTTAGCCCATGTAGAATTATGATTATATTTCATGCACCAAACCCATTATTTACTATTTCTAGCTACTCCATGTTAAGGAGACCGAAACCAACTTTCCAACAACTACAAGTTTGCTAAAAATGGATAAAAATGCAGGAGTTATTAGGGTTTGAAATTTGGCATGATTTTGGTCTTCCTCTAATGCATCGAGCCACTTTACCACCTACCGATCTGTTTTCACCTTCAATGCAACTCACCCAACACGTTATCTCCCTCCAACTCGGCCCGACCCCCACTTCACCAATCTCCTAACTCAACTCCCAAAGTGCCGACATGCCAACAAGGTGGCTCAGTTCCCAATGGCTCATCGAGCCTTTTGATTTGCTTTGGCGGGGAATGTATCGATTCCGGGGTTTGGACCCACCAATTTCAAAGATCTTGCTGCACCCATTACGAGCTTTACTCACTCCAATCCTTGAATGATGAATTGCACGAGTTCAAGACCCCCACTTTTGAACTTTCAAGCTCATAACCTCTAAAATATGAAAAGGGAAACCCTTGAAAACACCATGGCTCACCACGTCGCCCACCGATTTTGGGGTTTTGAATTTTCACCTTCGAGGATCCCAAGCTCATCCCTTCAAGTTTCTCACCGCTTCAACTCCAAACCGAAATCCCAAAGCCGCCCAACATTCGGATCCAAAAATCGAGCAAGCTTGACCTCAAGATAAGTTGTCACTCCAACAAACTTTTCACGACCGAACTCCATTCCTCTTCTCGACTATCACCGTAATTTTTCCTTAGTGCAAGGGCTCGATGAGCAAAATTTCCATCTCACCGATGCTAGAGAGATTGTCTCCTTGGTCAAGTCCATACGAGCTCACTCCTGAACACTCTACCTCCAATTTCTGCCAACTTGACCCGTGGGCTCTTTCCTCTGCTTTCATGGCCAAATGTCTCCCTAAGATAACCCGATATCTCGCTTCGTAACTCATTCACCTGGTTTGATTTACCTATGAGCCGAGTTGGCTCCTCTTCAAATTACAATCCAAACACCAAGGCATCGCCCGTAATGCATGTACTTGGTGAGCTTAGGAGCTTGTCCCACTCATTAATACCGGCGTCTCTTGTTGCGAGCTCGGGATCGTGCCATCTCCATCATCGAGCTAACCCTCATATGTGACAAACTCAACTTTTGACCTCTGCTTGCGACACTCCCATTTTGTTGGACCTCACCACACATTGTAACTTTTATCAACACGGCTCGCCGAGTAGCTCACTAAGCTACTCAATGAGCCCTCTTGTAACACGCCCCCAATGTAAATCCTAGCTCTTTGAGATGCTTGTTATGGAGCTCGACGAGCTCCCTTGGCTCGGTGGCCTTAACGCCTAATAATGCAAATTTGATCTCGGGGCCCCATTTTCTTGAATGTTTTGGGATTTTCTCATGCCGAAGGCTCGAATGATGTTAAATGCAAGGTGTTTTTAGCCCAACCATTTTTCCACCGTTTTTTTGCTCGTTTTACTAAATGTGGGCTTGGGGACCGAAATCCATCATTTTTCAAGATGATCCAAAGGGTCAAGACCTAGAAGAGGAAAAAAATCCTCAATGTCATCTTAAATCCTTAGTTCACCGAGAATGCTCTCGAGACCTTGGAAACCACTTATAGCTTGATTTCAACCTACGGGGCTCGCTTAGGTGCCTAGATCCCATTGTACCCCTGTTGTCCAATTTGTTTCAAGGGGAAAAATTGGATAACAATTTGGCAACTCGTGGGGACATCATCTGCTAGATAGAATGATCACTTGCCTTGAAGCCTCCATTGGGCACATAGTCACTTTGTAACTATAAATTGATCCTGAACCTACTACAATTTGAAACTCGAAGACCACCTACAAACCTGTTGAACCTGAACTGTTCTACTATTTGTATTCTCAATTTTCATAAGAAAATATTAAAGTTAAGATTTTTGAGAGTAGAAAATTGTCTTGACTTGAGATATTCACCTATTCTTCTCTGTAACCCTATTTTATGAGATTGAAATGGAATGTCTGAAACCTAATTCTGCCGAGTATGAAAGACACACCTAATGATTTCTTGGCATGTATTACATGCTACATAGTTTTGAAAAAGACAATCCTCAAGTTTTTACATCATGGAACTCTATTAATCTTGATTTTCTCTTTCTTTTGAAAGTTCCACTTGTGATCATGTGGCTAAAGGATGCTTTTTAAATTAGCAGAGGAAACTTGAAAGTTCACCTGTGATTGGTCTTAAAGGATTTGAAGAATGAAAATTTAGTTAAACCTATTCTTAACCTTGATTTTAGTTTCTTTGAATTTGTTTCTCTTTGAAATCAAAAATTGTTCCTTACAAGTATGAACTTCTTTGTTGTTACAACATTCATTTGGAAGGCACACTTTCGAATCGCAAAATGATACAACCAAGAGCAACAAAACCTATTCCAAAGGAACTTATGGAAATTGAAACCTAACCTACAATAAGACAATGTGAGAATTTTATTTTCAGTAGCAATGTTTGAGATAGGTTCCGTTGACCGGAATTGGAAGTTCTTCTCCATCCAAAGTAGACAATTAGAAGGCATTAATGCTTTTATCATATCTTGTGACCATGTAGGGGACACTCCAAATGGCATCAAACTTGGAATGCCTATCTGGTGTTTCTCGATCTGTATCCCATTTTAGAACTAGGTACCCCTCTTGGAAGGTCCTTGCTTTGGCTTTCTTGTCAAATGACCTCTTGACTAAGGCTTGATCTTTCTCTATGGTTTGCATTGTATATTATATTATTTCCTTTAGTTCCATCAACTCTACATACCTAGCTTCCATTGGTTCCAACTCGTAGAAAACTCAAACTATTTTCACGAGTTTCAATGGGAACTCTAATGATATAGGCAACACTACTTCCTTCATGTAGACCAACTAGTACAAAGAACTACATGTTGACCTTTTCGGTGTTATCATATTATCCCATGAGGCTGATTTGAGCTTGGCATGCCATGTCCTTTGATTTTCATCCAAAGTCCTCGCTAATAATCTTAGAAAAATATTATTTGTGGACTCTTATTTCTCATTACCCTAGGGGTAATAGTTTGAAGATGTACTCAAATAAATCCCATTCTTGACATCCCATTTTGTGATTTTGGAACCTAAGAATGCTAGAGTATTTTTAAATATGATGGTGGCTGGTGCACCAAACCTTATCATTATCCCCTAATAAAATTCTAATATACTAGACTCGTTTGCTTCCTTGAGTGATATCGTCTTGGTCCACTTAGTGAAGTAGTCTGTTGTCATGAGAATCCACGTGTGATCTTGGCTCAAATTTGGATTGATGACATCGATGAAGTCCAATCCCCATTGCATGAACAATTGATCAACCAAATTAAGATGCAATGGAAGTGTTGCTAGCCTTTCCTTTCCTGTGAAGAACACACACTTTTTACACTTCTTGATCCAAGTGTAGTAGTTAGTGAACGCCTTGGGCCAATAATAACCTGCCTTCATTATTTTGAGTGTTGTTACCTATGGGGAAAAATGACCTCGACCTCTCCATTGTGAAACTCTAGTAGCACCCTCTCAATTTGACATGTTTCAATGCACCTCTATAGAACTCCATTGATGTACTTCTTAAACAAAACACCATTAACTAGTACATATGGAATGGATTGTAGTCTAAATACCTCCTCTTTGCTTTGTTCATTTCTCGGAAGGCATAGACCTATTTTTATGAAGTGTATCATGGCATGAGTCCAACAAGGAATAGGTAAATTATCATTTGATTTCTCCCGATCACCCCGCAGCACCAAAACAACTTCCTTTTCATCACCTACTTCAACTTGTTGAATTGAGGCTAGTTGTTCACATAATCCCTTCCACAGACTAGTTTGGTGACCTTTATCTCAATGTCATACTCCATGATGCGGGTGATCCATCCTACATGTTTCTCATTCAAATATTTCTTTAGAATATTTCTTTAGGCTTTGATTACTATGAAAATATGTTAATCAATGAAGGAGTACCTAACTTCATAGTCTTCCAAACCTTGACTAAAGAAAGTAATTGGTTCCTTAGATCCCTCTTTGTTCTTCTACACTAAGATTTCGGAAATGGTACTTGAACCACCGAAGGCATAGAGCATGAAATATTTGGAAAATTTTGGATTGATGAGAGTAGGAGCTTGAGATATGGTTTCCTTGATAGCTTCAAAACTTTCTTTGACTTCAGTTTTCCACCTAAATTCCATGTTCTTCTATAACATCATGGTTATTGGTTTGACAAGAGTAGAAAAATCTAGCAAAAACATGCGGAAAAAGTTGATCCTTCCTAGAAAGCTCAAGAGCCTTCTTATGACTTAGTAGTGGCTATGTTCGAATTGCTTCAAATCTTCTCGGGTCGAGTAGTCAATCCTTCCTTTGACACAATGTGGTCTAGGATATTTCCTTCATGTGCCTAGAATACACACTTTTTTTGGATTAGGGAAACTTTGAATCGTCTCGCACCTTTCAAACACCTGTATTAGATAAAAGAGGTGATCTGCTACATTTTTAGAGAACAAAATGATATCATCAAGATACACCAACACTATCTTTTTAATCAACCCCTTGAATTCCATTTCCATTGACCTTTGGAAAGTAGCTCCAACATTTGATAGTCTAAATGGCATTTTCCTTTAGGCATAAGTTCCCCACTTGGTGGTGAAGGCCATTTTAAAATGATCTTATTCCTTTACCATTATTAACTAGGAGGGAAAATCCGTCTAGGAGGGAAAATATTTGAACCAGCTACCTCCTATAGGATTTTATCTATTGAAGGGAGTGGGTAATGATATTTGAGAGACGCCTTATACAAGTCTCAATAGTCCACGCATAACTTGATTTATCCATTTCTTTTTATAACCAAGCACCAAGTTCACCACCCATCTTGATTGTTTGATTGGAAATATAATGCTTGCCTCTATCATCTTATTTATCTCTTTCTTCATAAGAGGATCAATGTGTAGGTTAAATGGTCTTTACTTTTGTCATCGATTGGCTTAGCATCTAGATCCGGTTCAATTGTATGTTTTTCCAAATTGATTGAATCCTCTCAAATCTTCATAGATCAAGAGAAGACATCTAGAAACTCTTGCAAAAGTTATATGAACTCATATCTTTCCTGCTTAGTGGCTAATTTTCCAATTTGGAGTGTTTTACCTTACCCAAGTGAAATTGGTTTTGAATCCTCTCCTTTGACTTGTAAATTGGATTTATCTTTCTAGAATTGGTCATTGGGATTGAAGATTAATTCTAACATTTCCAGGACCTTAGGTAATTTATTTTTCCGTAACTATAGTACCTAATCCCTGTAATGCTTGATCAAACTTGTCTTGATTCCTAGCTGAGAATTCAACCTCTTCCTATAGGAAATTGATGATTTGTTGATCATTCTCAAACACCTATCAGCTTATGTTGTTATCTATAACTTCACTGGTCTCACAATCACATGGATGTATGGATGCATTTTGTATCTCTTAATACTATCTACCACATCAAATTTTGCTCCAATTGCTTTGAGCCTATCCACTGATTCATTATTCTTTCTAGGTAGGGAATCGATGTTAAATGCTCCAAATTCCTCAATTAGATCCCATATACTATTTTTTATCTCTTGAGTAGATCATTCTTCGCAAAGCATGTTGTCCCCGACTGATTCACAATCAGCTCACTATCCCTGAACACTGTAAGTTTCTTATACCTTTTTCCTAGCCTAATTAAGTCCATGAATCAAAGCTTTGTATTCAACTGTATTTTTTGAACATGTGAAATTAAATTAGAAGGATGAATAATACTTGGTGTTCTATGGTGACACCAAAATTACACCCCCTCTAACACCTTGTTTACTTCTTGAACCGTAAAAAAACAAACTTTCCAAACGTCATTGTCATCCTTGTATTTTGGCTTGGTGAGGATGGGAATGGGTGAATTTACTTCATGTACACAATACACACCTAATTTAGCTTCTTTCATTTCCTTGTATGGATCAAAAAATCACCTTTTATTTTCCCATTCATCTAGTGTCAAATCCGGAACACCTTCAACTTTGGTACTTATTTCTAGATCATTTGAGTTGTCTTTCTGGTGAAGGCTGAGCAATTAAAATTGATGGGACTTGGAACATGAGGTTCAATGCAGAAATTGGTAATTGGTTCTGACTTGATTGTTGCCTTGGCCCCATATCTCATTCTAAAAATCATGTGTGACCAATCTGCAGATAGGTATCCACCAATTTTGGTCGTGAAATCTCTTGATAGACATAATGTAAAGAGTGGTGGCAAGTCAAATTACAAACACATCCTATAAAATAGTGACATTAGGACATGCATGCAACGTTAGGCTTAACCCTTTAATGACTCTAATTGTTCCAACTATTATCTCATCTCATTGCACAACTCCTCTCAAGTACTAACTCATACTTTATTCCCCAAATTGATTGGCTATCTATTTTGTCATCACAGAACTACTTGCCCTTGAATTGATCATACAATTGTGTACGAGATTGTCTCTAATGATCAATGACACATAGAACAATGGAGGATTCAAATTTTTACCTTGTTGACCCCCTTCTTGTTGCCAATATTAGTAGGAACTTTCTCTTGATTCCTAGGTGTTTCTTTTGATGTAGACCAATTCACCATAGTTGTTTTTGCAACAAATCTCTTTGTCCTGGGATTTCTAGTGACTCCCACATGGAAATTCTCACATGCATTTTCTTCATCTAATCTATGATGTTGAAAGGAGATGGATTATCTTTGTATTACCATTTTACAAGTGTAACCTTTCTAGAGTTCGAATAAGCACATGTGTTGTTGTAACAGTGCCTTACGATGATTTTGCACATTTGGATCTGCACTTGGATTACTAACTCCTTGTGGTGTGGGGAGGGTTGAGAAACAATTGGATTAGATGAATGCCCTTCCTCTATTTTCATCTTCTTTGATCTCGTGTTGACAGACTACACCCTAGAAAGGAGGTTGATTAACTCCAAAAATTCTCACGCTTGCTAATTGACCAATGTGGTTTTAGTTGGAAGAGCCTCTTATTGAATTTCTTGTTGCTAGTTTACTTCCTCTATCGGCTCTTGGGAAAAAATGACGTTTTGCCCCATTAAATCCTAGTTCGGTGCACCATTGAAGCACGGTGATTTATTATAAGGGAGATTTTATGGAAAACACCAATCATATTCTTGAGAAATGTTGTTCTAAGTTGGAACCAAGGCTCTTGATGTCGAAATTGCATTTGGATTATATAGGTGGAATGGCACGGTAGCTTGAGGTTGTCCTTGATTTGAATTTGAATTTTCAGCCTAAGATGTCAGCCTGTTTGATTGAAAAGGAGGCCTATTAGGTTGAGCAGAGGTTGGTATGACCTAGAACTCGATCTTGCTTCCACTTGATGGTCACCAATTTATTCCCTAGGTTTTGTAGATGCTTCATAACCTCCTGTAGTTCCTTAGAAGTGCTTCAAGAAGTTGAAGCTTCACTGTTTATTTGATTCTTAGGGGATGGAATAGAATTCAAGTCAAGTGTTTGACTAGTTGTAGGAGTTCCCAATTCTAGACAGAGAGGCCTTGGTGCAAGCTTTCTTGTTTGAATCAAATAGATTTTTTTCTTTGATAGCTATGTCATAGGCCCCTAATAGTGTTGTTCCTCCCATTGATTGGATCATCATAGATATATCAAAAATAAGGGCCTTCAAGAAGTAGAGGAATGATCCTTGACAACTAGTCGATGTCTATTAGAATCTGTCCCATTTCCATTGGAAACAAAAATTAAAATATGTCATTTGCTCATTTAACGCTCTTATTTTTTGTCAATTGTTCCAATAAAGACAAATTTCCTCTCTCTCTCCGAACTAATTCAAATTTCTGAATAGACCTTGCGCCCAAGGCCCCGAACCATTGCAAAGCCTTTCCCTTGAAAGAAGAGGCTAATAACTTGATGTGACACCCATTTATTTAATTTCATGAATTACAAAAATGTTTGTGATTTATTGGATGTGGTCAATAGGAGTTGTATGATTTTATCTCGTGGAGTAGTGGATGTTTTTAAATGCTGCAATCGAGATAGGATTTTGAGCATTTAGGGAAAGTGGACTACTTCCCGTGAAGTTGACAAAGGGATTTGGTGGTCCTTAAGATGGTTGCTAATGTGCCATTATGATTTTCCTTAGAACCCTAGAGGACTAAATCAAGGGTCTTCCGGGTGGAGGTGTAGAAAAGTTCTATTAGGTGTAGATGTTGATCATTGTAGTCTTCTTCCTCTCCTCCCTCTGCCTAGTGATAATTTCAAATATATAAATATTCCCTATTCTCTAGTTTCAGAATTGGTTCAAATTCTTCTCATGTACTTGGGCAACTGGTTTACTATACTACCATGGAGTTCTATCCTTTAGAGTTGCAGGATGTGTGGGGAAATGAGCTCTAAATGCTAGATTATGCCAAGTCACACACAAAACTTGAATGAATGAAAAGGAAAACTTTAAAGGACATGTATTTTTGTTCTTTTGGAAGTTGAAACTTGCCTTGAACTTCTAGTCCCGGATTCCTGAAATGTAGAGAATCCCGATATTGAAACTTCCAAATATCCAAAAAGGAGGGAAACCCAAAAATATAAAAGTAACAACTTCCGAAGTCTAAATGTAAAAAGTTCGAAATTGAAGGATTCCTAAAACCGAAATCCCAAAATTTGAGAATGTCTCGAAATCTGAAACACGAAATTGAAAAAACCTCAAAATTTGAAAAATAATTTAAAAAAAAACTAAGGACCCCCTTTGAAGATTAGCCCCTGATCTATCTATCTATTGGTGAAGTTTGAACTTGTTTTGAGCATGAAAAACCCTTAAAATTTTGATTTAGAACTTTTCCCGAGGTGAAAGGTTTGAAATTAAAAATCTACTAAGTATGAAATTCAAATTTCTTGAAAATGACTTCAAATCTTGTGGAAAATACTTCTCTATCCCATCGGGCATGCTAAACATGTTCGTGCGTAATCATAACACCCCCGATTGTTTCATTTGTTGATGGGTCATTTAGTGTGATTGCACAACACAAAGCTATTCCTAAAGTGTGAGAATTTGTGAATCGGGAAGAATCTCCAGAGAAAGGATGACTTCTTATTCCTAAATCTATCACCACTTTCCCAATTTACATATAACTATTTTAATCCTACCCTAATTTTCCCAAGGAGACATGGATAAAGGGATTAAATGAAAAGTAAACCTAATCTAACCGGAGGTGATACACCAATAATGAATGTTGAATATCTTCCTTTGCATGGAGACAAAAAAAAACAACATTTCGGAGGATGAATACACACTACATATCAATCAATTGTCACAATTCCATTCACCGGTAAACACAATCCATTAAAATATGTAATAACAATTAGAACATGCACAAATACCCTGAGTAGTAATGAGAGATCAGATAAAATAAAATAACACAAAAGAATGTTTCAAGTAATCCACATATTTGTTCTATTGCTTCACAAGTTGATACAATGCATTACAATGGGCCAAGAGGCATAAGGATTGCATTACGGTTTCAATGGGAAGCTTAAAAATCCACATATTTTCTCCTAGATAAGAAAAGAAGGGAGGGGAAAAGGAAAAACATCCAACCTTTTGAACTGTGCCCCTCCTTACAATTTATAGTAGAATATTTTAAAGAGAAGGGAGAGAAACAGAAACCTGAAATTACTCCAAATCCTTCCAAAATCATCATTAGATCTCTACAATGAGTGTGGAGGATCTACAAAATCTTTGCTCCATTAATGAAACTTCCTTATGCTTGAAGAAACTAGTTGTAATTGCTCCTATATGTAGATGTTAGCCACTATATATTCATGATTATATTTCACCCACCAAACCCATTAAGTTCCTATTTCCATCTAATCCATGTTAAATTTCTTGAAACCAAATTTCCAACGACTACAAGTTTGCTAAAAATGGATAAAAATGTAGGAGTTATTAGGGTTTGAAATTTGGCATGATTTTTGGTCTTCCTCCAATGCATCGAGCCACTTTACCACCTATTGAGCTATTTTCACCTTCAATCCAACTTGGCCAACACTTTATCTCCCTCCAACTCGACACCAACCCCCACTTCACCTATCGCTAACTTGATCGCCAACATGCGACATGTTAGCGAGGAAGATCGGTTCTCAATGGCTCCACATGAATTTTGATTTGTTTGGGTAGGGAATGTATCGGTTTTAGGGGTTTAGACTCACCAATTTTGGAGATCTTGCTATGCCCATTTTGGGATTTACTCACTCTAATCCCCGAATGATGGCTCACATGAGTTTCGAAGACCCCACTTCGAACTCAAGCTCATAACCTACGAAACATGAAAAGGGAAACCAAAAAAAAAATCCATGGTTCACCACGTCACCCATTGATTTCGAGCTTTTGGGATTTTCTCCTTCGAGATCCTATGCTCATTCCTTCGAGTTTCTCACCACTTAAACTCTAAATCAAAATCCCAAAGCCACCCACCATTCAGATCTTGAAATTGATTGAGCTCAACCTTGAGCTAACTCGCCACTCCAATGAACTTTCCACGACCCAACTCTCTTCCTCTTTCTGATTATCATGGCTATTTTTCCTTATTTCTAAGGCTCGATGAGCCAAATTTCCATCTCCCCAATGCCGAAAGCTTGTATCCTTGGTGAAGTCCATACGAGCTTGATCTTGAACACTTTTCCTCTAATTTCGTGAACTCAACCCTTGGGATCTTTCCTCTATGTTCATATCCGAATGTCTCCCTAAGCTCACCCGATAGCTAGCTTCGTAACTTGGTCACATGGGTTGATTCACCTACAAATCTAGTTGTATCCTATTTAACTTATGAGCCCAACACCTTGGCATTACCCCATTATGCATGTACTTGGTCAAGCTTGGGGAGCTCGGCCCACTTATCAACACCGGTGTCTCTTGTCGCAAGCTCGGGGATCGTGCCATCTCCATCATCAATCCAAACATTATCTATGACTAACATGTCCGTTCACCTGTACTTGCGGTACTCCCATTCTACTGGACCTCACCACGCATTGAAACCATAATCAATCCAAGTCACCAAGTAGCTCACTAAGCTAATTGGTGGGCGCTCCTATAATTCACCCCCAATGTAACTCCCACCTCACCTAGATGCTTGTTAGGTAGCTCTACGAGCTCCCCTTTTCGGCTCGGTGGGCCTTAAGACCAAATAATGTAAATTTGATCCCGGTGTCCCATTTTCTTGATTTTTTTGGATTTTAATGTGCGGAGGCTCAATTGAGGTTGAATATAAGGTGTTTTTGACATGACCATTTATCCACCGATTTTTTTCCCATTTGACCGGATGTGGGCTTGGGGATAGAATCCATCATTTTTCAAAATGATCCAAAGGGTCAAGACCGAGAAGAGGAAAAAGTTCCTCGATGTCATCTTCACTCCTTAGTTCACTAAGAATTCTCCTAAGACCTTGGAAACCACTTGTATCCTGATTTCAACCTACGAGGCCCACTTAGGTGCTTAGGTCCCATTGTACCTTTTCGTTGTCCAATTTGGCTTGAGGAGAAAAATTGGATAACAATGGTGTCACGAAACCATCCAAAATACAATTTACATCAACATCGTAATCAATGCATAATAACTTAAAACCTTGATAAACACTTGTAAATAATGCAAATGCTAGTGGAGTCCAATAGAAACCATACAACTATGCAAACCAAAAATTGGTTATCAAAATGAATCATACTACATAATAGTTACATATGTATATACTTTTTTATACATCTATATACGTATATGTATATGTTTTTGCATACGCACGCACACACACATATTTGTATATATAAATATATATGTGTAATCACTAAATTAAAATTTATAATTAATTAAGTCATCATCAATCAAACACTTTGTGATGAAAAGTATATAAAATTTAGGGGTGTGACATACTTTCCCCTTAAAGAATTATCATCCCGATGATTTAAACTTAATCATTATCAACATATCGATCTAACGCAATGCGAGATATTAACGTTAAAAGGAAAACAATTCATATTTTCATAAAAATGAAAATTTCCAAAATTTTAGTCAATCGTAATTCATAAAACTTGGCTGTAAATAACCTCATAATAGCAAATATTTTCAAACAAATCAACAATATAGAAAAAATTACTATTGTAGTCATTGTATTTATCAAGTAATGTATAATAAATCCATAACAGATAGTCAAATAATTATTTTAATCACTAAAACAAAAAAGGGAATGTAGTTTTCATTTCATCCAAATTCTCCCAAGTTGTACTATCCTCAGAATATTGGTCCCATTGGACCTTGCATTGTGTAATATCATGATTTCGAGTTACAACTGCGAATTTCTAGCACTCTAATTGGTTCCAACACAATTATTCCCAAGTCTTGAGCTCCTGTAATGAGTTTTAATTTATGACATGTTATATATGAAACATACTTTTAAGTAATGAAATATGAAAAACATCATGCATTCTAGACAATGTGGGAGGTAATGTTAATCTATATTCCACTAGACTTATAACTTCTAGAATTTTGAAAGGTCCCACATATCTAGGTGACAATTTGTGACCTTGCCAAATGTAATAGAGCTCTTTTTGGGTTTTACCCTAAAAAATACTTTATCTCCTTGCTCAAATTTCCTATCAACTCTTTTTAGAGCATTGTAGATTTTCGCCTATCGGCCGCTTCTTTCAATGACTAAGGCATGAGCTTTACTTGCTTTTCCACATTTTTCAACATTCTCGGGGCCCACTAGCCTTTTGTCTTACATATTATCCCAACTAATAAGAGTTCTAAACTTTCTCCCATACAATGTTTCAAATGGAAAAAATTTCAACGAATAATAATACGTTTTATTATAGGAAAATTCAACCAATGGAAGAATTTTTTCCAATTTATATTTGATCCATGTAATACATTTTGAGCATATCCTCCATAACCTGGTTAATTCTTTCTATTTGAGCATCTATTTCAGGATGGTATGCTGAACTAAAGTTTAGTTTTGTTCCCAAAGCTGAGTTTAAATTTTTCCAAAATTGAGAGGTCATTCTAGATCCCTGTCATAAATAATCAATTCCGGTACTCTACCGCGCAATCTAAATATTTCGTGCACAAACTATTTTACAATTATAGGGGAATCATCCTTTAGATTACCTGGTATGAAGTGAGCTACTTTGGTCAATTTTTCAACCATGACTATCATGTTTGTTTTTAAATAGTGACACTCCTTGCACAAAAACCATCCTAAATATTTTCCATTTGTAATGTGGAATTCTATGAGGATACAACATACTAGCATGATGCATGTGCTCTACCTTAACACATTAACACTTTGACATTGAACATTTGTAATTTTTTTTTTTTTAATTAGATATTCCATTACACTTTTAATCAATGGCTTCATTTGGGTGTATATCATTTGGACACATTTTTAGACCAACCTATAAACAACCTTATTGACATTATGTGATTTCAACAATACTAAACTTTATGTACTTAGTTTCAAAAATACCAAAACATTTAAATATTTGTAAAAGTAAAAAATTAGGACATGTGTATGATATAATTAGCTATATTTTTATTTTACACATGTTTTTAATCATATTATTTTGATAAATAACATATTCTTCTATATACTCTTTACACATATGCACTCATGAGGTATGTTGAGCTTGATACAAGGCACACAAAAATTGATACATGATGAAATGTGTTATTCTTGTCCCTTCATAATGAATTTAATCATTTAAGGGAATCTCCCACACTATACATGTGCTTTTTAATTTAATTTACATTCAATTTCTCATATTATCAATTACTTATATAGTGTATATACTAACTTTTGGGATAACGGGTTTGTTTTGTTTAGTACAAACTTATCTTTATTTATGTGATTATTTACTATTGTTTGATATAATTGTTTCTTAGACATACTTTTTTACTTGATTACTTGACTAATTTACTAATTAATTTATGAAACCTAAGTGAATTTATTATTTGGTGACAAGGTGTCTTATGTTTTATTTCTCTATGCATCTATTATTTGTGTGCCCTTACTTATTTGTATAAAACTTGTGTTCCATCATAGTGATTCTCTTTCCACACCTTGGGTGTCCTATTTTTGTTACTCTATGGATATTTTTTGGAAAAGGGTAAAAGTGGGTGTTTTGAAAGCACCCGCATCCTTGTACAAAAATCCCTTAAGGTTGGAAAGCAATGAAGATTTACATAAAGGAATCCAACGTGAAGCAAAGGACAAAGGCCACAATGGCACAAACAAGGAGAACAATAAATTAGAAGAGAGTAAACAAAAAGGCTGCAATACCCATGACAACAACAAGAACTAGATTACTTTGGAAGATCTCGTATGTGGGATCGTTATCTCATTTTAGGGAGAATTAAAATTCTTTTTTATTTTAACGACTATCCAATATTCACTCCTATTAGAATCAGTATCTTCATCCGGGTGAGTTGGACGCCAAATATCGAGAGGGTGTAATATTTCCATCATTGGGATCCTCAATCTTGAAACTATTTTTAGAACAATTTGGGCTGCTCCCGAAGGAAGCATCAATACCTGATCCACAATATATAAACCATATACCATTGCCGAAGGGGGAACCGTGAGTCACAATTTGGTGGTTGAATCTTCTTATAATTTAAAACCTTATCTTTGCTAACCTTTTGCAAATATTCGTAGAGGAATCATCTTCATCTTCAACAAAAAATAGGCTATGATGAGAATCCTTCCACCAAGAGACTTTTTCCTTTAACTTTTTCTTTACTTTTAGGCATTCTGAAGCAAGATGCCCTAGGAAAAATATTTCCTACATTTGAAGGGAAAGCCTTCATAGTTAAGAGGTTGTGACCAAATTCTATCCAAGACTTTGAGGTCAATAGAAATAGGTAGATCAAGCGAGGTATCCAGTTCCACCAAGGTCCGAGAATATGTAGTGTGAGTGTAGAGTTCCATTTTAGAATCAATGGATAAAATATTTCCCAAAGAATTTCATAGAACATTTAAATTCCCCCTCAAAACTGCAGTAGGAGATGCGGTAAATGAACCTAGACCATCTTGAAGTTGAAAATATCGATTAGTGGATTAAAATTCATAAACCATGGTTTCATCAATAGGTGATGATTCTCGTTATTCTCAAATCTTGGAGATCCTAGAATCCCTATCTTCAACAGAACTAAAAGCCACAATAAAAATCCCCTTATATAGGGATAAATGTTAACCCTACTTGACAAAAGAGGACGTTAGTTCAAAGAAATCCATGAGTAAAGGAGCGATAGTCCAGATAAGAGGCCATTCAAGTGACAGATCAAACCACGAGAGGAGTATAAATCTTCAGCCTCTAACACCGAATCCCCAAGGGAGAGGATTTAGCGAGAAGGAAGGGGTTTAGTAAACGAAGAAGTAGAAGTTGTAACATAAGAGCACTTCACAAATGAAAACCTTACCCACCTTCCTTTCTGAAATAATCAAAGAGAATATAGAACTACCACTTCCATTTAAGAGGCCAACAATGCCTAGAGAAGTCTATGTTGTCTAACGGCCCAAGCCACCGGTAGAAAGAGAAACATCTCTGGAAGCGTGTGAGTAGGAGGCAACACATAGAGGTTTTGTGGAGAGGAGCCTTGAGAAGGGTTTACATAGAGGGCCATTCTTTCTGCATCCCTCTATTCCGTTACTCTATGGATTTTTATGAGTCTTTTACTGAATTTTTTTATTATATCTTGATTGAATACTACATTTCCTTTATTCTTATTTTATTCTATACAAATTTACTATCACTAATATTTTTTTCTATATGTTAAATGTTTTTTTTCATGGTTTCCCCTATATATAACCATCTTGTAGAAATGGGATAAAAATTATGGCCACTAAAATATCATTGCATGTGATCCAACATAGATTATCATATTTATCGACAAATATAAACACCATTTCTTTTTATCTATGCACTCAAATGTGTTATCACACACACACCTCAAAATAGGGTACATTCATTGGGGTAGATTATTCATACACAACTAGTTTGGACAAATTATGAATTTTAGATATAAAATTACATAAGGTTTAAATCCTTGAAACATTTATAGATACACTAAAATGGAGAAATTCACATTATCTCAAAACTCTATATTTGATTAACACTATTCTATGGTATAGACCTTTATTGGGTGTTCGCACCTAGGGAAAATTATCAATAAATGTAAATATTTTTAGATTTTGGAAAACATTTACATACTTCATGTATATATTTACACATAGATGACACATTTTAAAACATAATATAGGGTCAATTGATGAGTGTTTCATTTCTTATCTATTTCACTACTTAAAAATACATTATTTGGGGGTATGCGCCTTATTTTACTTTTCAATACATATAATTTTCAAAATAAAAAACATTTGTACAAAACAAAATCATGGCATGGGTCATCCACTCCTTATTTTACCTTGGGTATTCCTTTCCTTTTTTAATCTTTTGGGAAGATATTAGGATGGTTAGATATTTTGTACACTACTCTTCCTGTTAGGTTAGTTTTTAGTACATCTAATTTTTTTATTTTGGGTCATATGTTCTAACCTCCATTTCTTATTACGGTTTCCCCTTTGGAAAAAAATATGGACTAATAAACCAAAATCCTCCAAAATTATCGAAAAACAGTCCAAGTCTCCAAAGTACAACAAGAACAAGAACTTATCCATTCACAAAACAAAAAAATTATTCCTTCCATGTTTTACATCTTTTTACTTTACTTTATACAAGTTAAATTTTTTAAAATAATATTATTTATTTACATTTGAGTTATAGTTCATTTTCTTCTATAAACATTGACTACAACCTATGTTATAGGTTTCACCATAGAACATGCCAACACCACCACAAAGGAAAAAACAATCAAATGAAGAAAAAGTGTGAGTGCACAATCAATTGTATTTTTCCTTGAAGTATGAAATTTTTAATTACACACTTAAAGGGGGAAAATGTAGACACTAAATTTTTATAAATTATCCTTTGATAAGTTTGAATTGACATATAAACAATTTATTTGTTCCATATGAAGAAAAATACTCACATGCTAATATCAATTGACATATCATTATATCTCTCTCTTACTACTTTCTCATATCTAGACATATTCTATTTTTCATCCAAGAAATATTAATTATCCAAAGTAAAAATCCATTTGCAAGCATCATTACCACAATCTAGCTATTTTTACTAAGAACCTATCAGGACCACACATCATAGGTTTTGGTTTTACTATGGTCCTAGTTATCCTAAATGATCCAGAAAATCTCATCTAATGAATCATTTTTGATTTGAAAAATGTATGCAAGTTGCTTCCTCTTCCCTAGGTCATCCAAAATGTGAATGTTTAACCTATAGAAGTGTATATAATAAATTCAATCATGAATATCAACACCAAATAACTCAAATATCTCCTAAACATTCCTAAAATAATTGCATATAATTTAAATTATACACCACATAGGTATAAATCACTCAAAACAAGTTCAAGAGTCAAGGTTCATCCATTTCAAGAGATCCAAGTTCATAGAGCTGTGTATTAATAAGATCAAGTAACTCCTATAATTTCCCATGGTCTTGAGGATAATTCTATTAAGAACACCACATAACATTACTACCACACGGGTACATTTTCTACTCTATAGTTACCCCACTATCTTCATGTTAAGAGAAAAAAGGTATTAATAAGTGGTTTTATTACATATGATGCAAACTTACACCAACACTAGGAGAAATATAGGAGGGTTTATCCATCCCGATGGGATGTAGTGAAACACTTGGTTTTGTTCAATAGGGGTTGAATGCCAAGGGTACTATATCCTTACCCACACATTAATTTGTCTTTTTTAAAATGTAATTACCTCTTAAAGTTTTTAGAGGTATATAGAGTTGTTTATTTGTCAAAAACATTACAAGTGGTGCTAAAGAGATATGGTCCCTAGGAATAGACAAAAAAACAACTTTTAGGAAATTAAAGGGGAAGTAAATTTATAGAACCCCATTGTCAATAGGTTTAAAATCATATAAAACATGTCAACACAATACCATGTTTAAGCATAGGTGTACGATCCTACATAGGATGTTTTTCCAATTTATAATTTTAGAGGTGAAGCATTACTATAATAAATAGTTTTCTTCCACACATTATCCACATGCAAGTCATTGTTTTACCACTCTATGCAACTAAGTACTTATCCATTTGTGTGTTTTAAAAAAATGTTTCATCATTTTATCATAGTTGAAAGTATTCATGGTTTATTATAATTTTGTATGGTTAATTTTTATTAATTAAATCAAAATAATCATCCTATATATTATAATAGCATAATATATTCTAAGGTGTAAACAAAATCTTATAAGGCACTCATTTCTACATAGCCATCATGAGAATGTGTTCCTTGTGTATTGCAAAATCAAGCCTATGTAAGATATAAATTAATTGAATATTTTATGGCAATGATGTTTATGTTATGTCTATTCTTCCCTCCAGCTTTTTTTTCTTCTATATATCCTTATTTCTACAACTACTTCTCATGTTTTTTCATGCAACCAATGTCTATTATTTATTTTCTAATTGGCTTTTCTTACCTCTATACATCCAATGATAAAATATTTTCTCCTAAATGTTTAATTCCTTTTATATTTTTCTCATGTACATTATGCTCTAGTTCAAATTTTGTGGAGCTCAACTCCCATATATCTTCACCTTACATGGGATATCCAAGTGCCCAACTATGATATTAGGGTGGAAAGTTGTTTTCTCTATGGTTTTATCTTTTTGAACCACCAAAAATTATATTCTAGAGATTGTTATATCCACAAAACCTAATAATTGGAGTTACTTTTATTTGTGAGACATTATTTTTGATAAAACCACAAAATGGACTCCCCACCCCACAATAGGTTACATAACCACTTAATCATAACATCTTCTTACTCTTATACCTTCAACCCAAAATATCATAAGAATATTAAAGTAACCATATAAATTCTAGAATATAAAAATTCACATATCCCATTTCCTACATTATCTCCACTTCATGCACCATAAGTTGTCAAGTATTAGTATCCTATTTATTTCTTATGATTGTTATTTTTAATAAAATATTAAACTAACATCTAGGTGAATTAAAACACTCTATTCAACATTTATGAAGGCTCACAAACTATGTTTAAACCTCATATTTTCTGAACTATCTTAGGATCATGGTCACCAAAGGATTATAGGGCATCGATCCTTAGTAGCTATATCAATGAAATTCAAGTCACAATAAATTGATACTCTAATTATGTTGATTTACATGACTCAAAGAATGCCAATGAGTCTTGTAGGTTTCTTATATACCATGAACAATGTACTTGTCATTGTAGATGCAAACTTATGCAACTATTACTATAAACAAATTCCTCTAGTATTTCCTTATATGCATGATTCCCAAGTGAGAATATTAGACACTAGTGACACCTCTCTTGTCCCGTTCTATTGATTTAAATAGATTTTTATTGTGACATTGTCCTACATTTTAAAGATTAGCTTACATTATTTTGTTCATGTCACAAGGATCCTTATCTTTTCTTGTTGTCTAATTTATTTTTCCTATGTCATAGGGACAATAGTGCTTAGAAAGGAAAATAATGCCCGTCATTATTGTCCCTTCATTGAATTTTTGTCCACTCTTACTTATATTTTAAATCACCACTTGGTGCCCGATTTTAAATATTTTAAATTCATATTTCATATTTGGGGTCAGCCTTTGGCATCCCTAAGTGTCAAAATTCAAACAAAGGAGTAATATTTATACATTACCTACTAACTATTATAAGGGGCATTGAGTTATGATTTTCTATCTACTACGGGGCAAAAAGGAAGAACTTGAGGATTGTATTTGGATTACACTATTGAATGCATTGAAAGGGAAAATTATGAATTTCATGACACCCATTATCTTGGGGAAAATTAGTTGTATCCCACTATTTTGGTGTAACTTGCACAAGTGAAATCTAGTTTCAAGGGAAAAACTTTCTATCACATACACACTCTCGAACTACATAGAGTCTAAAATGTAGTACATTTCTTGGTGATAATCACATTGGGGTGACCACATAATTCAATCTGACTCAAACATATGCATATTTTAATTAGTCGAATGTGTTCTTGAGTCTTGTGCACATAGTTAGGGTTTGTTTTAAAGGAACAGGTGCGACAAGATAACCCTACATAAAATTGGATGTAACATAAAGTGAAGTGAATGTGACATTTTTAGACACTAAAAGAAATAGATCTTTTTCCATCTCTAGAAACCAACACCTAATTTGGATACTAGATACAAGAGATAGTATCCTCTTGTAGGTGATATTATCCTAGCATAACTTCTAGATCACATTTTTCTAGATAAAGAATGCATAATTCAAATTGACCCTATTCAACCAAAGAATCCATCAACTAGCCTTGTTTCCTTCTCATAGCTCATTTAACACCCATAAACCCTCATCAAACCTTATTTCAACCTTAGTTGCTGTCGATTGCTTCCTCCGATCAAAATTGAACCGATCTATCTTAGCTACTTTCCTACATCATGTCACTCTTGCTATCGAGTTTCTTCTTGTTCCTACAACACCTAGATCATGCAACCTCTTTTATCTTCCTAATAGACCCCCAAGATATCACTTTTCTATCACAATCACCATCAAAGGCCTATGGTTGCCATTGAACCCTATATGTTTTGAATCTCTTATCTAAATTTATCATTATATCTATCATCGATCTCTATTTTATCTATTTCTAACAATTTCCATTATGGCTATCTTCTGCATGATATCTATTTTTAATTTCAAACAATCATCTAAAAAAGTGGAATGACATCCTTCCTAGGATATTCATCACTTCTCGAGACCTGGATTTGGTCGGGTATCCCACCATCCAAATATGATAATATTTTCTTGTGTATCTATCCTTTGTGTTGTGCATGTCATCAAGCTCATTGTGGAAAGGATTTGTTCACCTAAATATTTAAAAAATATGATTTTTTTGTCATATTTTTCTTCCAATCTGCTTTTCAATTTTTGCTTGTTTTTGTACTGTTTTACCTTGGGGTTTTCTTGATGTGTGAAGGGGATAAACATCACCCAACCTCATTATGGAGGGGTTTTCAAGATACCCACGAGATGTGGTGGATATTTTTTCACTCCATGAAGAATTTACTAGAATTATTTTCCTTGTAAGTAAGCTTGTAAATCACAAAAATTACACAAAAACAGAGTTAGAAAAATAAGGTGGGCGGAGCTTGCTAGAAAAGGCCAGTTCAGAAGTCAAGAGACTTCCTTATACATATGTCAACCTAATTTTAAGACATTTAAGTTTTATTGATAAGAAATTTGAAGTAAAATATGATAAATGGAAAATATGATCAGTGGTTATCAATTATTTAGGTGATTACATACATTAGATGAAAGTAATGAAATGGAAATAATGAGATTAGAATCTAAAATCAGAATCTAGGTCAGAGTCTATGTTCTCTAAGAAGTTTGAGCCTATTGAGCATGCTAACTTCTCTTCTTATGTGAAGTGAGAATCGGGTTCTGAGATATAGTCCTCTATGAAGAAATCAGAGACATCTTCTTCTGTGTTGTAGAGATATGCAAGATCAAAATATATGTCTAGAAGGATGATGTTTCTTTTGATGTCGATTCAGATTTCATGTGGTTGTCCTTTGATATTTCTAGGCCAACTTCATAGTTGTACTCGAATGCTGCAAGGTCATCCTGGATCCTTTGGACCTCATAATACACCTCCCAAAAATCCTCGGTTGCTTCATGAATGCATTGAGTTGATGTGAATATGGCCTCTAAATGGTCAAGGGGTGCAACATGGATAACACAAAGTTCAAAGTCATATATCAAATCATATTGTTCCCAATACAAAGGATGATAGACAATTGGAAGCAAATCAATGCTAGTAATAGGATAATTGTCACCTCATATGGCCATATAATATCATCATGCTTGACAACATGTTTGAAAATGATATAAATAGAAGAAGATTGTTAGGTAGATTGGAAGAAAAATATTCTAAAAAAATATTGTGCAGAATCAACAATGATCAAAGCTAATTGCGAGCAATTGTTGTTAATTCTAACAGAGACTAAAAACATAGATTATAACTATTATTCTATTATTTAAGTGAATTTTAAAGCGTAATGAAATGAAATTTAAAATATGATCTATTTTACTTGATAATAGGAACATAAACTTAACAAATTACCTTAGATGATTGATCGAATTAGATGACAAATGAATGGGGATGGCATGACAATAACGACGAGCGATATGACGATCATACTAATTGTTTTGATGCAATGTAATGGTATTAGAGATATGTGGAAGGTGTTTGATTTCTAGAATGCCTATACAAGAATGAAATTTTATGAGGCTAAAATATATCTCATTAATGTGCAATAAATACTCTCTTTTTACTTCCCTTTTAATAAAGTTGTCTGCATTGCATAAATTTTGTTTGATCTAAATATAAGTTAGGATGTAATTTTCCATCTTTTGTTGATTTAGTTCAAATGTATAAAACTCTATAATTCCTAACACATTGCATGGAAATTTAGTTTTTGAAATAAACATGTCATATTTGGTCAAATAAGTCAATTATGAAGCAATGAACACCTTTTTGAGGAAAATGGCCAAAATGCGGCTTAGCTCTAGAACTCTGTCACTTAGCTCGGAAATTTGTCACTTAGCTCCGGAATTTGGTCACTTAGCTTTGGAAATCTGTCACTTAGCTCGAAGGCTGTATCACTTAGCTCTGGAACTATATCACTTAGTTCCAAAACTTTATCACTTAGCTCGGAACTTTAGCAGTTAGCTCCGGAAGGTTTCCCTTTGGTTCTAGAACTTCTCCAAAGTTCCAAAATCAATGGGAATCTCCTTATTCTATCAAAATTTGGTTATGAAGGAAAGAAGGGGCCTTCCAATCAGAAATAGACCAACAATGTTCTAGTTCTGCATACTCCAAAAATACATATGTGAGACCAAAACCTATATGTCTAGCTTGTTTTCTAAATTTCATATCTACTTTGGGTATTATTCGGTTCCACTAGAATCGGTAGATAGCTATTGAACACTCATAATTGTAAATGAATCTTTGGATGGGAAATAAATAAATAAATAAATAAATAAATATATATATATACATACATACATACATACATACATACATACATACATACATACATACATACATACATACATACATACATATGCACATATATGAAGGGATCAAATATCAACAATTAAGTTTTGTAAGACAAAACAATTCAATAATAAGATAACCATTTTATTTTGAGAGAAACATACTATGTTAAATCCTTATTCAAGGTAGAGAAAGGGACCACTCTAATAAAAAGGATCTTTTATTCTATTGGTATTTATATTTTCAAGCAATTTGTATAAACTTGTTATTTTAACGATTACGTAAGTACTTTTGATTCTTCAATTAAAATTTGTTACATAAGTTATTTATCATCCCTGTAGGTGTTCTAGTATATGTTCTTATTTCTTCAACAACATTTTAAATAATATATGCAAAGTGTGTTTAATTCTGCAAAAAGTGTTTATTCCTACAGTGTGTTTAATTATGCAAAGTGTGTTTATTTCCAGCAGTGCGTTCAATTCTACAAGATTTTTTCATTTCAGCAATGTGTGTTTATTTCAGAAAGTTTCTTATAGGTTAGCTTTAATAAGGATTTGGCTAGGAAATCTTAAGACACTTTGAAACCCCTAGAAAATAAAAATAATAAATATCTATAATCAATTACTAGTTCAATGAGATTTCTCTTGTTGCATATAGCTTCAGACACACCCCTGGTTTGAATATGACATCAACCATGAGTTGATTAAATGAAGGGAATAATGACACCAATCATTTTTGACACCATTTCCGTGGACCAAAAGTAGTTATAATTTTCTAATTAAGTGTCAACAAGAAAAATAAATACACATCTAGTAATTTAAAAATCTTCACTACGTTATCATAATATTTATGAGTAGAACAAGAGACTCAAAGGGTAGATTTATCCCAAAAATATCTCAACAAGAATTGTCAGCATCCCCTATTTCAAATAAGGAAGTTGAACAAGAATTAGAAGCACCATGGTCCTCTGTTAGACAAGAAGAAAAACTCATGCCTTTGTTATTTTGTAGTTCGTAAGTACTTTTGATTCTTCAATTAATTTTTTTACATAAGTAATCTATCGTACCTCTACAGTGTTCTAGTATATGTTCGTATTTCTTCAACAAAATTTTAAACAACATCTACAAAGTGTGTTTAATTCGCCAAGTGTGTTTATTCCCAACAAAGGTGTGTTTAATTCTACAAATTGTGTTTATTTCTAGTAAAGATGCGTTCAATTCTACAAGATTTGTTCATTTCAGCTATGTGTGGTTATTTCAGCAAGTTTCCTATAGGTTAGATTTTATAAGGATTTGGCCAAGAAATCTTAATACACTTTGAAACCCCTTAAAAGAAAAATAATAAATATCTATAATCAATTACTAGTTCAATGAGATTTCTCTTGTTGTATATAGCTTCAGACACACCCCTACTTTGAATATGACATCAACCATGAGTTAATTAAATGAAGGGAATAATGGCAGCCATCATTTTTGGTGCCATTTGGGGACCACTAGTTAGAATTTTCTAATTAAGTGTCAACAAGAAAAAAACACACATCTAGTAATTGAAAAATCTTCCCTACGTTATCATAAAATTTATGATTAGACCAAGAGACTCAAAGTGTATATTTCTCCAAAAAATATCTCTACAAGAATTATCAACATCCCCTAGTTCAAATAGTTGAGCAAGAATTAGAAGCACCATGGTCCCATGTTAGACAGAAGCAAAACTCCCACCTTTGGAATTTCTCGGATCAATCACCATAAGGGAGTGGAATGTTTAGAAGAAGAATTATATCCCAAGACCCGTTTAGTGTAAGTTTTGATTCTTAATTAAGAAGTCAAAATCATACTCGACTTCTCACCTTCTCCAAAGTAGATCACATACCACATTGATTGGGAAAAGGATTCATAATATATTGTAGATATGGATCGAGAAGCTGAAAGAGAACCTGATAGGAATTTTACTTATCCAATTCAGTTGGAGGATGATGATACACCCATGAAGAATATTTCACCTGCACACTTGCCTACATTTAGAGGAATGTCATTTGAGGATCCTGACCAATTTTGTTTGAATTTAAAGTATTGTGTCAAACCTATGACTACAAAATAGATAATAAAAAACCCAAGTTGTTCCCATCTACTCTGAAAGATGCAAAAATGAGGTGGTTTAGGAGTTAACATCCAATTCCATTACCACTTGGGGAAAATAGAAAATACCTTCTTAGAAAAATATCAAGATTACTGTAGAGGGAGAAACAGGAAGGAAGAAGTTTTTAGGATTAAATAGGAAGAGGATGAAAAATTGGAAGATTATTTAGATAGATTCCTCTTCATAGGAAAAAGGTGTGGATTTGTACTTCAAGAAGAGATAAGAAAATAATTTTTCTTAAATGTCCGGATGATGAATCTAGGGGAAGCCCTTAATTTAATGGGAGGTGGAAAGGCCAATCAATTGTGAATGAACAATATTAAAGACCTTTGTAGAAGTTATTCAAGAACAATGGGTGGACCTAGGAAAGGAAAAACTATGAAAGGTATGAATCTGGACATAAAAAAACTTATGGATGAACCAATTTTTTTAAAAATAGATATCCTAGTTCAATTAACTTCCACCATGGATGGATTTCAAGCCAAAGAAAATGCTAATACTGAACCTTTTGCTATGTATTGTCCTAGATGTAGAAAGAAGCATGTAATAAGAGATTGTCCTCTGGATAAAACAAAAATATGTCTTATTTGTGAATCTAGGGTACATGAAGTTAATACTTTTTCTCTTCTTCCATTCATTAAAAATAAGCTTAAAAAAATCAACACTTCATCCACTACAGAAGAAGTAATATTTTTCCAGAGACAACCTAGTCAAGGGCAGTTCATACCAAGATTTGTTCCTAACCCCTAGATGATGTCAGGGGTGGCTTAGATAGTACCAAAAATTGAGGACAATCCCCTTGGACCCCTCACCAACATGGAATCCCGGTATTGGATAGAACAAGATTGGTATACTCAAGGACACCAAAACCTTGGTATGGTCATGGTATCCCTTATGCTTAGTCATAACCTAGGTGGAACCCCAATAACTATGCTCAAGGGAAGACATATCCCAATGAGAATCAACAAGCCATAATGGGTTCCCTAGCACAAGGTTCACAAACTAAAAATGTGGTTCAAACACAAATACCGACACAACCAATGGAAAATCCCAAATACAAACAAATAACCCCTATCTATGGAATAGAGCAAGAAAACCCAGTTGATCTTAATGTCATGGATGTAAAGATATTCAAACAAGATGTGGTAAAATAATTAATAGTTCATGTATTATAATTATTGAGATGTCGATGAGATTGAAATACCAAGTTCAACCATCCCTAAGGTTGTGAGAAAAGAAAAAGAGAAACAATCGGATAAAAATTCCACAAAACCCCTTTTCCAAAGAGATTTAATGAAGTTATTGAGACCAAGGAATATGAATCGGTGCAAGATTTGAGGAAATTAAATATTGAAATATCATTATTACAAGAAATCAAGGACATTCCTGAATTAAACAAATTAATCAAAATGTTATGCTTAAAAAGACGTGGAAGGAAGAAGCAGTACCCTAGGACTATTAAGGTAGATGGGAAACTTACTGATTTATTAGCAGGAAAAATATCACTTCCCAAATATGAGGATCTTGAAAGCCTTGTTATTTCTATCACTATAGGGAAAAAATATACATAATGTTTTGGTTGATTTGGGAGCAGCTATAAATGTTATGATAGTATGCACTTTGGAAACATTACCATTGAGAGGTATAAAACCTACTAGAACCATATTGAAGATGGTAGATTAGTCGGTAGCTAAACCAGAAGGGATCATTGAAGATGTTGCAGTCATGGTGGAGTCATGGGAGTATCCAGTGGACTACCTTATATTATGACCAAAAGGTAAAACACTTGGTTATCCCATAATTTTGGGAAGACCATGGTTAGCTATAGTTGCTTTACCTTAATTGATTGCAGATCAGGTGATATGACCATCTCTAATGGTAAGAATTCTAAAAAAAAATCCCTATATCCTTCTGCAAGACCTTTTATTGATAATCAGGAACAATTACGGGTTGATGATCCCACTACTAATAAACTAAACTTGTCTTTTTTTCTATGATAATATTGTAGGATCATGTACGGGAGGTGGAGGATATTATTAATCATCCATTGAGTGATAACCAATTGTCTTTAGAAGAATCAAAGATAGTTTTGAAAGCTTCAGACTTAGTTCTGGAACCTTCAGAATTAGTTCTGGAACATTAAGAGTTAGTTCCAAAACATTCATACTTATCTCCAGAACCACAACAATTCCATGTAGATGTAAATAATTTCACTCCAAAGGAATGCGATTTATATTTAGGAGGGGTAGAAATAACTACGAAATCAATATCCTTAGTCTTGAAGATATCAGGGAACAATAAGGAATTTTTGGAAAATGTCAGTGATGAGGAGTTTGACTAGCGACAAGATAAGTATCATAACTCTACTTACTATCCTTTATCTAGTATTCTTTCTCAAGGGAACTTTAGAGACATTTTTGCATATCATATGTTGTTACCTCATTCATTTCCACTAAACACCCTAATGGAACCTTTTCAACAAATCAGTTCATCACACACTTTGGAGCAGAACAAATTGAGATTTAACTAGGTAAGATTTTGAATATTAACAACTGGTTAGAAAATGATCAAGAAGCCAAATTGTTTGATGTTTTGAAATGTCATACTTGAAATTTTTCTTAGGATTATAGAGACATGAAAGGAATCCACCCATGTATTTGCACCCATCACATTTATATCGAAAATGTTAAACTAGTTAGGAAACCTCAAAGAAGGGTGAATCCAACCTTAAGGGACATAGTCAAGTAGGAAATTGAAAAGCTATTACAAGTACGTTTTATCTACCCCATCTCATATAGTCAGTGGGTGTATCCTCTTGTAATTATGCCTAAAAACAATGGAAAATGGAGAATTTGTGTTGATTATAGGGAATTGAACAAAGCTACACTTAGAGATTATTTTCCCTTACCATTCGTAGATAAAGTTTTGGACAACCTCTAAGGTAAACAATAATTTTCCTTCCTCGATGGCTTTAGGGGATATTATCAAATCGTGGTGGTGCTTGAGGATCAGGAAAAACTACCTTCACTTGTCTACATGGGGTACCTTTTCCTATAGATTATTTCCATTTGGATTATGTAATGCTCCAACAACTTTCCAAAGGAATGTACTAGCAATTTTTGTAGATCTAACTAATGATTGTGTAAAGGTATACATGGATGATTTTATTGTGCATTGAGACACATTGGATGATGCCTTGAAAAACTTGGATAGAGTATTAACAAGATGTGAGCAACACCACTCGTCTCTTAGTAATGAGAAATTTTTATGATGGTTGATGAGGGAATTGTCTTTGGGACATCACATTTCAAGAAGAGGAATTCAAGTTGACTAAGAAAAATCAAGATTATTTTAGACTTACCTATTCCACAAACCCCCATGAATATCAAGTCATTCTTAGGACATGTTGGGTACTATAGGCGGTTTATCAAATATTATAGTAAAATTTTTGCATCCATGTTGTGTTTTCTTACTAAGGATTGTGAATTTATTTGGGATGAAAAATGTCAACATGATTTTGAAGAGATTAAGGAAAAAATGATCACTCCCCCAATACTAAGAGGACCTAATTGGGAGAAACCTTTTCACATCCAAACAGATGCCTCAAATAAATCAATTTGTGTAGTTTGGGATAGAAAGATGAAGAAGGAAAAATGTATGCTATTTACTACCTTAGTAAAAATATTACTCCCACTGAAAGAAATTACACCACCACTGAAAAATAATTTCTTGTTGTGATCTATTTAATTAATAAGTTCAAAAATTATATTACAGGGTACAAAATATTTATACATACAGATCATTCAACAATTAGATATCTCATGAAAAAAAACCAGTGGTTGGAGGTAGGATAATTAGATGGTTATTAATTTTACAAGAATTTGATATTACTATTGTGGATAATCTAGGAAGTCTAATGTGGTAGCTGATTTCTTTTCAATATTAACCACTAAAGGGGAACAAGATCTAGTTAAGGACAAATTTCCAGATGAACAAGTATTTGTTATTTCAGCTGATACACCATGGTTTGTTGATATGGTGAATTATCTTGCAACAGGAAGTTTCTCCTTATTTTACGAAGAAAATAATGAAAACATTAATAAAAACTAGTGCAAATTTTGAATGGGTAAATGGAATATCATTTAAATGTGATCATGATTTGGTTTTATGTAGGTGTGTGAGAAAAGATGAAAATTTTGACATACTTAGGGCATGTCATGATGAACCAAGTGGAGGAAACTTTTCAGTGAAAAGAACAACCTAAAAATACTTGGCATTGTCTATTATTGGCCATCTCGTATAAAGATGTGAATAAATACATCAAGCGGTGTGATCCATGTCGACGATGGGACAACCAACTTTTACTAGTGAAATGTCACGCAACCTTAAGTGGTGATTGAACCATTTGAAAGGTGAGGGCTAGATTTTTTGGTCCTTATAGTCCTCCTTCATGGGGAAAGGATAACATTCCTATATTTACCTATTATGTAACAATATGGGTAGAGGTGCAAGCTTTAATAAATGCTAATGAAGATGGAGTTGCTGATTTCATTTGGCACAAAATTATGATGAAGTTTGGTGTACTAAGAAGTATAGTTTCAGACCAAGGCCCATAGTTCATGTCCAATATGATCCAGGCCTTTATAATGTACTATCAGATCAATCATAGGAATTCATATCCCTATCATCCACAATCCAATGGACAAGCAAAAGTGACAAACAGGAATTGGAAAACATTCTCACCAAAACAGTTGAAGCAAGTAGAAGAGATTGGGTGAAAAGGCTACCTGAGGTTATCTAGGCTTATAACACAACTTGGAAGACTACAACATAGTTCTCACCATATGATTTAGTCTATGGGAATAATCCCTTACTACCCATTGAATTTTAACTACAAACATTGAGGACAACAACTAAATTGGGTATTGAATTAGATACAACACAAAAGGAAAGAATTCTAAAACTCAATGAAGTGGATGAGCTGAGATTGGAAAGACTTCAACAAAAAGAGATAATTGAATACCAAAGGAGGCATTGAAATGATCCACATATCAAGGAAAGACAATTCAATATAGGAGATTGAGCATTACTATTTGATTCTAAGTACCAACAAATCAAAAGCAAGTTGAGAACTAGGTGGTTAGGACCTTATCAGATTGAAAAATTTTATGACAATGAATCTATTAAGATACTTCCCATTGGTGGCAGCAGTACGACACTTTTGGTCAATGGACACATACTAAAACTCTACAGGAAGCCACCTACTAGGGATGAATTTTTGAAGCAAATTGAAGCAAACAAGGAATTTGATCGTATGGAAGAACCTAGTTCTTCCAAAATGATCAAGTAATCAGATGCAAGGATCTAAAATAAAGGGAAATGAATGAAAACCAACAAATGGCATTCTCTTCCCAAAAATAATAAAAATAAATAAAAATAAAAATAAAAAAGGGAAGGGAATGAAAACCAATAAATGGAGTTCTCTTCCAAAGAAAAAATCTTTCAAAAGGCCAATTGAAAACTAGAAATGATAGGTGGTCTCATCAATAAGTGGCTAATTCAAATAAAAGGAACTTCTTTGGAATTCCAACTATCTTTAATAACCATTTTCTCTTTCACTTTTTTAGGAATGACGAGTCATCAAGGCGGATGGATTACATATGAAAGAACGGTATTTATGTCTCGATCTTATTAAAGGTTAAATGAAAAGTTTGCATGTGTAATTAGACTTGATTTAATTCGGTGGATAATGAGTCATTTATCGCACACATCATGATTAAAGGGGAATAATCATGAAGGTGATACTGAATAAATAAATGAAATTGATGGCATATTAATAAGAAATTGTCATTTAGGTGGAATAAAAGAAAATTGGGAGTTGTTGCAGAGAAATTCAAGGAGGTAACAGTGAAGGCATATTTGGAGTTCCGCAACTAAATCCAGTAGTTCCACAACTATCTCTTGGCAGAGAAAGGGTTTTAAATAAGAAATAATTCGAATCATCCTCTTGGCCATGGGTATCAAAAATAAGTCAGAGCCAGAAGATGATACAAAAATCCTTACAGATGGAGAAGTAACAACCATTTTTGAATAGGCAGGTTGGCTGGAGTTTCTTAAAAATTCTCAAAATAAAATGATGAACTGGTAAGAGAATTTTTTTAATTTAGAGTAGTCTCGAACTAAGGTTAAAGACATTGTAATCCCCTTTCTTTGTTGATATAATGAGAAATGTATCTCGTGTGCCAATTGTAAATGTTCCAAACTTTGTAAGGGGAAATATGAAGGAATTGGTAGAAACCTTAAAACAAGAAGGTGACCTTGAGCCCTAGTACATATACGCCTCTAAGAAAATCATAAAAGGGGTCAAAAGAGCTATCTTACCCATACCCTTCGATAGAGTAGAATTTTGGGTGGTAATACCGACTTGTGATGGCCAATATGGGACTGTTGGAAGGGAAGTCCTTAAAATCCATCTTAAGTATGGGGCGAAAAAAGTAGGAGTATATAGTAAACCTTCCCTGGTTTCCTCTTTGATTCCATCCATACAATGGCTTAGAGATATTCTTGGGGTGTAGGGACAATCGAGACACCATGGATTAATTCATATGGTCTATTAGCATCATTTTCTCTCTAAGAAAAATGGGGAAAAAGCATGGGAAAAATTCCTCCACAAATCCAAGAAAATCCCGATATTATCGAATGAGAATACCAACCCCTTTATCTCCTAAAAGTAACATATAAATTAATCCCCCTAATGAGAAGAAGAAGGAAATATGTGGGGTTAAAGTACCAAAGAGGAGGAGGTCTGAGAGGATGATCAAATATGCAAAATCTACCATTTCTTTAAAAGAAACCCCTTCTCCTTTAATAATACTAGAAGAACCAATACTCTCTGATAGTGATAGTTCACCCAAGCTGGACTTTGGAGCAAAAATTAGAAGAAGTTCAAGAGGGAAGTCCACTTCAGAAAATGTTGAAGCTCCTAAAAGGAAAAGAATTCATAAAAAGTCTAAGGAAACTCTAGGAAATATTGAAGTACATGAGGATTTAGAGAAAGAAGTTGCTGATATTCTTGGCAGCATGACAACTTCTCCTCCTCTACAAAGTCAAATTGAGGAGTTGGAGAGAGAAGATGAATTAATGGAAGAGCAATATTTTCAGGAGATGGATGACTCAACAATACTATCACAGGAGGAACAATTGACATCTTGGAAATTGAAAGGAAAATTCCCTTTGGTGGAGGAACAATGTTCATCCCTTGAGGAACTCCTAGAAAAAGAAGAAATACAGTGGTTGAAGCAGACTATGTTCTTTTCTAGGGCATAAATTATTATTAATGAGAAATATGAGGAATTTAACTTCCTCAAACACAAATTGGAGCATAGAGAAATTCTTATCAACAAATGAAAACTCAACTCATGAGATAAGAATGAAGAATTGGAATTAGTAAAACAAGAAATGGCTGAAAAAGAAAAGGAATTGCAATTGGTTGTTGAGCAGAGTACTATGACAAAAGTATATTCAATGGATCAAATTGTACAAATAGATTTATCTTACTTGCCACTCAAACAAATATGGGATGATACCTGCATGAATCTTAATGAGTTCAAAATATCAAATCAAGAACTAAAAATCCAGTTAGAAGAAGAGAAGAAGGCAAGGAAAGAATGGGAAGAAAAATGATATAAGATTGAAGAAAAAAATTAAAATGTTTGGAAAAAATAAAAATGGTCTGTATGATGAGTGAAAAATTACTAACATGTAGAAGACCTTATCCTACATATAATTTATTTCTAGAAGAACAATTTTATCATTGGTAGTTCTTTGAGGATTTCATGTGGCCTTCCACATGAATTGAAGGATGAAGCAAAATTCATGGAAACATATTCCTTAGCTAGTCCGTAAGAAAAATATTCTGTGTGAATTTTATCTCTGCAAATTTATGTTAGAAAATGATACATGATTCATGATTAATCTATATGTGGTGGAAAGCCATCTTAATGCATTTTTTTCTGTGCTCCAGAATCAGATGGCCTAGAAAGAAAGAGACATTAAACGATTAATAAAGGCTAGTTCATTTGGCCTATGTATGAGAGCTTATTATGGGAATTCATCTACATTTTTTTATAAATTTTAGGTCCCATGCCTTTGACAACTGATTTAAAGAACATTATATTTCCAGCCTACCGAAGAGTATTGATGCATTCACGTCATATGAAGAGAAATTTTTTGAATAAATTTATGATGGATGCCTTAAGAGATGGGAATTCCTTACTATAACATTAAGAAGAATAGAAGTGATATCTCCCACAAATATAATATGGATTCTCGGAAAGGGTCAAAATTTATGTACACCCATTCCTCTAATTTGTGAAAAAATCAGGGGTATGTGGATGGGTACGAGAACAAGGCCTCCTATCCTTCTTACACCCATGTCTCCATGGAAAAATAGAGAACCTCAAGATCCCACTCATTTTGAGGATTGAGAGAAAAATCTAGAGGAAGGATCAGGATACAACAGTTCTGATCAGAAGCACTGGGACATTCAATTTCAACCATTTGACTTCAAGAGTTGAAATACAAAATTCATGATCCCGATTTTGAATAATAGAGTTTGTAAGAGGACTTACAAACAAGTAAGTGTGGGGTAGATGATGAGGCTAAAATATGTCTCATTAATGTGTGTTGTCCACTCAAAATTCCCCTACTTTTAAGAAGTTGAAAATTAAAATTTTGAGGTTAAGTGTCTTTTTTGTTGTCCTGATAATGTGAAAAGTCAAGAAATTGGGAAAATCTACGTTTTTTGGGTCATTTTGTGTGTTTTTCGGGCCTATCGGACATTTTTGTCCCACATGTCCCAGGTTCATTTGGGCTCTTTGTTCCCCGATCGGCCGGTTTACCCGAAGTCCGTTCTTTTCGGGCTCGTCGGAACTTTTTGTCCCACATGTCCCAAGTTCGCTCGGACCCATTGTTCCCTTTTCATCCGATTCGGCCGATTCACGTATTCCACGTACTTTCGTCTCGCATGTCCCGAAGCATTTGTGTGTCTTTTCCCGCATTGCCCAAATCGACCAAACCGCGACTTCGTGACTTTCACGTCCCTCGTGTCCCAAATGAACCAAGTGCCATTCGTGCTAATTTTTCCACTCTACCTGAATATCTTGCTTTTCAATTTGGTAGATATGTATTTAATGCACATTTATTGCCTTTCTCTCTCCTAAACGGCTATATAATAAACTACCCCCTATACGTTTTTGCACACTGCTTTCATGCTATCTATTGCTCGAACCCTTGCAACCAAAATTTTTGTGCGCGTATCCATTTCCCTTGCGATTCCATCCCAAGTCTAGCTTGCAGCTTTGCTCTCCGAGTTACTATCAACATGAAGATCAAATTCCAGGGGTAGGAACAAGTTTCACCACTCGAGTCTGCCGTTCCCGATATCGGGGACAGTGAAGTTCGCCACCTTGATTTTGGGGATTTTTGGGCAAGGATGACAGATGCAAACCCTTCAGCTATGGCACAGATGATTCATGACAGTGGCTTGGCGTTCACCGGTGGCTTCCCAATTTCAATACAATGTGTAGACACTATACTCACTTGTGGAGCTCATTTCAGTCCCGACTCAAGCAAACTAATGAACGTGCATGGAGAACTCATTGCCAAGTTAGATGCCACCGCCATTAGCACTGCCCTAAGGATTCCAGAAATGGAGAATGCTATCGTTATCTCCCAGAATCAAGCACATGCCCTTTTTGACCAAGACAGTGATAACTATAAGGCACGGGTGGTGAAGTCCTAGCTAAAAAAACCTAAGAAGGGGGCATCTCGTCTGTCCAAGACTCTTTTCCATGTGGATTTCAATGAAGAATTATCAGATTTTATAATCCTACTGGCTCGGGTCATGGGTTTACCCTCTACAAATGAGTTCCATTTCTAGATGTGCCCGCTTATCAATATGGTGTGTGAGGGAACTCAGAATATCAACTAGGCAGAGATCATTAGTATGAACCTAGCAGAGCAACTGACAAATGTGCAACAAACTAAGAAATTTTATATGACTTCATACCTGATGTATACTCGGCAAAGATCGAGGCAATGGTTTGGTTTCTCATACATCGATGCTCACAAGGATGACCCCGTGTATGCCTACTGCCCGCAGTTCACCCTGGAAACCAGCAATCGTAATTTCCAAAGGGTGAATGACGCTTTCACCATGTACATGGTCAGGTTACTAGAGAGTGACACCACAAGGAGATTTTCTGATGAAGCTATGAATCTGATATCGCACTATGGTGCCTACTTTATTCAATTCAGAAAATTTTCCTATATCAGGCTTGCCGGCTATGAAAGCACTCCCCTCAAGCTTCCTATGTTCTGCAATGACAAAATGGCCTTGATAGAAGTATGCAGGCAATTGGACAAATTGCATAGAACCTGCAGGGATAAGAAAATTACTGGATTGCATTTCCCCATCTCTTTGGGAAACTACACCTGCAAAACAGCCCTGGACGCACAAAATATAGAAAGAGCCCTAGCTCCCATTACGGTCCACTTCTTCAAGCCAAGAACTTGTTTTGACTTGAAGAATTTTATTGAGCAGAACATCAAGATCACCTATCATCATAGGGCAGACACAGAGGACTATTGGCCGATCATGGCTGATGATTTTGAAGCAAGAAGGAGGCATTACGGTAGGTTTTCTCTACAATTGATTTAGGAACTCAATTTGTACCAAGTTCCTGAAGGGCTTCAAGATGATAACTCTGACCTGTACTCATATGAGTATGAAAATGTGGTCAAACACACTCCCTTGGAGGACTTGGATTGGTTCAAGAAGGAGAAGGATGATTTGACTGAAATCCTGGCTCCAGTCTTAGTCAGGAGCAAGATCTGGTTTGATAGGCAAGTTCGTGAGCTTAGGAGGCACTCAGGGGAATCCTCCTCCAAGGATGCTTCAACACCAAGAAGGGAAGCATCGACACCCAGATCAGAAGAACTTGTGCAAACCCCTCCTGCCTCATCAACTCAAGGACCTGCAGCCTCTACTCCTTCCTCATCCACCCAGGTGTATCAGAAGAAATTCAAAGAAGTTAATAAGGAGCCTGCGGAAGAAGACCCCCTGAGGAAGCATGCAGAATTTCCTTCAGGACCAGAGAACATTATTGTTCTCAGTGAAAGTGAAGAAAGTGAGGTGCCAACTCCCCGCAACCGCCCTTAAGCCCCAATGGATAATGATAAAGAAGTCCAGAGCACTTTGAACTTCCAAGCGTTGATTCCTCTCGCACGGGAGCCCCAAGTGCTCCACTCATATCTCAACTCGAGGCAACAGTGTGTAAACCTTGGGTGCCATGAGTTCTCTATCTCTTGGTCCTCTTGTCCCACCTACTTCCTCCTCCTCCTCTTTCACATGGGTGTAGCCTCTTGTCGACAGTAGGAAGAGAAGGTCTTCCTCTCGGATCTCAGGACCAAATTTTGATGTTGTGCTGGCCTTGTTAGGCACTACTCCTCCTTCTCGCACCAAAAAAGCCAGAACTACCTCCAGGATAGTGTCTGATACTCAGGGCCAGCAATTCCTGGAGATAGCCAAGCCTAAGGTAGACAAGCCAGAACAAGATTTGCAAGCGTCTGATCTTGAGCTCTCAAGAATTCCCATGGGAGAATCTACCCCTGAAGGTGAGATCCACAATCTTCAGGAAACAGTCACCAGAGTCATTGGGAGGGTAGAGAAAGGGTAGCAAACCATAGAACAGTTGGAAGAACAAGCCCAGATTCTTACAAGTTTCATCAAATCTCTTTTGTCCAAGGACAAAGTTTTGGACCCTACCCCATTGACTACTCTTCCACCACCTGTAATTTTGAGCCAAGATGAAGTACAGAGTATCAAAGATATGCACAAGTATTCCGTCTATGGCAGAGCTATGGAGGCCATGGTGGATGATATGCTTGTTGCAGGATTGAACTTCATTGATGAAGCTTTCAAACTCCATGGGAAGGTGAACAACTTGCAACAGAAGCTCTCCTCCACTATTGGGAGCATTGATAAAGAACTTAAACTTTGGAGCAGTTGCATAGTAGACCTCCACCTCATGGGACAAACAGATGAAAACATTTTATTGGCAAGCAAGGTCTTTGAAGATACAAAGGATAATTTGTCAAAGTCCTGGGTCTACAACATGGAATGGAAGATCAAGGTCCTGGAGGAGGCTTTGGGAGAATTAAGGAATAGCTGGCAGAAGGGTGAGGCCTTCAAAACACTAGTTATATCTGCCTTTAAAGATATACATTGCCATCTTCATGATGAGACTTCTGGTGTGCCTCTCTCCTTACAAGAAATCAAAGCTCAATTCAGAGCTTTTGTCAAAGGGGATCTATTCAAGGAAAGCTCCATTTCCAAGGAAAAGATGAAGGAGATATGTGTTATCCCGTAAAATTGACAAGGGCAATTTTACCGATAACCATACCGAAAATTTTGTTTCGATCCCTCGTTAGGGATCCTTCGCGTTCGAAACGTTGTAAAATCCCTTCCCGGGAAATCTAGTTTTCGAACTTAGTCTTTTTGAGCCTTTTTTGGCTGGGCGCATGGATTTGCCTTGCAACACAAAGTTTTGGTGCGCCCACTTAAAAGCCTTTGGCGCATGGTTTTCCATGTTAGCACGTCTTTCGGTGCGCCAAAGGATGTTGAGTCTCTTTTGCGTGCGCCAAGGCGCATGCGCCTTATTGTTGACATTGCTTTTGTTGCTCCACTTTTCGGTGCGCCAAAGGGCGCACATAATCTCGCTGCAACACAAAGTTTTGGTGCGCCAAAGGGCGCACGCTTTCCCCTGTCGACAGCAACTTTCATGCGCCATTTCAAAAGTGGTTGGCGCATTGATGACCAGTTTTTCTATAAATATACGTGCGCGCCCAATGTCATTTTCATTCTTTTGCAAAGCACGTGATCGTTCTGGACTTGTCAGCCTCTGCTCCGTCGTTTTCATCGCCCTGTGGACCCGCTCTCCAAACTTTTGCTATATATCCAAGGTGAGAGGTTCTCCCTCTTCTCCGTTTTGTGCTTTCGGTTCTTTGAGTGTTCTTGGTCTGTGTTTTGGCTTGCTGGCCGGTTTTAAAATGAGATTATGATTAAGCTAGCTCCTCCCCTGTGCTGTCCTGTCTCATTTTCTTCTTCTTTTCCTCCTCCCTTCCCTCCCTCTTTCCAGATCTGCTGGTAAAGAGTGTTGTTTTGAAAAGGCTTGGTCTGAAAATCTTTTTATGAAACCTTATATGTCCAAGCAACCTTTGAAATGGAGGAAAGAAAGAAAAGGTTTGAGCTATGAGTTTAGTTCTGTGGCGCACTGGCGCGCCTTGTTACACTAAAAATAGTTGCGCCCCTTTGGCGCATCTACCCGCCCTGTTACATGATCTAAACCCGCGCCAATGGCGCACCCATTTGTCATGCTGCATCTAGAACTCATGCGCCCTCAAGGCGCGCCTTTCTCGCATGCTACAAGTGTCGATCCCGCGCCCCCCTTAAAAGCCTTTGGCGCACCATTTATCCATGTTACATCCCGTTTCCATGCGCCAAAGGGCGCACCCAGCTTCCATGCAACACAAGCCTTATTCGCGCAAGTATAAAGCTATAAAGGCGCGGGCGCACCCCCGATTGCAGTAACATGATGTTTTGTAAACCCTTTTGGCGCACGAAAAGTCCATGTTACACGATCCATCCATGCGCCAAAGGGCGCACCGAATCCCAATGTAACACACAATTTTCATGCGCCCTGCTATAAAATGCAATCTGCTACATCCGTGCGCCATGCGCCTTATCCATTTGGCCTGCAACATGCAATTTTCATGCGCCCTGCGCCCTAAGCCTTAAAATCTCTAACTCTTTCTTCTGCTAGCATTCCAATGGAAGATCAAATGACTAATTCAACTTTTGTGGATTGGGTCTCACTTCTTCTTCATGCAGATCAGCAACTGAGTTCGAAAGAACACATGTCTACGTCAAGCAAGAAACCCACCAAACCAAGAGGAAAGGCTAAGCTGACAGAAGAAGAGATGAAATACAAATATCAGAGGGTCAGGATGCCCGAATCACAGGCTGAGTGCAGTATGGATGTCAGAGACTCAGAATTGGGTCACATTGACATGGAGGAATTCTGGGTTAGGACTCAGAAAGTTACAAGAAGTCCATGGATGGACAAGTTAATAGCAGTGCCCTACACTTCACCGGAGGAATCCCCGTCAGATCAACAACGAATTCATGATGGTGATTGCCCAATGTTACAACAAAGACACAAGATGTGTCGAAAATAGCAAGGGCGAGGTAGTCATAAACCTCACTGCCCGTCATTTTGAAATAATGCTCGGCATCCCTCACCACCGGAACTTCGTGGCTGTTAGCCAACAAGAATGCATCAAGGCCTGGGAAGACAACGAAGACCAGTGCATGCAGTTGATGAATGAGGTCTACCTAAAGAACAAGAAGGTGGTGACCCGGTGGCCACAGACTATCCACCGAAGTGATTTCTCAGAGGAGCTCAGCGATACTATCACCTTCCTGAGCAGAGTCTTCGGGCTTTCAGATGCCCACTATTTCCATAAGTGGATGCTGCGGTACTTGGAGACAATGAATAAAAATTTACCCGATCAGCGCTTTTGCTGGGGTGAAATAATAAGCAGCACCATCTCTGAGCAGCTACAACAGTTCGCCACAACAGGAGTGTTCCATATGAACTCCTATGTAGTCTACGCTGCAGCGTCGGCAAGGGATTATCCGGGGCTGAACCGAAGTGGAGTATGGCCTCAGGCCAAAATATTTGATTACTACCCAGAGCTGAGGCTGGAGAATAGCATCCAACATTTCACAAAAGTTAACGATGCATTCTTCTATCATGTCATCTGCCTACTGAGGCCAAACATGACTCATAGCTGGACGACCAAAAACATAGTGGCAGTCACAGAGAAATGGGGGGCCCTGTTCACCCAATTTCCCACGTTCACCTATCTGAGGGCTGCCAACTTTTTGGGAGAGCCAACCAGGCTACCAAGGTATGCTGGGCCTAAGCTGATTCTACTAGAACTGTCAAGGTAGCTGGTCACATACCATGAGAAGTGCCTCAAAAGAAAGAAGGGTGGAACTCCTTTCCCCCTCACAGTGGCCGATACACATGCTCCACCGACACTTCTTCGGCTATTCTCTCAATGCCACCGCCGCGTGTCTCCACGTTTTCCCCCTCCTCTACCGCTCGCCTCCCCTCTCTCTCTGGTCCTTCTTCTATAGGACCAGCTTGGATCTCTCAAGAAATTTGAGCGGCCAAAGAGGAAAGTTCCCATCGCTCCGATGGACTTTTCTGTAATTCCACCAAAGCAAAGGGCAAAAAGCACAAACTGTAACACGCTTCTCTCAAAGTGTTGCAGGTGAGAGAGTTATGGAAATAGCTTACCCCGACCCCCTCAAAGAGAAAAAAGATCTGTCTCCCATGATTTTACCGTGACTCAAATCACAATGGGGACGTCTTTTGAAAGTCTCCATGGGGAAGCTCTTTCCGCAGTTGATGCACTCTGCAAAAAGCTTCAGGAAACAAAAGAGGAGAAAAGGCTATCAAGGAGAAGAACAAGTATCTCGCTTCAGAGCTTTACGAGAGAGAAGATGGGAAGTGCACCTCCCACAACTGCCGCCGAGACTCCTGAGCTGCTCAGTCAGGAGAAGATCAATGAGTATTCAAAGATCGGCGAGCAGGGTATGGCCGTTTCTGCTTGGAGGAGCCAGATCCTCAAGGACAGTGAAAGGGTGATCGTCGAATATGTCAATCTATATCTCGAACATCGGGAAGGCGAATAAGGAACTCCAAGCATTAGCAGTCCGATATCGAGAAGAGTTAGAGCATGCTAGACTCCAGCACGAGACCTTCCAACAAATGTTCGACTGTTCAGTCGAAGATCTGGTCAAGTTCGGAGTATTCGGCCATCCAAGGGCCCTCAACAAAACTATGTCCACTCTGGACTATCGGATGGATCAGCTGGAATTCGTTCTGGAAAAGATAGACAAGGTGAAGGAAGAGGCCCTGGATGCAATGCATCAAATGGAGAAAATTGTCCTCGCCATGACTCCAGGGTTGCTCTCTCCTTCCCTTACCTTGAGATCAGCTGATGACACTATCCGGATTTTCAAGGAGATAGCTTCTCAAGGGACAGGGCCAGAGGTCACATTCGACACTGAATCTATCAACAACCTACTGGCCTGTAGGGACTTCATCGGGTTCCTTATCGAGGCAGGGAAAGATTATTCCAAAATCCCAGAAAAGCTCATAGACGAGCGGGAGACTTGCGAAGCAATCAGTGAACGGCACAAGGATCCATCACAGGATCAATTTGGGCCGATGATTAGCAAGTTTTTGGAATACCGCGCTCAGTTCCACATATCATCTCCTGAGCAGCATCAGAAACAGGCAACCCCTTTTCGGCCGCAGGATGATGATGATGAGTAGCTTCTTCTTCTTCTTCTTCTTCTTCTTCTTCTCTCTATTCTCCGACTTTCTTTTTGAAATGTCTAAAATGTGTTGACACAAATGATGACATCATCCATGTTGCATCATGGGATGATGTCATCCACCAAGTTGTCAAAGTCAACATGATTTTTAGATATTTTGTAAATATCTTTGTAAATAAGTGGTTGGCTCCATTTTGCCTTCTCTCTCCCTCATCTTCTATAAATATGGGAATACTTGTTGTATTCAGTGTGAACATTTTTAGATAGAAATAGAAGTGAGGAGAGAAAGACTTTGAGCTTTCTTTAATGTAAGAAAAAAAGAATACAAATATTAAGACTTTGTGCTCAATAGTTTGTGTTATGCATTAGATCTTCCTTACGTTAGATCGTATGTGTTTAATCTGTTGGATTCATATCTACTTTTCTCGTCATTTGCTCATCGGTATTGCTTTGTTTATTTATGCAAGTAGGTTTGGCTCTTTACTACCAACCCAAAAACATAAATCTTCCTTGACCTTTGCTTTGGAATTCATTTCTTTTCTTCCTTCGGATCTGTTCTTTCTCTTGTCCCTCTTTCATTCCTTTCTTTTCGCAACTGAAACACTCTGGGATGAGATCCCAAAACCCCGAAGGCAGAATCTATGAGACCCTGCATACGTTCTGCTGGTAGAATAGCAATAAACCGTTTCGCTTCTTGACTCAAAGAGGGGCTAAGCCACGCACACCTGTTGGCTCGTCTATCCATAGATCGTCCACGTGATGATTTTCGGACCAACAATATGTTCTCTTCAATCTGCCATAGAAGAAGCCAATAAAGATTATCATACTCATGTCGAGTTCGATGGGGAAATGGATAAGTGCCTTGGATTTTGGACGCGAGTCTACCGCCAACACATCGGTCCCATGTGGAGAGACATAGCCGAGGAATTGAAGAGATTCACACAATGGATCCTTAAATCCGTGGGTCCCTCCCAATCTTGAATGCTTGTCTTCTTCTCCTGATTCTTCTCCTTCTTCTCTTCTTCATCATGAATTTATTGTATTTAGTTGGGGTATTGCGATTTGCAGCCCTTTAACTAATCATTAGTTAAAAGAAGTAGTTATCGGGAGTAACTAATTTGTAAACTATATAATGGCCTCTCCTCACCATTTTGAAAAAGGGAAGAACTTGGCTTATTTATGAAAGTGTAAATAAATCTTAAAGAAATCAATACAGAAGGATTTTTCATTCTTTGTCTATCTGGTTTCCTTTATTCCTAAGCTATTCATTTAATCTTGTTAGATCATTTGTCTATATTATGTTGAGAAGCTTTGTATTCTTGCAGATGTTATTTACAGAACTTTGTGTCTTTTCAAATTTCATCTTATTAATGTGATACAAATGATCTTATTCCAATTCGCTGTACCCTTGCATGCATAAGGAATTACTCTGTCATCTATAATTCTGAATGGTGCCTTTCTGCTCGTTCTCACATTTTCATTCCTCAGTCCTTTTGTGATTGATGATCCTTATAGAAAACACTTTCATAATATCCAAGTTCCACAAGAAAATCATGCTTTGTATATGTGTAAATAGGTTCATTTCTAAATAAGGGAACCTCTCCCATTAAAGAGGAGGGACTTCTTGTCCCCTGACTGTTGCTCTTCTTGAAGTCCTTTTTGATGACCAACAGTTTTTGGTGACTCCACTGGGGAATCATATTCCAGTTCTATAATCATTTATTGATCATCTTTTGATCTGGCGACTCCACGTTTTACTCGAGGGAGAAGGGCCCTTGGTATTGAAGATTCTCAGTTTTAACTTTTGGAACAAGCAGGTTTTCCTCTCCCTTCAACAAGGAGAAATAGAAAGGCTCATTCAACAAGAACTCCACCTATCCAAGATAGAATCCCTATGGGTGGTATTCCTTCAGAGCAAATTAGTCCTAATCTTTGAGCTTTGATTCTTGCTAGTGTTTCAGTTCCTCTTCAATCCATTTTTCCAAGAATGGCGGTAGCATTGCCTTGGGGCCATCGTGTTGGGCCTCTTGCCCTTCCTCAGCCTTTGCATGAGTTACCCAGAGGTAACTGGAAGAACTTTCCTAAATTCAAAGGCGATGGTAAAGTACATCCCGATGAACACATCGCAGCCTTCATAGTTGCATGCGGTGTTCGGGAGTTGAACATGAAGATGTCTCCGTAAGGATTTTTGTTGAGACTTTACAAGATAATGTTGCTTTGATTGGTTCTATCACCTTAGGTTGGAGCTATCACTAGCTGGAACACAATGAGAACTAGGTTTGAAAACCGGCAGCGGAAGACGTGCATGCTTTGCTTAGCCCAAATTTCTCAAATAAAAGAAGGAATCAAAAGAGCCCATGAGAGAATTTGTGGCTCGATTCAACAGGTTGATTAACAAAATTCCACCAAATACTCAATCTGTAGATCAAATTCAAAAATGCTTCTTCCTAAACGCCCAATTTCCTGAAGTTAGTTATGCATTGAGAAGGGCTAATCTCGCAACATTGGTCGAGGATCAAACTCTTGCGTTGTTAGTGTTGAAGATGATTTAATCATGTCAGGGAAGTTGAGGAGAGACCCTTCTAAATCTAAGTCTTCTTCTTCCTCCTCTTCCACTCCTGGACCTAATACTGATCCATTGGTACAAAAACTTGCAAATGATCTCATCGCCATTAAGAAACAATTGGCTCAGCATACTCCCTATGCAGACGTTCCAAGGAGGAATTTTCAGCCCAGAAATCATTTGCCTGCTTCTCAAACAAGGCTAGCGCTTGAAGGACCTCCTATTAAAGTTCCTGTCAATGCAACCTGTGAAGTTGAGGAACCAGAGGATGAGGAGGTTAATGAAGATTGTGAGGAATTTGTTGAAGAGGTTGATGATGAAACAGATGAACTTGAGGGATCTCGAGTTAATTTCTTCACCACTGAAGGCATTGATGAAGGGGATGATTATGATGAAGTAGTAGCAGACATGAATAGTGAATCATATGTTGTCATGACTCGAGAGCAGACAAATCAGAGGGAGAAAGTGATGCAGCCCACCAAGAAATCTAAGGAGCAGCTGACAACTATCCCTGTAATTGCAAAAAGAGGATCTCCTATCCCCATTTCATCTACACCAAAGGTGAGTCCTGTCAATCCTGCTACTAAAGTTACTTCTTTTTCCCTAAAATTGATAAAACTAGGATCTCAAGTGATGATAATCTGTCCACTTACGGGTCTTTCGATATTATTGATCACTTAAAAAGACTAAGGTTCAAATCTCAGAGGCTGAATATTATCAAACTCATCCCAAGGCTTTTGCTAAAATGATTCACTTTGTCAATTCCCATTCTAAAACTAGCTCTAAAGGCCTTTTACCCACTCCTTCTCGCACCTGACCTAATCTGCAGCCGCTATCACCTCACCCAATGAAAAATCAAACCATTTACGTGTAACACTCCTTATAGCTGGCCATAGGCTCAGTAATTACGTCATAGACTCAGGAGCATCAGACAATGTAATGCCTGCCAAAGTAGCTCATGCCTTAGGGTTGACTCTCACACGCACTTATGGATCTTGTTATTCCATGGAGAGTAAGGAAGTGCCCTTGGTTGGAAGAATTAAGGACGCACAAGTGGCTTTTGCCACTTTTCCTGAGAAGAAAGTTTTGGCTACTATCTTAGTAGCAGATATTCCTCCTTCATACGGGATGTTGCTAGCGGGAACACGTAAGGATGTGGGTGGAGAAATTCAAATAGATTGGTCACATGCCCTCATACCGTTAATGGGTAAATGAAGAAGCTGCTGCCTGAGAATCAGTTTGAGTATATTGTATAAAAAACTGATGATCCCAAAGCACAAATACTCTATGAGGATATGGGGCATGGCAACTACATGATTATGTCTCCAGAAGAAATCCAACTCCCCAAAGTCTCACCTAAAGATCCTAATGATGTTTGGATATTAGAGTTTGATGGAAGTTGTTCTTCAGCTGGTTCTGGAGCTGGTGTCATATTGGTGTCGCCTGAAGGAAGCATTCATCCTTTCTCATTCAAGTTACAATTTGAAAATACCAATAATACATCAGAGTATGAAGCTCTCATTCTTAGACTCTAGGTGGCAAAAGAACAGGGTGTGATGAATCTTCTAGCTCGTGGGGATGCGGAATTGATTGTCAAGCAAGTGAGAAACCTCTTCTAGGTAAAGAATGGAAGGTTGAAACATTACAGGAATCAGGTTTGGGACTCCATTGAATTTCTTGACACCTTCTCCATCGAAGCAGTGCCTAGGGAGAAGAATACCAGGGCTGATTCTCTAGTAGTCTCAGGGTCATTGCTTATTCCTCATCCTGAATTTTCTCAAGATAAGTTCACCATTGAAATGATTCATAGACCCATTGTACCTGATAATACAAGTAACTGGAAAGTTTTCAATGATGATCAACACCTACTTTCTTTCTTAGAACTCAAGGATAATTTTGAATAGTTGTACTTTGTAGGAAGTGATAATTTGCCTCGTGAAAGTGTGCCCTTTAACGAAGAAGCCACCTAAGAAGAAGAAGTGGATCAGGATGGATGTATCAAACTCAAAGGAAACAAGATTCCAAAAGGATTGGTGAGTTTAGAAAACTGTTTGACAAACACGACAGGTATGTAAAGTTTAGAGCTTCTACTAGACCCCAACAATCAGCCGAATATGACAAAATCAATATTGGGAGTTCTATTGATCCTAAACTCGTGAACATTGGAAAATGTTGCACCTCAGAAGAAAAGAAGAAGGTAATTAGTCTTTTGAAAAAGTATAAGGATGTTCTTTCTTATTCCTATGAAGATTTAAAAGCTTTCCAACCAAAGGAGATGCAGCATTTTATCCCTCTCAAACCTGGGATTAAGCCTTTTAAACAGAAGTAGAGGCAATATAATCCTAAAATAGCTGACACCATTTTTCAAGAAATACAGAAGTTATTGAAAGCCAAAATCATTTTTCCTATCCATCATTCAACATGGATTGCCAATATTGTGCCCATTAGAAAGAAAAATGGTGAGATTCGTATCTGTGTTGACTTCAGGAATCTAAATCAAGCTTCCTTGAAAGATAATTATCCCTTACCTATGATGGATCAGGTCTTGCAAGCAGTAACAGGATCTGAAATGTTGTCTATGCTTGATGGATTCTCAGGATATAACCAGGTAGAAGTTAATACCACAGACCAACACAAAATGGCTTTCACTACCCCTTGGGGTACCTTTGCTTACAAAAGGATGCCTTTTGGGCTCATCAATGCCGGTGCCACTTTTTAGAGGGCTATGGATTTGGCCTTTGGAAGTTTGAAAGGAAAGTGTATCGTCGTATACCTTGATGACTTGACTATATTTTCTAAAACAAGGGTGGATCATTTCCAGCATCTAAAGACAATTCTGCTAAGATGTAGAGAACATGGGATCTCTTTGAATCCTAAGAAATCTATTTTTTGTGTCACAGAAGGGAAATTATTGGGGCACGTTGTCTCCAAAGATGGTATAAAAATCGATCCTGAGTGAGTTCAAGCTATTCAGCAAATTCCTCTTCCAACCAACAAAAAAGGAGTGCACTCTTTCTTTGGTAAGATCAACTTTTTGAGAAGGTTCATCCTTGATTTTGCTGAGCTAACTTTGAATATCTCCCAAATGATGAAAGGAAAACAAACGTTTGGTTGGTCTCCTAAAGGGAAAGAAGCCTTTGAAGGTATTAAAAGGGCCATTGCTAAAACTCCTGTTTTAGCATGTCCAGATTTCAGCAAAGATTTCATTATCTATTGCTACGCCACGGATAACACCTTGGTTGCTGTTTTGACTCAAGAAGATTCTAATGAGCATGAACTCCCAATTGCATTTATGAGCTATATTCTAAAAAATCATGAGTTAAAATACACCATAATGGAAAAACATGCTTTGCGCAAGTGGTTAAAGTGTCAGCAGCGATTTTGTTTTTACATTCTTAACTCTCACTCCATGGTGTTGGTACCGAGATATAACTATCAAGTCAATTCTCACATAGCAAAAATTTTGATCCAAGAGAGGGAACTAGGTGGCCAAGGTTCAATAATATGATATTGACATCAAACCAACCAAGCTCATCCGTGGAAAAGGCCTGTGTGAACTCATCGCTGAAGGAGCTAGACATGAGTTACTGGAGGATAAAGTTGGTCTTCCTACCATTCTGTTTCTTAGCTCGGTTGATGAATGGTATGCAGATATCGCTCACTTTCTCACCTATGGAGAATGCTCCTCTCATTTGACTGCCAAAGAGAAGAGAGTTGTTAAACTAAGGTCAACCCAATATGTGTTGTGGGAAAACGCCTTGTTTAAACGTGGGTTAGATGGAAGGTTTTTGAAATGTGTGGACAAGGAACAGCAGAAGAAGCTACTCTCAGCTTTTCATGATCAGGCATGTGGAGGGCATTACTCATCAACTGTCACTACTCATAAAATACTTTGTGGAGGATATTACTGGCCTACCTTGTTCAAGGATGCATCAAAATGGGTTGATAAATGTGAGGCTTGTCAGACTTTCATGGGTAGACCCAAATTGGCCTCCTTGCCCCTTAAACCAGTTGTGATCGAAGAACCTTTTCAGCAATGGGGTTTAGATTTCATTGGAACACTTAATCCCTCTTCTAGTGCTGGTCATACCCACATATTAACTGCCATGATTATTTCACCAAATGGGTAGAAGCCATTCCAGTAAAGAGTACTACTTCAGAAGTAGTATGCAGTTTTATCAAAGAAAACATCTTGATAAGGTATGGTGTGCCAAACAAGATCGTGATAGATAATGCTTCAAACTCCCTAGCTCACTCCTCAGATTACTATCCTCAGGGAAATGGACAAGTAGAATCAACAAATAAAAATCTGGTGGCCATAATAAGGAAATTAGTCAATGAATCCCAACGGAACTGGCACAAGAAACTCTATGATGCTCTTTGGGTAGATAGGATCACACCTAAGAGAGCCATTGGGATGTCTCCTTTTCAGGTAGTATACGGAGTGGAGGCCCAATTGCAGTTACAGTGGAGCTTCCAGCTCTGCATTTAATGAAGGCCATTGAAGATACCAGTTTCAATGATTCTTTGGATAAGAGAATCATGTATCTTCACAAATTGAATGAGGACAGATTGGAAGTTGCTGATAGGATATCTACTCACCAATAGAAAGTAAAAGTCTTATTTGATAAGAAATCTAGGTTCAGGGATTTCAAAATTGGAGACACTGTTTTGTTGTGGGATAAAAGGCATGAACCTCGTGGCAGCCATGGCAAGTTTGATTCCCTTTGGCTCGGACCTTTCAAGATCAGACACTTCGCTGGTAAGAATTATTTTTACCTTGATTATATGGATGGTTCTTCTCTCCCACTTCCTTATAGTGGGCAGTACCTGAAACTGTTTAAGTCGTAGGTGATTAGGGAGTCCTGTGTATATTCTGTATAGCGTGTGTCCTCCTTTCCTTCCCTTGTTTTTGTGTGTTGTTTGCGGTGTTTTCTTCGTATTAGTTTGCTTTTTGTCTCCGTGTCCCAATGGATAAGGTCTTTGGTCTACTTCCCGAGTTTGTCTAAATTCTTGCCTTGTATCATTCTTTCAATTTATCCCAAGTCATCCCTGAGAAGGAGCTATTTGTTGTCCACTCAAAATTCCCCTACTTTTAAGAAGTTGAAAATTAAAATTTTGAGGTTAAGTGTCTTTTCTATTGTCCTGATAATGTGAAAAGTCAAGAAATTGGGAAAATCTGTGTTTTTGGGTCATTTTGTGTGTTTTTCGACCTGTCGGACATTTTGTCCCGCGTGTCCCAGGTTCATTTGGGCTCTCTGTTCCCCGATCGGCCGGTTTACCCGAAGTCCATTCTTTTTGGGCCCGTCGGAACTTTTTGTCCCACATGTCCCAAGTTCACCCGGACCCATTGTTCCCTTTTCGTCTGATTCGGCCGATTTGCGTATTCCGCGTACTTTCATCCCGCATGTCCCAAAAGCATTTGTGCATCTTTTCCCCACATCGCCCGAATCGGCCGAACCGTGTACTTCACACTTTCGCGTCCCTCGTGTCCCAAATGAACCAAGTGCCATTCATGCTAATTTTTCCCACTCTACCCAAATATATTTCTTTTCAATTTGGTAGATATGTATTTAATGCACATTTATAGCCTTTCTCTCTCTTAAACGACTATATAATGAACTACCCCTATACGTTTTTGCACACTACTTTCATGCTATCTATTGCTCGAACCCTTGCAACCAAAATTTCTGCGCGCATATCCATTTCCCTTGTGATTCCATCCCAAGTCTAGCTTGCAGCTTTGCTCTCCAAGTTACTATCAACATGAAGATCAAATTCCAAGGGTAGGAACAAGTTTCACCACTCGAGTCTGCCGTTCCGATATCGGGGATAGTGAAGTTCGCCACCTTGATTTTGGGGATTTTTGGGCAAGGATGACAGATGCAAACCCTTCAGCTATGGCACAGATGATTCATGACAGTGGCTTGGTGTTCGTTCGCGGTGGCTTCCCAATTTCAGTACAATGTGCAGACACTGTACTCGCTTGCGGAGCTCATTTCAGTCCCGACTCAAGTGAACTAACGAACGTGCATGGAGAACTCATTGCCAAGTTAGATGCCACCACCATTAGCACTGCCCTAAGGATTCCGAGAAATGGACAATGCTATAGTTATCTCCCAGAATCAAGCACAGGCCCTTTTCGATCAAGACAGTGATAACTATAAGGCGCGGGTGGCGAAGTCCTGGCTAAAAAACCCTAAGAAGGGGGCATCTCGTCTGTCCAAGACTCTTTTCCATGCAGATTTCAATGAAGAATTGTCAGATTTTATAATCCTGCTGGCTCGGGTCATGGGTTTACCCTCTACAAATGAGTTCCATTTCTGGATGTGCCCGCTTATCAATATGGTGTGCGAGGGAACTCAGAATATCAACTGGGCAGAGATCATTAGTATGAACCTAGCAGAGCAACTGTCAAATGTGCAACAAACTAAGAAATTTTATATGACTTCATACCTGATGTATACTCTGGCAGCATCGAGGCAATGGTTTGGTTTCTCATACATCGATGCTCACAAGGATGACCCCGTGTATGCCTACTGCCCGCAGTTCACCCTGGAAACCAGCAATCGTAATTTCCAAAGGGTGAATGATGCTTTCACCATGTACATGGTCAGGCTACTAGAGAGCGACACCGCAAGGAGATTTTCTGATGAAGCTATGAATCTGATATCGCACTACGGTGCCTACTTTATTCAATTCAGAAAATTTTCCTATATCAGGCTTGCTGGCTATGAAAGCACTCCCCTCAAGCTTCCTATGTTCTGCAATGAAAAAATGGCCTTGATAGAAGTGTGCAGGAAATTGGACAAATTGCATAGAACCTGCAGGGATAAGAAAATTACTAGATTGCATTTCCCCATCTCTTTAGGAAACTACACCTGTAAAACAGCCCTAGACGCACAAAATATAGAAAGAGCCCTAGCTCCCATTACTGTCCATTTCTTCAAGCCAAGAACTTGTTTTGACTTGAAGAAGTTTATTGAGAGAACATCAAGATCACCTATCATCATAGGGCAGACACAAAGGACTATTGGGCTGACTGTGCTGATGATTTTGAAGCAAGAAGGAGGCATTACGGTAGGTTTTCTCTACAATTGATTCAGGAACTCAATTTGTACCAAGTTCCTAAAGGGCTTCAAGATGATAATTCTGACCTGTACTCATATGAGTATGAAAATGTGGTCAAACACACTCCCTTGGAGGACTTGGATTGGTTCAAGAAGGAGAAGGATGATTTGGCTGAAATCCTAGCTCCGGTCTTAGTCAGGACCAAGATCTGGTTTGATAGGCAAGTCCGTGAGCTTAGGAGGCACTCAGGGGAATCCTCCTCCAAGGATGCTTCAACACCAAGAAGGGAAGCATCGACACCCAGATCAGAAGCACCTGTGCAAACCCCTCCTGCCTCATCAACTCAAGGACCTGTAGTCTCTACTCCTTCCTCATCCACCCAGGTGTATCAGAAGAAATTCAAAGAAGTTAAGAAGGAGCCTGTGGAAAAAGACCCCCTGAGGAAGCATGCAGAATTGCCTTCAGGACCAGAGAACATTATTGTTCTCAGTGAAAGTGAAGAAAGTGAAGTACCAACTCCTGCAAGTGCCCCTGAAGCCCCAATGGATAAGGATAAAGAAGTCCAGAGCACTGAACTTCCAAGCACTGTTGATTCCTCTACACCAGGAGCCCCAAGCGCTCCACTCATATCTCAACTCGAGGCAACAGCTGTGCAAACCTTGGGTGCCATGAGTTCTCTGTCTCTTGGTCCTCTTGCCCCACCTACTTCTTCCTCCTCCTCTTTCACATGGGTGCAACCTCTTGTCGACAGTAGGAAGAGAAAGTCTTCCTCCGGATCTCAGGACCAAATTTTGATGTTGTGGCGGCCTTGTTAGGCACTACTCCTTCTCGCGCCAAAAAATCCAGAACTACCTCCAGGATAGTGTCTGACGCTCAGGGCCAGCAATTCTTGGAGATAGCCAAGCCTAAGGTAGACAAGCCAGAACAAGATTTGCAAGCGTCTGATCTTGAGCTCTCAAGAATTCCCATGGGAGAATCTACCCCTGAAGGTGAGATCCACAATCTTCAGGAAACAGTCACCAGAGTCATTGGGAGGGTAGAGAAAGGGCAGCAAACCATAGAACAGTTGGAAGAACAAGCCCAGATTCTTACAAGTTTCATCAAATCTCTTTTGTCCAAGGACAAAGTTTTGGACCCTACCCCATTGACTACTCTTCCACCACATGTAATTTTGAGCCAAGATGAAGTACATAGTATCAAAGATATGCACAAGTATTCTATCTATGGTAGAGCTATGGAGGCCATGGTGGATGATATGCTTGTTGCAGGATTGAGATTCATTGATGAAGCTTTCAAATTCCACGGGAAGGTGAACAACTTGCAACAGAAGCTCTCCTCCACTATTGGGAGCATTGATAAAGAACTTAAACTTTGGAGCAGTTGCATAGTAGACCTCCGCCTCATGGGACAAACAGATGAAAACATTTTATTGGCAAGCAAGGTCTTTGAAGATACAAAGGATAATTTGTCAAAGTCCTGGGTCTACAGCGTGGAATGGAAGATCAAGGTCCTGGAGGAGGCTTTGGGAGAATTAAGGAATAGCTGGTAGAAGGGTGAGGCCTTCAAAACACTAGTTATATCTGCCTTTAAAGATATACATTGCCATCTTCATGATGAGACTTCTGGTGTGCCTCTCTCCTTACAAGAAATCAAAGCTCAATTCAGAGCTTTTGTCAAAGGGGATCTATTCAAGGAAAGCTCCATTTCCAAGGAAAAAATGAAGGAGATCTGTTCTCTTCAATCTGCCATAGAAGAAGCCAATAAAGATTATCATACTCATGTCGAGTTCGATAAGGAAATGGAGAAGTGCCTCAGATTTTGGACTCAGTCTACCGCCAACACATCAGTCCCACGTGGCAGAGACATAGCCGAGGCGTTGAAGAGATTCAGACAATGGATCCTTAAATCAGTGGGTCCCTCCCAATCTTGAATGCTTGTCTTCTTCTCCTGATTCTTCTCCTTCTTCTCTTCTTCATCATGAATTTATTGTATTTAGTTGGGGTATTACGATTTGCAGCCCTTTAACTAATCATTAGTTAAAAGAAGTAGTTATCGGGAGTAACTAATTTGTAAACTATATAATGGCCTCTCCTCGCCATTTTGAAAAAGGGAAGAACTTGGCTTATTTCTGAAAGTGTAAATAAATCTTAAAGAAATCAATACAGAAGGATTTTTCATTCTTTGTCTATCTGGTTTCCTTTATTCCTAAGCTATTCATTTAATCTTGTTAGATCATTTTTACGTATTATCTTTGAGAAGCTTTGTATTCTTGCAGATGTTATTTACAGAACTTTGTGTCTTTTCAAATTTCATCTTATTAATGTGATACAAATGATCTTATTCCAATTCGTTGCACCCTCACATGCATAAGGAATTACTCTGTCATCTATAATTCTGAATGGTGCCTTTATGCTCGTTCTCACATTTTCATTCCTCAGTCCTTTTGTGATTGATGATCCTTATAGAAAACACTTTCATAATATCCAAGTTCCACAAGAAAATTATGCTTTGTATATGTGTAAATAGGTTTGTTTCTGAATAAGGGAACCTATCCCATTAAAGAGGAGGGACTTCTTGTCCCCTGACTATTGCTCTTCTTGAAGTCCTTTTTGACGACCAACAATGTGCAATAAATATTCTTTGTTTACTTCCCTTTTAATCAAGTTTTTTTGCATTGCATAACTTTTGTTTGATCTAAATATAAGTTAGGATGTAATTTTCCATCTTTTTTGATTTAGTTCAAATTTCTAAAACTTTATAATTCCTAACAAATTGCATGGAAATTTAGTTTTTTGAAATAAATAGGTCATATTTGGTCAGATAAGTGAAGTATGAAGCAACCAACACCTTTTCGAGGAAGATGGCCAAAATGCAAACTTAGCTTGGGAAATGTTTCACTTAGCTCCAGAACTTGGTCACTTAGCTTTGGAACTCTATCCCTTAGCTCGGAATTGTATCACTTAGCTCTTGAATTTTATCACTTAGCTCCAGAAATTTAGTAGTTAGCTCCAGAAGGTTTCCCTTTGGTTCCAAAACTTCTCTAAAGTTCCGTAATCAATGGGAATCTCCTTATTCTATCAAAATTTTGTTATGGAAAAAATAAGAGGCCTTCCAATCATAAATAGAACAACAATTTTCCAGTTTTGCACACTCCAAAAATACATATGTGAGACCAACAGTTGTATGTCCAGCTTGTTTTCTAAATTTCATATCTACTTTGGGCACTATACGGTTCCACTAGAATCTATAAAAACTATATATATATACATATATATATATATATACATATATATATATATACACACACACATATATATACATATATATATATACATATATATATATATATATATATACACACACACACACACACACACATATATATATATATATATATATATATACACACACACACACACACATATGCACATATTGAGGATCGAATATCGGCAGTTAAGTTTTGTAAGCAGAACAATTCAATAATAAGATAGCAGTTTATTTTGAGAGAAACATAATGTGTTAACTCTTAATTCAAGGTGGAGCAAGGGCCCACTCCTCCAAGAAAAAGGATAGTTTATTCTATTGGTATTTATATTTTCAAGAAATATGTATAAACCTGTTATTTAGCAGTTTTGTAAGTACTTTTGATTCTTCAATTAAAATCTGTTACATAAGTTATCTATCGTTCCTATAGGTGTTCTAGTATATGTTCTTATTTCTTCAACAACATTTTAAACAATATCACGTAAAGTTTTTTTATTCCTAGTTGTGTGTTTAATTCTTCAAAGTGTGTTTATTTCTAGCGAAGACGTTTAATTCTACAAGATTTTTCATTTCGGCAATGTGTGTTTATTTCAGCAAGTTTCTTATAGGTTAGCGTTAATAAGGATTTGGACAAGAAATCTTAAGACACTTTGAAACCCCCTAGAAAAGAAAAATAATAAATATCTATAATCAATTACTAGTTCACTAAGATTTCTCTTGTTGCATATAGCTTGAGAGACACCCTTGGTTTGAATATGACATCAACCATGTGTTGATTAAATGAAAGGAATAATGCACCCATTAAAATTTTCCTTCAAAACGTGAAAAATTCCCCCCAAAGAGGCTTGGAAACTTGTTTATATAGATTCTCAATGATCGGGATAATCGTCAAAGTGATTTCAATAAATATGACTTAGGGGATAAAATGGAGTGATTTTCCTACTATTTTGATCTTGATTTGGGAGGATTTCGAAGGAAGTTAGGATGTTAAGTGGGAGAAGCTTGAACTAAGAAAAGGTTAGTGAGGATGAAGATAGAGGTCATTTTAGAAGGTTTCTACAGTTGACCTAATTCTAACTAGTTAAGGGACGAGAAATGGTTAGGGAAAGGTTTAGAGGTAGTTAATTGGTATTTATAGGAAGTTACTAAACTAACTAGTTACAACTACCGAGTGTAGGTAAGTTGACATGGGGAGGTGTGAGGGTATATTAATTTTAATTAATTAAATAATTAATTAATTAGACCTAGGGATGTGGTGGGGTTATTATTAAATTAATTTAATTAAAGGGGACAAGTGGGTGACCTAGTGTCGTGGACTGTCTTGAGTGGCATGTTTTGATCGTGAATGGGTTTGAGACATTGATAGTGAGGGAGTGTAGATTTTGGTGCCTACATTTACCTCTTTTTGTTTGATAAGTTTTGGCAAATCATTAGACAAAAATGATAAGAAAGTTTTGTTTGTATGGGTGAATCTCTTGTGTAATGCAATACATTGAACACCAATGTGTTTCATTTCAAAGGCTGCCTCATTGAAGGGGGTACAAAACAAGTTACCTGGGAATCAATTGATAGTGTAACCAAAGGGCTCAAGGCCTGTAGACATATGATTCCTTGCCGAGGTAAATGAAAAACATTAAAACTAAGTGATGGGGGCCAAAGGCTTCATCTCTCATAGATGAATGGAAAATATTGATATTGAATGTCTTCACTTGATTCAAGATTTCAAGGGCTAAGGGCCATTGAATACATTGTAAATTTCTACAAAATGGGGAAAATGGAAACATTTAGGCAATGTGGGCATGAATTGTTAAAGAAAGAAAATCATCGGTAATTAGTGTAATCACCGGCAATTGCATTACATTCAAATAGGGGTTATAAATAACCCAAAAGTATTGTTATATTATCACTTTGTTACGGTGGTGAGAGTGACTGTCATTAAATGACTATTGAGTGTGAAAAATGTGTTTTGGGAGAGAAAGATTGGCGAGAATGGCATCCTTGAGCCGAAAATGTAAACCTACGATGGTCGAGGTAAGTTTTTGATTGTTTTTGTTTCATTTTTGTGGATTTTGGATGATTTTTGGTTTTGACGTCGTATTGGGGCACGAGATGCCCTAATTTTAATTTACAAGAATCATTGGTGATTCCTCTAATCGCTAGTGATTGAGGTGAATCGCCAATGATTCACTGCGATAAAAATAACTTGTATATTGGACGGAAAGTTATGGTTTTCGATGAATGTTTATAAATTTGTAGAATGTTTTATGGTTTCTATTGATGAGAGATGTAAGTTGGGATGTCGGTGTTGATGTTATAATGTCATTTTTGTTAGGATTTTTGTTGTTTTGATTTTTTTAATGGAAATGAATGTTGTTTTTCAATACTAGGTTTTGGACAATAAAGTTGACATTTTAAAATATACTTATGTGATAATATTGACGCTCATTTCATGTGCTTCGTTTTTGCAAGTGGATGCATAGTTTACCATCATGAATCGCATTCCTTTGATGTTAGAGGAGGTTAGGGTAAATTTATAAGATGAGGATTTGGAGCATCTTAAAGCAGTTGGTTTTAGTGGCATGAGATATTATAGATGGGTCCACAGATGTTGTAGCTTAATATTGTCTTTATTAGAGTGGTGGAATCCTTCCAACAATAATTTCAAGATTCCTATAGGGGAGATGACCATTACTATCAAGGATTTTCATCATATTATGAGATTACCATTTTATGGACAAGCTATTTATTGTATCACGAGAGGATGAGAGAGAAGATACCATGCAAAGGTTATATGGAGAGCATGATTAGGATGTGAGGTATTCATCAGGGGAATTTGATTACCAGGTATTATATGAGCATGGGAGAGTTGGTTGTCCATAGATGACGTTGATGATTTTGGCTATTTCATGTTTTTCTTTTCCGGATTTAGGAGGTACTCATTTTCTTTGGATGATGACTGGTGTTGTTGCTGAGATGATAGAACATCGTATAGTATTCTAGTGAGCACCCAATTTTCTAGCATGGACTTTCGAGAGAGTTGTTGGTGTGGATGGCTCACAAGCGTTATGACATTGATGTTGGATTTCTATTGCATTGTTGGGAACATGAGCACATTACAACTTCTCAGCCATTGGGTTTACCTTGTGACATTGATATTAGACATCCTAGTTTCATGAGATGGAATCCAGAATTTGGGTCGAGCGAGGAAGGCCAAGGGGCCTAGTTATTATAGAGATTTGATATCAGAGCTACATATGGGTGATGTAATGTGGAAACCATACCTAGATTTATATGATTGGACCAAGTTCCCTCGGGATTTATTGTGTTCATAGCAGGACATCTAGGTACAAGGTCATAGATTTGGGGAGGATGGGTTTTTATGCTTCATTCATGTCGGGAAATAGTATAGTCTAATTCGGGGTATACCCAAGGATCTAGTACAATATAGACGAGAGGATGGAGATACTAAGACTCCACAGGATGTTGTGGTGAGACCTACGATTATTGATGAGAATCCAGGGGCTAAGGGTCTTGACAAGGAGGGAATAATTGTCCGATTGATGAGGTTGGGGTGATTCTGGCTTTACTACATGGTGGGCCCAATCATTGAGGAATATTGACATGACTAGGGTAGTACTGAGAGAGAAACTCAAATAGTGAGACAAACATGTTCTCGGGAAGCGGGAGGAACACAAGCACTAGAGGAGGAGAGGGGTGAGGGTGATTATGTTATAGCTACGGCTATTATAGTAGTGAGGATCGAGAAGGCCGTAGTAGAGATGAAGAGAGATTCCGCTTGGAGAGAGTGTGATGACCTTATGGGATTTTGGGATACCCTCATTGCAGAGAGGGATAGTTTTATTGTTGAGTATGATAGCCTTGGGCGCAACTTATAAGGTCTCTTCGATTGAGACAAGTACAAGGGACATAAAGATACACTAAGGAAGGCCTTAGGGATCACAGGGCCTTCCATATCTGGCACAGAGTTTTCAATGATGGCTCGATAGAGGGGATAATCTGCAACACCTCTTTTTGGTATGATTTTAGTGGCACACTATGAGGTTTTGTGAGTGGAGAGAGACTACTATGTGGATATGATCATCAAGAGCTACCTTGATGCCACTTTGTATGTTGATCATGTAGCTACAAAAGGGGCATCCCCAGCAGCATCGATCGAGGCCTAGTGATATCGCAAAAGCATGGGAAATCCACCTCAGAGGGAGGAGATGGGGATGATGGTGAGGGAGGAGATAGTGGCGGAGCTATTGTGATGGGTGCTCATAGAGATACAGGTGCGCTAGAGGCACTCCTACTCTTAGAGGAGAGGGTGGTGCCAGCATGGTGTTAGGAGATGTTGATTTTACTACATGATTATATATGATGTTATAGGCTCATTGAAGCCCATTTTTAGCATGATGATGATATATTGTTTATTTAGACATTTTTTATGTATCTCGGACTCTTGTGTGTGTGTGTGTGTGTGATGATGATGGTTTATGAATTATTCTTGTGATTTGATTTGTATATGTTAGATGTTTTATGTTTTTGAAATGTGTCGATATCATGGATGGATTTTGATGGATGTGATATATGTTAGGATGTTTAATTAGACATGTTTCAAATGTGGTTTTTGTACTTGATTAATTTAGATGGATTTACAAAAGTGATCCAATAACTATGTTAAATCAACAATGTAATAAAATAGAGTAAAATTGGAGAGATAACCCCACTATGAAATTAGTATATGTGATGGGTTTTGAAAAACACTTTTTGCACTTATAGCCTTTCAAATGTTAAATAAAATTATCAATGGGTAGTTATGAAAACTACGATAGGAATGAGGTTTTAAACAACTATTAGAATGAGGGTTTTTGTGTGTATAGGAAAATGTAGGATAAAAGGTTCTCCTTTTTAACATATTTATAGGAATTTGATGTCCCAACTTTTACATATTATTTTGAAGAAAACTGATTAATGTGGGAAGCTTGCTATGATGGGAAACTTGATCGATGCGGGAATATTTCCTAGATGCTCATTATTTTGAAGGCTAATCAATACGGGAAGCCTTTTGAATAGCCATTTTTGAGGGTATGGTCTATATTTCGATTTTTGACTGAATGACTTTCCTTTAAGGGATCGGTCCATAATTTTGATGGGTATCTTTCCTTTGAGGGAATAGTCTACTTTTTTGATACTTTTGATAATGATTTATGCTTTGCAAATAGTTTTCCTTCAGGGGACCAGTCTATTATAATTTTATAATATAAACATCCAATGAATTATTACATATATTGTTGAGCTAAGGGAAAAAACCTAATAAACTGTCTCGAAGAGGGGAAAAGTGTGTTTACTTCCTACATACACATACCCCTTGTCATGGTCGGATGGATAGGTGAAATGATTTTAAGGAACCTATGTAAAGGAAGGAAATCACTGCAATAATGTGATGGTGTGATAGGATTTGAATCAAACTACCATCATGAAAATAAATTATTTAATAGTAGAAAGGCCACAAGTGTGAAGCATTCAAAGGTTCCACCTCAGGTTCCCCATCAAGAGAAGTGAAAGGATACGCTCTTGTGTATGTGCTAATATATGGAACAATCCAATTGGGAGAAAACTTTCCACATTTACTCCGTTCCATTGTAGTGACATTTTGATTCTTTTTAAGTACAAGGTCACTAATTTTTAAAATCACGTTATTTGACATGTTTGTTGTATGCTCTACTAATTCATTACTAATATATTTGATGATGTTCAAGGGTTGTTAGACGCTTTTCATCTAATAATTCCAATTGTGCTAGACGTTCTTGACAATATTCTTCGTTAGGGATACTTTTTTGAGGGATACATGTAGTGATGGAATTTTAATTTCAAGAGGTATAATGGCTTTAGAGCCATAGACAAGTGAGTAGGGTGTTGCACTTGTAGGCATGTGGATGCTAGTTCGATAAGCCTAGAGAGTGAATGGGATCTGGAGATGCCAGTTCCTACCCACATCATCTATTGTCTTCATGAGGATTTTGTTAAGTGTTTTGTTAGAGGCCTCAGCCTTCCCATTTTCTTGAGGATAGTATGGTGATGAAAAACGAGTTTGATGTTGAATGTGTCACAGAGTTGTTTAACTTCCTTATTTTTGAAGGATTTTCCATTATCTATGACAAGCTTGTGTAGGATGCCAAAATGGCATATGATGTTTTGATATATGAAGTTGATGATGGGTCTAGATTTTGTTGAGGTTAAAGGGATGGCTTTAACCCATTTAGTGAAATATTCAATTGTTGTGATTATGGAATGATGTTGTTGGGATGATTTTGGATTGATTGTACTAATGAGGTCTAACCCCCATTGAGAGAAAGGCCATAGGTCTGAGTGGGTTTTAATGCTTGACTAGGGACATGAATAAGATCTGAATGGAGTTGGAATTTGATGCACTTCTTTACATATGCACAAAAATATTTAGCAATAGGAGGCCAATAATACCCTAGTTGTATGACACATTTAGAGATGACATTTCCACTAAAGTGACGACCATAAATTCCATCATGGACATCTTCTATTTCTCTAGTTGATTCATGTGATTTAAGACACCGTAGTAATATACCGTCGAAACTGCATTTGTAAAGGATGCCCCCTATGATAACAATGTGGGTGACATGTTGAAGGAATGATCATTTAGAAAACTATGATAAATCTGAAGGGAGTTTACATTCAGATAGATAATCAAATATTTGTGTGTACTATGATCCAAGCGTTGAAGAACCACAAACATCTTAGTTTTATCCTTGGACTTTTTTGCTTTGAAAGGGACGAGGGATCCGAGGGATGCCATAGTATCTGCAAACCTTTTAGAGGATTTTGGGATGGCTATGAATGGTGTAATGATCAAAGGAGGCGAGAATAAATTCAACGATAGCTTGATATTTTTATAGGATTTTATTCTTACATTGATATTCTCCTTTAATTTAACTAACGATGAGTTATGAATCTTTGCAGATTTCAAGAATTTGGGCCCCTAGGAGAATGGTGATGTTTAGACCCATAATTAAGGCTTCTTATTCTACCATGTTGTTAGTACATTCAAAGTTAAGTTTAAATGATAATGGGAGTGGGATGTTCCAAGGTGGTATGATGACAACTTCAGCTCCTCCTCCTTCTTGGCACTTAACATTGCAAAGAAGAGGCTCATTTTGATGGGGATGAAATAAGATTCATCATTATCAGATTCATTGATGTTATTGATGGATTCACAAGAAAATTTTCATGAGGTATTTGATTATTTGGAAGGGGTGCATTGATGAGCTGATCTACAATGGCTTGACCCTTAATAGACTTCTGAGATATGATTTTGAGGTCAAATTCAGTCATGAGCATAAGCCATTGGGTTATGTGATCATTATGGTAAGGTTTAGCATACATGGTCTTAAGCGGGTTAAAACTAGTGACAACATATGTCTTTTGATTAAGGAGGTAATTTTGAAGTTTGGAAGTTGTAAAGTATAATGCACAACATAGGTTTTTGGCTTTATTGTAGCATGTCTCATATTTGTGGAGTGTGCGGCTAATGTAATATACAACCTATTCACGACCTTGATTATCATGGTGGGTTAGCATAACTCCTAGAGCATGCTCAAAATTACATATGTATAGATAAAATGGATCCCCTTCACGAGGTGGAGTAAGCACAAGAGGTGATAATAGATATTGTTTGATTTCGTCGAAGGATTTCTAACAATTAGTATCCTCTTAAATTTCTATCTCCTTGCAGAGGAAGTGGTGAAATGGTTGAAAACGATTCAGAGAGCTATGATATGAAACATCGAATGGAATATAATTTACCCTAAAGGCTACGTAGTTGCTTAAGATTGGATGGAGGAGGCATTTCAATGATTACTCTAACTTTTTCCAGGCCAACTTCAATGCCTCAGATAGATATGATGAACCCCAAAAGTTTTCTAGTAAGGACACCAACGAAAAACTTTGTGGGATTAAGATGAAGACATAATTGGATGAGACAAGTGAAGATTGACTCAAGGACATCAAGATAGTTTTTGGGTGATTTGGATTTCTATAAGAGGTCATCAACGTAGTATTCGAAAATTTAATGGATAAGGTCATGAAAAATGTACGTCATAGCGCGTTGGTAAGTGGATCCTACATTTTTAAGACCAAATGGCATGACACAATAACAAAAGGTCCCCCAATGGGTAATGAAAGCAATTTTATGTTGATCTTCAGGATCGATGAGGATTTGATTATAACCAAAGAAAGCATCCATGAGGGAAATCATTTTATGGCCTGCTCTTAGGTCGATAGTTTGGGAGAGGTAAGTCATTCTTTGGAAAAGCAATATTGATATCCACGAAGTATGTGTTGATGTGTATTTTACCTAAGCATTTGGTTATGGGGACAACATTGGAAACCCATTATGGATAGTCAATGGGTATGATGAAGTTAGTGGATAAGAGGCATTGCAACTCTTCCTTAACAAGGAGAGCTATACGAGGATGCATTTTATGAAGTTTTTATTTGACCGGATTAGCATTGGGATACATGAGTATGTTGTGTATGAAAATGTTAGGATTGCTTCTGGTCATATCACTATATGACCAGTGAAATCTTGGTGATATTTTTAGGAACATAATGAAATCATTTAATTCTCATGGATCGAGAGATTGACCAACCTTAATTGTGCGAGGATCCTGAGGAGATCCTAAATTAATGTTAAGAGTGGATTCATTAAGAAGAGTTGGTATTTTGGATGGTAGGGATTTCTAAAGGAAATGATCTTTAGCTCCCATGTGGGAAAGGATATCCTGGTTTTCTTAACATTGGAGGATATCTAAGATAGGTGAATCTTCTACAACCATTTTTGGCCAAACAAAGGGTAACAATTCAATGGAGTGGTTGGATTGATAAGTGAGTGAAACTAAAGATATAGAATTGATTTAAAAAAAATTTAGATGGGATGGTTATGGTGTCATATGCATCCATGGGATCTTCAGGGTTCATTGACGATGTTGGTTCTAGTTCGAAAATAATTAGGGATGTAGCAAATATAGATGTAGTGGCTTAACATATCTCAGAGGTAAATATTTTATAACCTAATCCACTTTTCTCATGAGATTTAAGGGAACACAAGATGGGTTAATCATGGGTTCCTTGTTGATAGCGTCTGAAGCCAAAACCTCTCCACATGTAGCAATGAAGATACATATGGGAGAATTTTGAATTATCAAGGAATTCAAAGTTTAATGTGAATGGCATAGCGTGGTATGGATTAATGGTGTGTGTAGACACCAAAATTAGGTCATATTACCCTTATAAACATTTTTAATTAAATTAACCATACCTTACCTATTCATATCCCATAGTGCACATGATTAATTGAATTAATTACCTTAATTAATTTAATTAACATCCTCACTTGACCACCTCACCTAGCCACCTCACTCCATGACCCACTCAAACCCCATTAATGACCTAAGACCAAGTCTAAGCCTATCCTAACCAACTAGGACTTAGTATAAACCTAGACTTAACTCCTATTAACAAAGCTAAGAGGACTCTTACTCATCCTTCCATGATCTATCACTCAAGAATCGGACGAAGATTGAAGACCACGCCAAAAATAGCAACAATCAAGCTATTTTTGGCCAACCTAGATATTCTTGCCTTAATCGATGCCGGTTATACCTCAATCGACAATGGTCCCCTAATCGTCATTGGTTAGGTTAAACACATTTCCAAAAGCCTTTTTGAGGTTGGTCATTTGATTTAAGATCTCACAAAAATAGAGACTTGGAGCACTCAAATTTATGAAGCACTTAGGCAAAGGAAAGCACTCGATAGAACTACCAAGAACCATCAGAATCCATCACCTTCTTCATGATCAGGGATTCATAAAGAGAAGCATGGAGGCTCAAACTTCTATGGCACATACACGACATCCCTACTCTCCAGATCTCTACAATCATTATTTTCTTCACCTGCACTCTCCAAACCCATTCTTCAGTAAGTACCTAACATCTCTTCAGTTATCTCTATTTTCTTTCAGTAAGATCATCATTCCTCTTAGTAATTTATTTTTCTATACATCCATACACCTCCTTCCTCCCACCAACCTATCACCTTACCATATCTAGCCCTTTCACCTATCTTCACCCTCTCCTAGTCATCCTTGAGTCACTAAGGCCATTTTATGACCTCACCTTCACTATTTCCAGCCTCTGAGAAATCACAGAGAGCTTGGAAACCAATTTCTAAGAGCCTTTTACTAACTGCCCCTACCGACATCGGTTAGCCAACCAACATTGGTCATCCTACCAAACCAGCATCGATCACACAACCGACGTCGATTACTATGTCTAGAAACATACCTCGGATCAACAAGCTCATACACATTCCCTAATAGCCTAGAATCACTCCTAATATTTACCAGATCTTACCCAGAGCTGTACTGACACCTGCAACCCAATACTAGCCCATCACTTGACTCATTTTGACCTCAATCACCTTTTATATGACCTTTCTTATTTATTTTGCACGAGATACCTAAATCATTTCAATTCCAATAAGATTACTATCTCATGTTTATTTTGGATAGCATTGATACTATTATATAAAAGTGGATTGACAACCTATTCAGGAAGCATCATACTTCTCGGATCTAGATTCTATTAGGTAGTCCACTCATTGGTTTGTTTAACTCTATTTGGTGGTATTGTTTTGCATTTTACAGGTAGTTCCTCCTAGCCAAAAGGGAGCTCTCACAATTAAAATTGGATCAAGAAATCGAACGCATGCACAACCTTCAACCGACATCACAAACAGGTATTCCTCCTTGTGATATCACCCTATATCTATTTCATTAATTTTTGAGGATCGGTGAATTTTTTTGGCATGCCTGGTGGGACCCATTCAGGGTTCCTTGCATTTATTCATTCTTAGGGAATTTTTGTATGTGTATTTTTATTTTCAAAAGGAAGTTAACATTAAATTTTCTCCTAGGAATCTTCTCTTTCTTCTATTTGTCTAAGTGACATTTGTATTTCGGGACTAAAAAGAATCATTCTTTTTCTTCTTACATCCGCATTAGTGAAAGTCATTCTCTTTCCTATTCACTCTCTGTTTACATCAAATATCACATTTTGATTTTGGGTTCTAAAATACTTGTATTTCATACTTCTATGCTTGCATTTTTAGCTCACATTAAAATTGAGGGAAACCTATACACTGGAAGTCATGCCCAATTGATGGTTGACATAATTAAATCATAGAAGCAATTTCTCTTCTCTCTCTCTTTTCCAAACTACACAAATATAATTTACACATCTTCTTAAACAACACCTTACATGGAAGAGACTTCCATCAATCACACGATCAGAGGATTGACATTGGGCGCCCACTTGGTTTCTCGACCGGTCATTATTACAAAAATGACCGTCCCCACCAAAACATAACTGAAACCACCCTTAGATCTTAGCTCTTTATAGGATGCCTTCCCAACCAAAAAAACTCTATTCGAATTCACAAGTCAGTCTTAAATAACATAAGCTAAAAACATAAAATTCACTTATAGGATTTCGTGTTTTTTCTTAGCTTTTTCTTGAGTTGTGTTTTGAGTTGTGAGGTTGCGTTATTCATTTTATTATTCTTCATTTCACACTCTTCCATCATAGTTGGTGTATTTTGAATGTTTTTGAGTGTGTCACAGTCCAATACTATCATACTCAGGTTTTTGGGTTGATATTCCATCTAACTTAATTCACGAAATAAATTTTTCTACTTTTTCTTCAAATTTCAAAATGATTGGCGTCGGTTTAATGACCGTCATCATTTTACATTTGACCAAATCATCGTTTACCTAAGCGTTGTTGGTTTCTAGCTCTTTTTGGTCATTCTACCTAAAAACAACATTCATCACATCTTCTGTTATTTTTAAAGTTCTCAAGACATCATCATACCCCATAATTTGAAGATCAAAGTCACATATAACTTCCTTATTTCATTTTCATTAGTTTTTACCTCATTTGCTAAACTATTGATTTCCCACAATAATCGGTATCGATTATTGTAACCATCATGGGTTACCCTATAACCATCATCGGTCAGTCCAACCATCGTCGGTTCTTGTGTTTTGATTTTTAATTAAAACACTAACCAGTTTCACCTCCCATAATTTATCCTTCTCCATTTCTATTATTTTTGTGTCATTTATAGAGTATAGTTTACCACTTCTATGTTAATTCAAATGGTGTTGACTCATGACCAAGTGAACACCCTTTTGTTTCATGCTAGCCTTCAGCCGCTTCCACCTAGCCCATTACCGCCTTCTATCTTGTCGCCTATGAATCCAACTCATCCCATCACCATTAGTACCAGCGATGAGGAGTTCGCAAGACTCCTTGACTAGAATCCTGCTACCATACAATCTGTCTCACCCACTCATCTACTCGGGACCACTTAGGACATATGGTATACAACATGCCTGTGTCTATCCCTCCTGTCCTCGCCCTCACTTCCGTGTCATCTACCACTAGGTCGGCATTACCATCATCCACTTTACCACTTGTGGTGTCTCTCCTTGACCCCACATCCACTATAAATACTATGCCTATGACATCTACATGACACCCACGATGTCAACCATTCCTTCATATCCACCCCGAGCGTAGCCTTGTCTGCATCTACCACCTCATATATACCTATCATGTCACAACCACCCATGGTGTAGATAACCCATACCCCATTTCAAAACCTCATCCTTTCTATCCCACAATTCTTACCACCAATTTCCACAAGACTCGTTACGACTACCCCACTTGCTTACATGTATCACCAAAAACCCCCAATATTGACTATTGCTTATTCAGGATATCTTCCGCCCACATTTATTTCCCCTTAGAAGTTCTCATAATCAGTATTCGCATATACCGGGATGCCTTCCAAATCATACATTCATCCTCAACCCCTTTATACTACGGGGGGCACACATTCCTCGCAATCCACCAATGACCTCATTAAGATGATGATGGAAAAGATCCAAACATTAGAAGCATCAGTTTCTGGCTCTCACAACTCCTTAACTAATGACAAAATCTGTGATGAGCCTATTCATCCATCTATCCCCTTAGCATGTACCTTATACATTGGTAAATCCCCAAGTTCAACTATTTCAATAGTAAATAAGATCCACAACAACACTTTGCGGTCGTTTAAACATAGGTGCTATCTAATTTCTCATGACGATGCTTTACTCCTATGGACATTCCCATGTCCTTGACAAGACCCGTGTTAGATTGGTATAGTGGTTTACCCAAAAATTCTATTTACTCATTTAACCAAGTGGCTCAAGCATTCTTGGACCATTTCTCAATCAATGTCATCAAAAAAGTCACCATGACTGACCTATACTCAACACGACAGTATGATGACAAATCTATCACAGATTTTGTTTCTCGTTGGTGAATCATTATCAACCAATTAACATTCCAATTACCTCAAGTTAAGATTATAGAGTTGTTCATTAGGGCTTGTGTCAAGAACATCTCACCAAATGTGAAAGTACAAACCTTTGGTACATTCGATGAAGCATTTACTATGGTGTGAAAATCTGGAAATTTGTGCCATCGAAGAGAAGAAAGTTCAATTTCGTAACAAAAACACCACCTTCAAATCAAATGATGCCTCTTCTTCTTAAAAACCCCAAAAAATTTATTCGAAAGCTAAAGATCTGCTAACTTGGTAGTTCTCAAAGATGATCCATCTCATCCATCTAACCAAGCAAAGCCTTCCTCCAATCTTTATCCCGTTCAAACTTTTCAGTTCAGAGGGAGCAATGGAAGCACACTACAATTAGGGATCCTTATTCCTCATTATTAGGAAAACTTCTTAAGGCTGGAGCTATTACCCTTCCACCCATAAAACCACATACTATTTTTGACCCCACTCTTCCTATGCCTACATGGTATAAGGAACATGACTATTATAACTATCATCGTGTCAAAGGCCATAGTGATGGTAATTGCATAACCTTCAAGAACATTGTCCACAAAATGTTAGAAAATGGAGATCTCATCTTGGACATCTCAAACGCACCAACAAATCAAAACTTGCATATATTTAAGAATTTTTTCCCTAACCATATACCATCATCTAATCAAATTGGTGAATCTTCAACCAACGATAGTAATATCCGTGAAGTCTATGCTATTTTCAACACCGTACCAACCATTCCTCAATTTCCTCCTATCCCCTGTATTGAGGAGATTCTAGCATGAGATCCTCTACCCATGGAGGAGCCTACCTCATTTACTCCTTCACCCATAGAGGAGTCCCCTTCATCTCCCTCTTCACCCAAATAAGAGTCCACATTTTATGCCAATTCCGTCTCGTCATCCATCTCACGGTCTAACGAAAAGCTATGATATTAACTCTCCTACCCACGGGAGAGTCTTCGTCACCTTTTTCTCCCCTGAAAGAGGAACCTACCTCATCCCACCTACCATCTCCTCTACCCATAGGGGATCCTTTAGATGTGCCACTACCTGTTGGTGACCATTCTCCATTAGCATTCCAAGATCTCGTTAATTTTCTCTCGGCTATCTTACCCACAGAGTCCGAAGCCAACCAGTTCCTGTCTCACTAAAAATATGTTAGAGAGATTGCTACTAAATCAACATTGGCTCCTCTTACCGCAGTTCCATTTTCATGATTTGGATGATTGCTTGGAATACATTGATAATTCCATGCTTTGGGGACATCTTTAGCTCCCCTTTTTGACCCAAATGAAAATGTTACCTACTGAGATACCTCCATGATCTATCGAAGGTATTTCTAGCAACCAAATAGACCATGACCATGCCTGTTGAAATGGCTTCTTCTTCGTCACCCTTACCTACATCTGAACTTTTACCCATAAACAAACCCATTCCTATTCCAAAGAACCTACCTGCACCTATGTGTTTTCCCATATATAGACCCACCACTACCTTGGGTGTCATGCCAACATCAACCCATCAAATTGGACTTATCCACAACTTCCCAAGCTTTGCGCATGAAAGTCATTCCTCCACCTAAAATGAAGATCCAACTTTCAAGAACACATACACCAGTTTCACCCACCAAGCCTCTATCACCTTCACCCCTTCCATCTATCCTTGATCCTCACCCCTACACCCTAGTCAAGCAACCTCCTACTCAAAGCAAATCAAAACCGTAATGATCTTCCTCTTCATCGTGATCATTTATTATGCTTAATCGACCTACACAACCTTCACCGTCACTATCACGTGCAACTTTCTTACCACCTATACCCCCACCAGCTACCATAACCCCATCACTACCTATGCAAATTTCTTCTCTTAAACCCATACCTTCCACCTGGCCTCTACCAGAAACCTTTACCGTACCTCCATTATCACCGTGGCTAACCCATCCTCTACGACCATCCACTTTCCCTTCTATATCATGTACTCCTACCTCACCTTTACCCAAGAAGGTGCAATCCACAGACAGAACTCACTTTCCTCCAAAAAGGTAGCTAAACGCACAACACCTTCTATTGTTAGTTTATCTACCAAACCCTTACCCAAGTGGGTACCATCAAAACCTAAGACAATATAACCTACCAAACTAGTGGTCAAACCTATTTCAACTCCTATAACACCTCTTCCACCACACTCACTTCATCGCAATCCATTGAGTGGTCTTATGCCAACATTTTAGCCAACCATTTAGAGACCTCGATCATCACATTACCGCCACTTAGACCTTACGACCCACTCAAACCCAAACCAAAGGGGTTTGACAAAACTAAAATTTGTGCCTACCATTGTGTGTCAAGACATGATGTAGAAGGTTGTAAGGCTCTAAAAACCATTCTCCTCCAATTATGTCCTCCTGAAGAAATTTTTATGATGATGATCTTCTTGATGAGGACCTTGTTCCATCTTCACATGTCACCATACATCCTTGCCCACTACCTATTTAGCGACCTACATCACCACCTCCATAACCCTTTTATCCACCTCCAAAATTCAAGATCAACATGGTCCGCATAAGAGAGCTCACCAAAACCCCACCAAAATGCCAGTGTGCCCTACTCATTTCACAAGGTTCTTACCCCACATTAGGTTTTTGTCCATCATGTTGTTATACTACTCATGACATACCTTCTCCATCCACCTCTCTTCCTCAGATTAACATGATCCAATTTTCCACTTGTGCCCAAAAAGAAAAAGGAAAAGAGAAAGCAATTAGCTCATCCACTAATCTTGTACCCAACATACCATCTGCACCCACACCAAAAATCACCATTAGGGGACCCACATACCCCATTTCCAATGGGGTCACCCATCGTACAATGATAAAAAAATTCACCAACCCCCCAGTGAATATATCTTTTATGCGATCTCAACAACACCTCTAAATCTCATTGATGCGGTCCCTTAGGAAGGTTTCACAATCCATCAAGGTTTTACCCAACAACCCTACACCTGTGGCCTCCATTATTACCCCTCACCACATGGCCTCTCTCACCAATTCATCACCTTCCTCTACACCCCTACCACTCATCAAGTCACCACCCTTAGTTTCTCTAAAGACAAGATTATACCTCTCTAATCAGATGATCCCGATCTCTCCCTTTTCATTTCCTTTTATATTGATAATATTCACATTCGACGCATTATGATCGATGGTGGTGCTAGCATCAACATCATATCCTCCCATGCATACAATCAAATGTGCATCCCTTCAAATTACATGCATAATAACCTAGTTATGTTGCATTCATTCAATGATGCCATCACTTCCACTCTTGGCACCATCATCCTCCACATCCATGTGGGCCCCTATACCATACGGAACTATTATAGATATTAGAGGGGGAGTTCGATCTGACACTGGTACTTAGACAACATTGGATCCATGTCATGGGTTGTGTTTCTTCAACCTTACATTGTTGTGTAAAATTTTAACATGAAGGACATAACTATACCATCCCCACTGACCCTTTTCCATTCAAAACTGTAACATGTTATACCGACCTAATGATGTCCTTATACCAGTTAAGGCATCTACCAATGTCGCCACGTCTTCTTCACCTACAACCCCATCCACATGATGTTGCTACTCTTACCCTTTTTTCACCTACCTCCTCCATTCCCACTTTGTCCCCATAGCTTCTACAACTAACCCATCTGCTAATCCTCCTACTTATAAAATGACCAATGCTTCTTCCTCCCAATCACCTAATGATTCATCCAATCCTGCCACCCATATACCAACTATCGATCCCTTAGCAAGTGTTTTTCAATGTCTCACTTTGGGGGAGTATTTCTGTACAACATCAACACATTCCTTACTCCTCATGACTATGGTAACCTTCACCAACATCCTCGCTATGATCACCGCATAAGAGAGGTTTTATCTTATGTTCCTCCTCACCTTCACACAAACTTAACCTATGGGGGACTTGATACTTCTACATACTTGCCCAAGCCACCTTCCCAAATGTGACCATTTTATTTTGACCTTCAATCTCTCACCAACCGTCGCTTCGCCCACACTTTCCTCCACTGTTGTGCATGGAAAGGCTTTGGCTTTGGGTTCTACGAATAGGGCCGCCATACTGTCATCCTGTGTACCACACGTAAACACAACGACTGTAGTGGTATTGGATTTTTGAACCATCTTTCAAGAAAGCCCATGTTGAACTCATTGAGGACAAAAACCTTCTTCACCCCATCTACTAACTTCCCCACCTTCACCCATGGAGTCTATGGATCTAGAATCCATTCCTCCTAAAAAAATTCATAAACACCATTTCCCTAGGACCTCTGACTTATCAACATGATGGCGAGGCTCCCTCTTCCCTTCCCTTCTTATATCTTGACATGATTGATGATGATACACCTTCTATTAATGTCATTCGATATCGGGATGATACATCTATTCTCACCTATGTTGGTGCAAAAGATTATTATATTCACCAGTCGTTGCATTATGAGATGTAAACTATGTTAAATGAATCGACCATCAAAATCAATATTAACACTCAGGATGACCTGCACATTCTAAAGATAGGCCAATCTTTAGATTCTATCGAACAAGAAGCTTTTACCTCATTCCTCCGAGATCATAGCAATGATTTTTCTTGGTCCTACGCTGATATGCCTAGTATTGACCCAAACATTGTGGTCCACAATATTGTAATTGTTCCTGAATCCAAACCCGTAAAACAAAAGCTACGAAAAATGCATCCTCGCATTTCCCTTCTTGTCAAATAATAACTTCATTGCCTTCTCCCAATTTCCTTCATCCTACCCATTTATTATCCCCAATGGATCTATAACATCATTCCTACAAAAAAAGCAATAGGAGGAATCCACATATGCATGGATTTTTGTGACCTTAATTTAGCTTTCCTAAAGACAACTTCCCTCTACCTAGTATAGACCAACTAGTTGATCTCACCACCGGCCATGAGATGTTATCACTCATGGATGGATTCTTAGGTTATAAAAAAATATTACTCACCCCAAAAGATCAACATAAAACCTCCTTCATCACTCCTGGGGACCTTATGCTATCGAGTCATGCCCTTTGGCCTTAAAAATGTTGGTGCTACATATCAGCAAGCTATGACTTATATCTTTCATGACATCATGCATCGCATATTGGAAGATTATGTAGATGACCTTCTTGCCAAATCCAAACATCGAGCGAACACCTTACAGTCCTTAAGGTCATTTTTACTATCTCATCAAGTATTGTGTTCACCTTCAACCTAAGAAATGTGTCTTTGCTGTCCTCTGAGGAAAACTCCTTTTTTTATCATCTCTTTGTGTGGCATAGAAGTTGATCCTCGTAAAATCAAGTCTATTCTCGAAATACATCCACTTACTAACATTTTCCAAGTACATATTTTTCAAGGAAAGTTGCGATTCTATTCATCATTTTATTTCATAGCTTTCCAACCACTTGCCACCCCTTTCATCATCTCCTAAAAAAGGATGTATCCTTAAAATGGGATGATGAATACCACAAAGCCTTTGAGGCCTTAAAATAGTACCTCCTCCAACCACCTGTACTCATTCCTCCTAAGGATGACCAACCATTTTACCTTTACATTTTTGCTATAGATCATTCCTTGGGAGCCATGCTTGCTCATCGCGATGAGCAACATAGGGAGAAAGCAATTTATTATATAAGTTGTACACTTTTGGATTATGAAACCTGATACACCCACACCAAAAATCTCTACTTAGCATTAGTTTTTGTCGCTACTAAACTGCATCATTATATACTTAACCATAAAACATTTGTTGTCACCAAAACAGACCCCTTACATTACATGTATGCCAAGTCCTACCAACATCGTGTGTGCTACATGTTGGCTCATGCTTCTTGCAAACCTAGACCTCAAATTCACTCATCAAAAATATATTAAAGGCCAAACTATCACGACCAACCTGAAAGAAGGACCTCTCTCTAGAAATCAGCCTTCTAACTTTGATTTCCCAGACAAATCCATTTCTATCCTCTCATTGGATGATACCATTTACCTGATGACCTTATTCCTTGATGGTTCAAAATAACAACGTGGAGGTGGTGCTGAAGTTATCCTCATTTCAATCGATGGTGAGCCTATGTTTTTATCTTTCAAAATTTATTTTGAATGTACTAACAATATCACCAAATATTAAGCACTCATTTAGGCCTTCAAACCACCATCACCTTAGACATCAAATCAATTAATATCTTTGGCGATTCTTAACTAGTTATAAATCAAGTCAATGGTATATACCAAGTGTTGTAACAAAATACTTTAAAAGTATAATCATCATGTAGACATAATTTTGACTACCTTTGAGTGTTATGAACTTTAAATCACTCCACGTTCCACTTATAAATTTGTGATACCGTGGCCTCGCCTTGCTTCTCGAGATACCCACCTCGCCTATGAATCGAAAATATTAATCATTTTATAATGGCTGAAATCACCTTCCTATTTATTTTGAGACATCAAACTCTACAGATCCATTATACGACCCATGTGACCTTTGGTATAAGTTGTTTGTTGACTACCTTTCCCTTTTAGTTATACCTCTAGACCTTACTCACAACAGAATAATCTTTGCTCCTTTCTCAAAAGTGTTTCTCGATATGTCATCATGGGAGGCATTCTTTATAAATGTGGCTTTGATGGTATCCTCTTGTGATGCCTTATAAGTTCTTAAATTCCATACACCATCAAGGAAGTTCACGACGGAATTTGTGGAGGTCACTTTAGTGGTTTAGTTGTCACTAAACACATTCTTTTCTGGGCTATTATTGGCCTGACCTAAACTATAATTGTTGTGACTACTACAAACATTGTGAGAAATTACATCAACATGGTAATCTTCATCACACACCTAGTCACTCCTTACAGGTCGCATGAGATATTTGGGCTTTCTCTCAATGGGGTTTGGATCTTGTTGGAGAGATCAATCCTCATTCTTCACAATTCCATCAATGGATTATTACCACAACCGAATACTACACTAAATGGGTAGAAGCCATCCCCCTCATCTCTACAAAATCCAAGAAAATTTGTGAATTCATCAACCATCACATTATTTTTCACTTTGGTGTCCCTCACCACCTCATCACTGATAATGGAAAACAATTCAAAAATAAAACCCTATGGAAACTTTGTGATGCCTTCAAAGCATTCAACTTAGTTTTTCTTCACCTTACTACCCACAAAAAAATGGCCAAGATGAATCAACCAACAAAACCTTGAAAAAATTCTTAAGAAAGTGATTGATAATAGGGGAAAGGATTGCCACATGCACATTCCCTTGGCTTTATGGGCTTAACATACTAGTATTTGTACCTCAACAGTGGCCACACATTTTTCTATGGTTTACGATATAAAGGCTATCTTGCCTCTTGAAGTTCATATTCCATTTCTTCGTATCTCACTCAAAGATATGCTTAACGATGATGATTTTCACCAGGACCATTTGGCACAACATGAGTTATTAGATGAGTGTCGTCTTAATACTATTGATCATCTCCAAATATACTAAAACCGTATCAAACATGCCTATGAAAAACGTGTCCACAAACAAACCTTTTAGGTTAGAAACCTCATCTTGAAGGAAAATCAACATGTAACTAAAGAGGAGAAAAGTAAACGGGGAAAATTTTCTCCTAATTGGCTTGGACCTTATATTGTTACTCATACATATGGATTAGGTGCTTATCATTTGTCTTCACTTGACGAAAAATCCAAACTTGAGCCCCTCAATGCCTTACATATTTGACTATTCTATTGTTGAATCAAGACCTATATCACCTTCTGTCTATTTAACACTCATCCTTGAGCACCATTCACCTTCCATTTTAACTATTTTAAGGATCCATGAATCAACAAGAATCATGTGATTACCCATCACTTTTTCAGCCCTATCTTCAATATGAGTACCATAGCCCTACTCATGGCATGATTCTCATGGATACTTTTTGTATTTTTCAAGATGGAATCCCATGGTCATTCATCACGTAAAATCTCTCTTGCATAGTTAGCCTCTGTGTGCTATGGTTTTTCCTTCAAACCAAGAGCTTATTTTTCTTTATAGTCTTGTCCATGAATTAACAGTCTAACAACAAAATAATATCAAAATTCAAATGGGATTCAATGCTTGAGTCAAACTTCTAGAAAAATATCACCCCCTTAAAAAGGACATCAATTCTCTCTATCTCACTACCATAAATAGAATTCTCCCTTGAAGGACAGCTATACAAAGCCATCCATATTGTTCTTAGTCTCTCATCAAAAGAGGACTATTCAAAAGCTTCCCACATTGATCACCTTCACAAAGACCTCAAGGAGATAATATACTCATCCCACATAGAATTCTTACATCAATCAGTCTATCAAAACAACATAAAAAGGAAGAAATGATAAATTTTTCGTCATGGACTTGCCTATTTTGATCTTAGGTCTCTTACCAAGTAGGCATGTTGTCTTACACCAGGTTACACTAAAAACCAACCATTTTCACCTCATTTCCTTTTCACCCTAATTTCCTACCTTCTCAAGGGACTTGCACAAACACGACATTTCGTGATCATGTGACTTTCTTCACCCTTAGCATAGTCAATCATGCAACACCTTCAGGGTCTTTTGTTCATAAGCCAATCTAAGGTATGGTGAACTCATTATGGTTCTTATCAATTAGGTGGCTCTTTTTTCTCCTCCTACCATTCACCTTCTTCATTACTTATTGATTATCCTATATAGGAATAGACCATCGATACCTATGTTTTAAGGATTCCCCTTTCACCAAAATCAATCATGCCTAAATGACCTAAACCCAACCATACCTAAAATGACCTAAACCCAACCAAGCCTAAATGACCTAGACTCAATCATGCCTAAAACCTACCCACCCATTCCTCTACCTCATCTTATTTTTCCCTAGCTTATGGGAGAACTACATCGGCCTGAGGCCCCTTTTCACCAAGGCTATGTAGGCAACACTCGAGGGCATGGGGCCCTTGGAGGTTAGCTCGACCACTCTTTACCCTAACCAATTCCCCCCCCCCATGTTTTCAATTAACATTTCACCTTATTTAGTTTCCATTTTTCACAAACACTTGGAAATTAAACAATTAACAAATGTAAATACCTGCCATTTTCTTAATAACATCATATCATACATCCATTATTTCACATTTCCATGATATCAAATATTTTGAAAATCTACACCATAACATACATATACATCATCATTTATTTTCCATGTTACCAATAACTTAGAAATTAAATTAAAACAAACAAACCTTAACTCCACCATTCCTAATCGACCTAAATTTAACCATACATATATACGATTCAACCATGTCTAACTGACCTAAACTCAACCATGCCTAACTAACCTAAACTCAACCATGCCTAACAAACCTCAAACTCCACCATGCCTAACCGACCTAACTCAACCATGCCTACATGACCTTGACTCAAACATGCCTAATTCACCTAGTTTCCATCACATACACAATAACAATGGAAATTAAAACCAAGTACATCATTAATACATACACATCACCATCAGAATCATCATCTATATCAATGAAAAGATATGTGTATCAATACATATGTACACAACCAAAAATAAATAGAAGTATCTCAATATACTCAGATATAATCTCACTATCTTTGGCACGCAGTCGGTATATAGCAAAAATTGATACACCAATCATATCAGGTGACTAGTCGTCACTCCATTTGATATCCATTCATGTCTCATATGTCTCCTCCTCCTCACCTCCAACTCGATGACCTTCCTGCACCTCCCCCTCTAGCATGGGTCTCGACCTAATCTCTACCAACCCCTCACGGGACTTCCCTCCGTGTGAACTTGTAGCCTCGCCCTAACCCTACCTCTAGGCTTGTCGGCCCCCTGTGCTATCGAAATATGAGTGCGGGATTTTTCCTCTCACTGCGTTGCTGCTATGCCACTGTACTCAAAGCATAAGATGGGAAATCTATCCCATTAGTAGTAAGATGTTCCGGTAATACTGTTCTCGCTTAGAGCATCCTTAAACCTCGCCATCGGCATTGTATGAGGTTGTGTCATAAGTCTCATAGTAACTTGTGATATCTAACCTACTAATGCTAGCCTCAAATTATGTACCTATGAGTGTGTCCTCCTCCTATACCATGGGACCTTGTCCCACTACAACTACATGTAGTATGTGACCTTGTCCCCACTGCGTGTAGGTGACTATGCTATAACATGGTCATGTAAGGCCACAACCTGAGCCTGTGTAGTGGCCAAATGGCCCTAAAAACATGCTACTTGTGCCTATAAAGAGGCCACATGTCCCCCATATCCATCTCCACCCTATACAGTGCTGTCTCCGTGCTTTACCTACACTGGGGCCTATAAGGCCACTACCTGTGGTTGTAAAATGGTAACCTTTGCCTCGACCCAAGTAGCTACCCTATAAATCTGCAACTGTGCCTAATGGGTAACCACCGACCTGTAAGGTATCCCTCTGTATTGTGATGGTAACTAAGTTTGGCTACCCTGGCCTCAATGGTGCCACTCGTAGTTGTGTCACCCACCACTCCTTATATCTATCGGTGACCCTTGGATCATCTATCTAATTGTCCACCGCCTAATCCTCCCACCCTATAGGCACACTTGGTCATGTTGGAGACATAGGTATCTCCATGTCATCTCTCCTGTACTATGGGAAGGGTGGAGGAACGTCTTGTGGAAGTCCAAACTGTCATCTCACCTCGTCTATAAGTATCATCTGTGTGCTCATTGATATGATCCACCTATATTCACCTCAACATTTGTAACTCCTCTAACTCCTCTGCCATGTCCTGTATGAGGGATAGCCAACATATGGCCTCCAAACAATATCCACACTAGACAATCCCTCCAATAACCACCTATAATATGAAACATCATGTGTGGCCCTAGCCACCTGTCTACCCACCAATAGATACCCACCCATCTATATCTAATTCGACCAAGCCACCCCTAAACCAATCAAGTCGGAAAGCCAGTGAACATACACATATGATGTGCTCATATGCCCAACAAAGAAGAAAAGTGCAACACAAACTAAACGCCACAATCTCCCATAGGCCCATAGCTCCCTATACACCTGTACCAAGAATGTTGGTGCCCATGTAAAATAGATCTTCTCCTCCACCATATCCTGAAGCACCCCCATTAATGCGATAGAAACCTACCACCATCGGCCTCTGGTAAGGTGAAATAACATACCACCTCCATCATCAAAACAACCAACCTCATCTCCTGAGGATGGGTTGCATACATCTCTCTGTAGGTAAGGCTCGCGCTATGGTACCTCAGCTCGCCCATCACCTCCCCAAACATAGCCACTGTAGGATCTATGGAGGCCTCTAAAGAAATATAAGACACTAACTCACCCACAATCAGTAGCCATAGGATCTTGTATACATCCTATAGGGTGACAATAATCTCACCCGTTGGTAAATGAAAAGTGTTGGTCGTTGAATCCCATCTATCGATGAGTTCGAACATCAAACTAGGATCTCGAGCTACATGCCTATAGCGTTGGATCCCAATCAATCCAAGATTAGTCATATGCTCCCACTCCTCCGCAGTCACACTTGACCGCATCTCTACCAACAGAGGCGACTTTGTCTCTCATACATAGTTGGTCCCTAGCCTACTTCAACAAAAAACACAACATTGTTAAGACCTCACTACCTCCAATTATGTCTTAACCCCAACACCATACCCAATCACACCAATCCTTCTTACCCCATTTACCTAATTCACATACCAACCTCCTACCCTTTACACTCATGAATCATTACCTTCACATTATTTCACCTACTCACCTATCCCATCTAGCCAAAGATCATATTTTACCCTTACCCCTCTACAACTAGTCATTACTTGCCCCTTCTTGACCTCTTTTCCTTTCATACATAACCCTTCTTACCCCTATCCCTCTTTCACCCTAATCGGCTCTGGTCTCCTAGACCATCACGGCTCTCCTTGATTGACATCGGTTTTGATTAACCGGTGTCGGTCACCTTAGTCTTGACCGATGTCGGCTATAGCCAACCGACGTCGCCCAAACATTGACCCAACGTCGGTCTCTATCGCAACCCCCAAAACTGAAACCCCCTCCTCTATTTCTTAAAAATTGACAAAAAATAACCTACAACCCTACTTAATCCCAAACACTTACACCCCACATTTATTTCTCCCCCTACTTAGCCTATATTTGACCTCATCCCCCGGATTTCATCTATTTTCACCCACATTTCAAAATTTACATTCTGCCCAAAATTTCTTTATTGTAAAACAAATCAACAAGTTATTAAATGCCCCTATCTCATCTTTGTGTCACCTACGTGGTGGCACGTCGTCGCGCCATTGCGTCGGTGGTCCACTGAACCCTCTCCCACCTCTACCATGAAAAAAATCTACCTCAAATCTCTCTTCCAATCACATGCCTCCAACTGATCTCATGGACCTAGCTACCTAGCTCCTCTCACCACTTAGAAACCTCCACCTTAGCTTAGAGTCTCATATTATCGCTTTCTATGGAAGCACTATCGCTCTGTCATTTTACCAAATGACAACAAGATAAAGTGAATATGTATAACATGGAATTTTATTTTTATACCCAAATCGATACAATGAAGTCGATCATGTCATGCCCTACTAAACTAACATTAGTTAGACCTTAACCGACATCGATTACCTGCCATTACCATTTACACCCCCTTTTACCCATTTTGACCAAACTCATTACTGCCACATACCTTTTGCCAATACCAACACCCATTGTACCCTACCCACAAGCCTAAACTACCCATATAATTCCTTAATTACGTTTAGGGATTTGTTATTTTACCTATACCTTGGCCTTACCCATGCCACGACCTATTTACCTAGACTTGACCTACTTTTTGTGACCATTGAACTTGTGTACTTGCTATACCTTGTGATGTTGTTACCTATGTTGTTTTATCCTAACAACCATACCTTTCCTATTGCTATTCTATTTATCTCGACCAAACCTCTGGTATACTAGGTCATACCTAAACATTCCTACACCTAACCTACGTTGTGTTTCTGGACCATATCCTATACATTGGATACCTGAATCATTTAAACCTTGTTTAGATAAACCTATAGACCTTGGATGATGTAGAGTTTGCAAGATCTTCAACTTGGTACCATGACATAGTCTATACATGTGTGTGTATTTGATTTCCCTTACCCATTACCCAATTTGACCCTTTCCCATTCCCTATTACCTGATTTTACCATTACCCTTTACCCAATGTGCCTATACCCTTACCCACAACCCACCTACCTTCACTTTCACCAACTACACATTTATCAAACCACTCACCGACTCTGTATACCACCTCATCGTTCCCTTGTTTAAGGGGATCATCTTCACCCACACTTGGGGCAACCCCACTCTCACCCATATATGGGGCAATCACTTCCTATTTTTTGTCAGCGTCGCTTATCAATACAAGCTACGTGACAAAAAGGGGAAAATGTAGACACCAAAATTAGGTCATACTACCCTTATAAACATTTTTAATTAAATTAACCATACCTTACCTATTCATATCCCATAGTGCACATGATTAATTGAATTAATTACCTTAATTAATTTAATTAACATCATCACTTGACCACCTCACCTAGCCACCTCACTCCATGACCCACTCAAACCCCATTAATGACCTAAGACCAAGTCTAAGCCTATCCTAACCAACTAGGACTTAGTATAAACCTAGACTTAACTCCTATTAATAAACCTAAGAGGACTCTTACTCATCCTTCCATGATCTATCACTTGAGACTCAAACAAAGATTGAAGATCATGCCAAAAATAGCAACAATCAAGGCTTTTTTGGCCAACCTAGATATTCCCACCTTAATTGACATCGGTTATACCTCAACTAATGTCGGTCCCCTAACTATCATTGGTTAGGTTAAATACATTTCCAAAATCCTTTTGAGGTTGGTCATTTGATTCAGGATCTCACATGAATAGAGACTTGGAGCACTCAAATTTCTGAAGCACTCAGGTAAAAGAAAACACCCAGGAGAACTACCAACTAACCATCGGCATCCATCACCTTCTTCACAATCATGAATTCACATAGAGAATCACAGAGGCTCAAAATTCCATGGCATGTACATGATGTCCCTTCTCTTTGGATCTCTACCATCATTGTTTTCATCACCTGCACTCTCCAAACCCATTCTTTAGTAAGTACCTAACATCTCTTCAATTATCTCTATTTTCTTTCAGTAAGATCATCATTCCTCTTAGTAATTTATTTTTTTGTACATCCATACACCTCCTTCCTCCCACCAACTTATCACCTTACCATATCTATCCCTTTCACCTATATTGACCCTTGCCTAGTTATCCCTGAGTCACTAAGGCCATTTTACAACCTCACCTTCACCATGTCCATCCTATGGGCAATCACAAAGAGCTTGGAAACCAGTTTCTAAGATAATTTTTACTAACTACCCCTACCGATGCCGATTAGCCAACCGACGTTGGTCATCTGTAAAACTAACATCGGTTGCATAAGCGATGTTGGTTACTATGTTTGGTAATATACCTTAGACCAACGAGCTCATACCCATTCCCTAATAGCCCGAATCACTCCTAATCTTTACTAGATCTTACCCAGAGCCTGTACCAAACTTGCAACCCAATACCACCCATCACCTGACCCATTTTGACCTCAATCACCTTTTATCTAACCTTTCTTATTTTTTTCATGAGATACCTAAATCGTTTCAATTCCAATAAGATTGTTATTTCATGTTTATTTTGGATAACATTAATATTGTTATATAAAAGTGGATTAACAACCTATTCAGGAAGAATCATGCTCCCGGATCTACCTTCTACTAGGTAGTCCACTTGTTGTTTCATTTAACTTTAACCGGTGGTATTGTTTGCATTTTATAGGTAGTTCCTCTTATCCAAAAGGGAGCTCTCACAATCAGCATTGGATCAGGAAATTAGAACGCATGAACAACCTTCAATCGACATCACAAATAGGTATTCCTCCTTGGCCTATCACCCTCTATATGTTTCATTAATTTGTTAAGAATATAGTGAAACATCATGGGATGGAGGATTATCGAGTCCCCCATAAATGATTTTTTTTTAGATAAGCGAGTCATCAGAGATGAAATCTCCTACATTTGGATTATACAGGTAGCTTTTCGGGGTGACCATATGTTTTGGGTGAAGGGATGGAGTTGAGCATGAGGAGATAATATTCCCCGAGCATCATGATTTTTATTACATCATCAAGAGAGAAATCATTTATTAATTTATAAGAAGGAATAGATGCGCTTGTGGATGCTTCATTAAATGGCTCAAATGTGGATTTAGATACAAGGACGTCACTTGTGTGGTACATCATGTAGCAATCAAAAAATGGATTTAGATTAGTGGGGATATTATAAGTAGGACCTTCATGTTTGTATTTAAGATAGAAGTGGAGAGTAGAAGGAATGCAATGCATGGTACATATCTATGGGAGTCCTAATAACATGTTGTATTTGAATTATCCTTCAATAATGTAGAAGAGTTTGGGTAGGGTTTTGATACCAAATTTAAGTGGAAGTATGATGGTGCCTAATGTGGGTATGATAATGTCATTAAAGGATCATAAACAAACCGTGGTGTTTGAGCGATGAAAGTCTTTGGGTAAGTTGAGGTGTTCAAAAATGAGGGATGATATGATGTTGATGGCAACACCACTATCAATCATGACCCTCTTGATAGAGATGTCATTAATCTGAGCAGTGATGTAGAGTGGTAGGTCGTGGTCTTCTAGTCTGAGAGGGGTAATTTTAGATGGTTTGAAAGATATAGATGTGGATGTTTTGAGAGCACCCATGAAATTCACGAAGGGAACTAGATCATTGGCTGGTACGGTTATAGATTTGATGTTGCCATCATAGCTTGTTTGTGGAGAGGTGGTGTTTGAACTTGTTCATAAAGTGACATCCTGACAGGGGATTGGTGTAATTTTTTGATAACAAATTTTTGTACCGTGGTGAAAGGGGGTGTTTTTTCTTGTATTGAGATTTTGGTTTTGGATGACGATGTTTGATTAAAATCCTTAGGAACTAAGGAAATAGGTACCTTAGTTTTGTCTGGTGAAGATGATAATTCAGAAGGTGGAGGTATAGTAATGTAAGTTTTACCCTTTTTAGGCTCGGATGGCTCTTTTTCATAATTCTATAATCAAGGGGTGATGTGGAAAACATAAATTTGATGAGAAGGAGTTTCAGACATGGGTTTTTAGGCCTTATGATGGCGACATTGATTTTTATGTTGTATTTGATTGCTAAGGAAAGAGGAGTAGACTGCTAAGTTCCCGAGCCTTTAAGTGAAAATCCCTATGTTTTTCTATGGAGTGACCTTATGCTCTGTGGTAATCATAGAATACATTGAAGTCATACCGGGAAGGATTCCATTTATGATGATTAGACAGCCTTGGAGGTGGAAATGTAATAAGTGACCGCTACGGGAGGTCATCTAAGATGGTGGCATAACACCCCTTAGGTGTAAATGTAGATGAGGACAAGGCTACGTCCATGCTTCTCTCAAGAGGAGGTGAGACGAGTTGTTTAATCATAGGTTGTTTACTTTTTGGTTGTGAAGGTTTTCTACCCGTTGCAAAAATGGAGGATAGGGATCTTGTATGGGTGGTCATTGCGAGGAATAGCAGGATTGTGAAGGGGATGGAGGGTGAGGGCTCAATGTGGATGCCGTTTGAGTGATAGATGTAGAACACATAATCAATGTAGGATCTTGGGTGATGGCCTTTTCCCTATAATAATAGGGTGATTAACTAGTATAAGGGAGTAAGGACTACATGGGGGATTTTGATCTAGAGGGACATAGTAAGGGCCCTTAAAATCTTAAATGGTGTCTTGTTTACAAGGTCCCATAGGCCTTGGCCTTGGCATGACAAGAGGATCACCAAAAGTAAGAATTATCCTTGTAGGAGGAGGTGGATGAAAAGGTGGAGGGCCATGTAAACAATATGTTTCATCATAATAAAGACTTATAAAGACTTAAACGACACCCGAGGTTCCGGATGAACTAGGTGTATTTGTTAAATTCGATGCTAATGTAGGAAGAGGAGTTTGGATGATGTGATCAATGTAGTCTAAATTATTTATGGGTTTCAAATTATTTGTTTGTGTCAACTCGGGATGACTACAACCCACGGTTGGCTTAAGTAGAGGTTGTTGTGTTAAGAATTCTTCAAGAGGTATCATAGTTATATTTACAAATTTAGATGTAGGTGTAGGTGTGGTTGTACTGAGGAGGTGATGGGTGTAGGAGTGGATCGAGTAACATCAAAGTGCTACGAGCGAGGGGATGAATTCAACATTATCCTTGATAGCGAGGGTTTTATTAGATTTGGATTTAGTAGACACTAATGTTGATTACAAAGATGTGGTTTTATATTTATCTCGGTATTGGTGTCGATTCAAGGGTCGGGATTGTTTTAGTAATGGTGTTAATTGTATGGTGAGTTTGAACAACATTTGTTTGGGGCTGATCAGTTGGTGAGGAATGGTTTGGGAATGGTTGTTTGAATATGTCAAAATTTTGATTTGGAGGTGCATTTGGATTGTCTAAGTGGAGATCACCTTTGTTGATCAAATCTTGTTGTAGGTTACGGAAAGTGGGACACCTTTCAATGTCATGCCCATTGACCCTATGGTATTTACAATAGTAATTATATTGATACCAAATGAGTTTAGATACGATATGTCGATGGGACGAATAAAAGGGAGAGATATTATGTTTCTACTGCAATTTATATGACAACTACACTATAAGTTTCTCCTATAGTTATATAGCTACGTTATTGATGGGAAATTGGCAACATATTTTTATTTGAGAGAATATTTGACTATGATGGCATTGGCAGATGTTTTTGAATTATCAAGACTGGATGTTGACTTGGATGGGAACTTGACTTTTGGCTTCTTAGGATGAAGCTTTACCCATCCATCTTCTAGAGCTCATAATTCTAGTTTACGGGCCATGGTAAAATCCTCATCAAAATTTTAAAATGACTAGATCATCATTTGTAGATAAGATGTGTTTAACGCATGCCCTAGGAAAAAGACCTCAATTAACTCTATTTTTGGTAATGTAAATGATAATTGATTAGTCACACCCCTCCAACGAGTGATGAAGTCAGTGATAGATTCATCTTCAAATTGTATGATGGCATATAGGTCATTGATAGTGATTTTGTGGGCTATGTTGATGGAAAAGTGGTCTAAGAAAATTTTGGAAAGTTGCGTAAAGGATAATAGGGAATATTGCAGAATGTTGTTGTACCAATCTAAGGGAGGATCGGAAAGGGGCATGGGAAAGGTCCTCAAAGCATTAGATCCTGATTGTGAGCTATAAGATAACATGTGTGATAGAAGGCACATATATGTTGTTGGGGATATTCCTTGCTGTAAAACTTGATAAACTTAGGAAGTTCCTAGTGGGGTGGATATGGTTTATATGGTACTGAAGGGTGAATGGGCTCATTACAAATTTGATCATAAGAGAGGACATTCTTGGATGAGGAAAAATCAACTTCAAGATTGGATATGTGGTTTATAAGGGCTTGGAGAGGGTCGGGTTGAATTTGTTGCTATGAGGATGAGCTAGGTTAAATCAAGGAATGGATAGGTTGTGAGTATGTTTGATACTACTAAGGATTTCCTTTCTAGTAAGGCATGTTTTGTTAGAGGATGTCTTATTGATATGAGGCATTGTGTTGATAAGGGTTATTCTGTTGCAGAATGTGGTATTGTGAAATGTTTTGTTGAGGGGCATATTGTTGATGCATGTTGTATTGAGATGTGTTTTATTGAGGTATATGTTATTGATAAGGAATATTTTGTTGAGGAATATTCTGATGATAAGGGATGTTCTATTGTGGGATGTTTTAATTAGATGAGACACCTTATTGGGAGGTTACAAGATGTGAGGTTTGTATGTACTAGTATTGTAATGGTATTGACATATGAGTGAGTGGTTGTAAATATGTAGGTGTTTTTAGGAGTATATAGCGAGAGGATACTAAGGACAAAGTGTCTATTATGGAATACTTTGTTGTGGGATATTGTATTGTGGGATGTTTTGTAGGGGTGTGGATTGTGGCATGGAGATCAGTGGTTGTGAAGGTTGTGGTATGTATTGTGAAACAGGATGTGTGCTGGCAATGACACTAGTATTGACCAATGGTGTAGTTGTAGGGATAGACATAGTGATGTTTTGAATGGGACTAGTAACCTGTTGGGAACATACAATAATAGAAAAGGCCACATATTCAAATAGGGATGTTTGTACCTATGAGGAGACTGGAGGGTTAAATGAGGAAGAGAAAATACTACTTAGAGGAGGTGTGGATCATGTTATCCATATTTTCCCCTTGAAAAAATTGATTAGCCACAACCCCACACAAGAAGAAGCCATAGAATTCACGTTTAAATCCTACAATTAGGCAACAAAGGAACTCTATAAAGGAGTGGTAAGGCCTGTGAAATATCAAATGACCCGTGCAAGAAGAAATTCAAGAAACAGCTCTATCAAGCAAACATGTGCTTCAAATCCAACAAATAGATTACAGGTGGGCTCAAAAATGGAATAGCAGGGGTCGAGTAGGAGGTTGAGTAGTGTCAAAAGAACTAGAGGCTCAAAGGAAAATAAACGAAAAGATTTGAAGTCTTTGGGATTTGCAAATGGTTTAGAATGGGCCCAAAAATGACTAAGTATGGAGGAGATAGTGGAGGGAGCCAAGTGTCCAAACGACGCACCTCCAAAGATTAAATCCAAAGGGGAGACCCAAATGAGCGCCAAGCTTCCACGCATCTAGAGCCCTAAAAAGTTGCACCGACCGTTGAAAAGTCTTCAACTTAGTGGAGGGTGCCAAGTGTCTTAATGATGCACATTCAAAAGTGGGATCCAGGCTGGAGACTCAAACTTGCGCTAGCCCTCCACGTAGCAAATGGTCAACAGAGGTCAAAAGGAGAGTGGGCCCAAAATGAATAAGTATAGAGTGCAGCAGAAGGTGCCAAGTGTCAACATAACACTCCTTCAAAGGTAAAATCCTAAGAGGGTTTTTAAATGAGTGCGGTCATTCCACATGTATTAGAGTCCAAAAAGGGATAGAGTTGGGGGTTGAATACTCAAGGCAGAGGCAGGCCAGCGGAGGGAGCCAAGTGTCTACATGGTGCTATTTCATAGGTAAAATTTGGGGCGGTTTCCAAACAAGAGCTAGGATGGAATGTGTCTAGGGTTAGATGTTTTTCCCCGCTAAGAAAAGAGACTCAGGAAAAATATAAAGAAGCCCAAGGAGCACGCGGAGGCCGCCACGTGGACCCTGTATGGACAAAATCTTTAAAATATTCTGCGCCTATGATCCAAATATTCAAATGGCCATATCTTTTCTTGAAGACTCTAGGTAAGAGAAGACTTTTTGAAATTTCTCGACACCCTCTATACCATGGAAACATAAAATATCATTCTTAACAGGATTTGGTGGGTGAAAAATGGGAAAACGTCTTCCAGGCCATTAATACAAAGCCTGATTTCTCCAACTACTAGATCTAATTTGATTTGATCGTCGAGGAACTAGACATGATAGATTTGGGGTGGATTTGAGAAAGGAATTGATTGATAGTGGTTGAGATTTCAAATCAGGATTCAATGTGTATCTCTAGGTGGTTAAAGTAGGATTCTAATTCTTCCCTCTTCTCTCTCTTATTCTTCTTATATATTGTAATGAAGGGGCATATTCAAAGGGTTGGTCGTTATTTCTCCTCTACCCCCTCTCTTTTTCCTTAGGGTAGAACACGGAGTCTAATCCTCCTCCCATAGCTCTGTAATGGTGTTTTCTTGCCTCTTGACCACTTATGATATACTGTGTAACATTTTGGAGCAATAAAATCTATTTTGTGATGCATTTTTCCATCCTTGGCTTATTTTGTTGTCTTTTCTTACCTCTCATCGTTACGGGATATCTTGTGCATATTCTAATGTTTGTTGCGTGCAGGTCATGGGAGCTGTGTTTAATGGGTTTTGAAGTGGTTTCGTGTGTGAAATTGATCTCTAGTTCGTGGTACATTCTTTCCACCCTCTCCTCGAGATCACATCTCTCCAATTCGGGAGGTCAGGTATGTGATTCAACCACTTCCTTTTCTGGTGTATGACCTCTTACTATAGGATCTTTCACCCTCTCTCTCTATCTCTCTCTTTGTCCCCTTGGAATGGTTAGATTAGGATATAATAGGTTCTTCCTACACTGGAGTAGCTTGTGGTAGGTAGATTAGGAAGCAAGAACCATATTTCTCCAGAGGTCCATCTCAAGTTTTGCAAGTACCACAACTTGAGAGATGGTCCCATGTTGTGCAATCACACCAGAATGCCCCACTTCACACCCGAGTCCATTTGAGGGTGTTGTGATTCCACACTAACAATTTTGGCACACCGGTGGGACACTAAGGTTAGATCTTCCATCTTTCCAAGGTGTCTCATTATAAACAACAAATCATAAGCCACCGTGTGACCACACTAATAGTTTTGGCATGCCGGTGGGACAGGTCTGAAGCACCTTACCACTTCATCTTAGCAAGTTGGTGTGTTCCTATTAAGGTTCAACCTTTTGAGGCACATGCAAGCACATCTGGCAACTCCATTTGGTCAAAAACCCATTCTCTAAGTTACAGACCTTTTCCATCCATTTCCACTCATTTTCATCCATTTTCTTCTTCCATATCTTTCATTTTCTCCCATTCCATGAGGTTGTGCAATCATGACTTCATTCCCTTCATGGAACTCACACTTGCAGCAACAACAATGCAATCCACCTCCAATGCATTTCCCAACTCCTCCAAATCAGCATTATGATCAGATCCAGAACCATTATGCTTACCCATATGAGCAGGGTCAAAATTAGTTTGGCCATAGAGCTTATCAAGAACAAGGGGGCACATACAATGGTAACAACTACACAGAGGATGTTGGTCTACTGGAGAAGATTCAAAAAATGGAGGCTAGCATGGTGCAGTCCAGGGCCATAGCACAAATGAAGGCATTCAAGATTGGTTGTAGGGCACCTTGTCCATGGGGAGGCCCTTTTCCAAGACATTACAACCCTCAGGAGAAGCTAGACTTCATGGTTGAAATGCTGCCCCAAATTTCACAATGAACCGAGGAAATCAAGGCTTATGAGTTGGAGTCAAGATAACCTTGTCAATGGGTAATTCCACCATCTCATAGATTTTATTTTCTCTTTCTCAAGTAGCACCATCTCAACCCAAGATCCAATTTTCAAGCTTCCTAGTTGCTGCCCCAAGTGTTGATTCCATTTCTCCATTTCCTAGTCTTCCACCCCATTTCAATTCTTCTCCCCTTTTCTTTCCAAGCAGTCATCCCCTCCAAACAAATAAGAAGTTCCACCTCCCTCCCCACCACAAATAATTACAAAGCTGGTTGAGGAACTAGTGGTGGCTGAGGCTAAGTTTGTAGCAAAGGAGGAGGACCATACAGTTTCAGAGGCTCCAAGTGTGGAGTAAGCCATAAAAGAACCTTTAGTTCTTCCTCCCACTTCATCCCCTTCAAGATCTGATGTTGAAGAAGAGTTTGATCTTTTAAACTTCATGTTTGAGGATGAAGGGAACCATGGTGAGCTAGTTGCAAATTAGGAGGACACCATGGAGGAGGTAGAGCACATGCAACAGGACAACAAGGAGGCAGATTATCTATCTGACTTGGAGGATTTCTTTGATAGAGAGGATCCTGAGGAAATTACATCATTTACTCCTCTATCATCCATCTCCCAAGCATATGAGCCTGTTGTCATGGAGGAGAATATTCAAGGACAAAAACTTGCACTTCATAACATTCCTCTGGAACCAAGGTTGGAAGATATGAGTCTTCCATGTTCTTCACAAGAGAAGGAAGAGAAAAGGCAAGAAGATGTCATCATCTCTCTCACACCATCCACCCAAGAAGGTCCACAAGAAGACTCCATTTTTGGAGTTAGTCTTCAGAACCATGGGCTGATTCAAAGGACCATACCTTGCCCAATCAGATATTTGGCTTCATTGGAGCCAAGGGAGAAGCCAAAACTAGTCATGCCTACTTTGGCGCGAGGATGAGTATCAAAGCACCAAGGGTCACCATCAACACCTCCAAGAGTCCAATACAAATCAGCTTGAGGAGGTATTTTCCATTAATGTTGATACCTTGCTGATATGGGTGGAGGATTGGCTTAAAGTCAGTTTTTCACTCATACAGAAGCCATATTTAGTGTCAAATCATTTTCATGGCTTCCTCTCTTGAGAAAGGGAAGCTACTTCTCCCTACCTATAATAAGATTTGTTTAGCCCTTTTTCTCTCTGGTTAGTTTAGGAGTAGGAGTAGACTTTGTTTCTAGCAGAAGAAGTGCTTGTGCACACTCTACATGTCTCATTTGAGGCATGTATGATTTTGTCTTTGTACATAAGTTTTGTTCATATTGCTCCAGAGCTATTAAGGCCAGGCCCTTCACTATTCATGGAAGAAGACTCATAGTTTCTGTAATAGTTGTATATTTCAAAATAAAACAAATGTAGAGCAACTAAATTTGTCTTCAAAATAGTCCATTCAGGGACAGATGAAAGCCTCGGGTCAAAACAATTTTCTACTCTCATAAGCCTTGTTTCAGGATTTCTTATGAAAATTGAGAGTACGGACACACGGGCAGGCTCAGGGTCAGGAAAAAGTGAAAAGTGGGTAATCGAAGATTCCATTTTGAAAGAAGGGTCAGTACCAAGCCATTAATTATGACTCCATGCCTAATGGATGCTTCAAGGCAACTGGTCCTCTCATCTAGTAGGCAGATACCCTGTGAGTCACCAAATTGTTATCCATATTTTCCCCCGGAAAAATTGATCAGCCATGACCCCGCACAAGAAGAAGCTAGAGAATTCACATTCAAATCCTATAATTAGGCAACAGAGGAACTCTACAATGGAGTGGCAAGGCCTGCGAAAGATCAAACGACCCCGTGCAAGAAGAAATTCAAGAAACAACTCTATCAAGCGAACCCGTGCTTCAAATCCAGAAAATAGATTACAAAGCGGGCTCGGAAATGGAATAGTAGGGTTGGGGTAGGAGGCCAAGTAGTGTCAAAAGAACTAGAGGCTCAAAGGAAAAGAAATGGAAAATATTTGAAGTCTTCGGGCTTCGCAAATGGTTCAGAATGGGCCCAAAAATGACTAAGTATGGAGGAGATAGCGGAGGGAGCCAAGTGTCCAAATGACGCACCTCTAAAGATTAAATCCAAAGGGGCAGACCAAATCAACACCAAATTTTCATGCATCCAAATCCCTAAAAATTTTCACCAGCCATTGAAAATTCTTTGACTTAGCAGAGGGTGCCAAGTGTCTTAACGACGCACATTCAAAAGTGGGATCCAGGCCAGAGACTCAAACTTATGCCAACCCTCCACGTAGTAAATGGTCAACAGAGGTCAAAAAGGAGAGAAGGCCCAAAATGAATAAGTATAAAGTGTAGGTAGAAGGTGCAAGTGTCAACACAACACTCCTTCAAAGGTAAAATCCTGTGCGGGTTTTCAAATGAGCGTGGGCCTTCCACGTGTCTCAGAGTCCAAAAAGTGACAGAGTCAGGGGTTGAATAGTCAAGGCAGAGGTAGGCCAACGGAGTAGAGCTAGAAATTATAAGGGGTTGACTACTTTTTGGTGTTTCAAGTTGAGTTGAAGTGTATGGATATAAATGCTAGACAATGGGGTCTTGGTTTTGATCGATAAGACTTACAATGAAATAGGAAGGATTATAGGTGTGTGGAATGGATTGGGTTGTGAATGGTTGCATTTGAACATTTATCATTTTTAAATAAACATTGAGGGAAATATGATTTGAATCTATAATTTCTTAAAAAACATGGTCTTCCCTGTTTTACAAAGGAGGTTCGGATGTTTCTGGTTGAGGACTAGAAGAAAAGAGATGTTTTGTTTCTTGTGGTCTAGGTGTATGAAGGATTTGACCATGATATTGATGTGGGAATGAAAGGATTTTTGTTCTATTTCATTGTTATAATTGATCCCTAATTTACTCCAAGTTTGTTGGGTGTCATAAAAGGGATTGGATGTGTCTATTTGATAATAATGGATTTTTTTATTAGATACAGTAGAAAAAGGGATCAGCTCCAAGGGGCCATTACAAAAGGAGGGAAAAAAATCAAGAAGGAAATGAAAAGTCCCGTAAAGGATTTAAACATGCTTAAATATTGCAATAAAGGATCAGACTTTATAGAAAGGTGGGGAAACTAGATAGAAGGAGAAACAGTCTCCAAAATAGCAAAAAACAATAGAAGTTCACCAAAATTCTACCAACAAATTCCTGAATCAAAAGTTATTTTTTGGGATCCCCCACTATTACCATCATGGCTATCTTTGTTCACACCACTCTCAACACCTTTTTCATTAATATCATCCTCTAGATCATCCTTAGAGCTACAGATGTGCAAATTGAAAATCCTTCTTTTGGTGCCTGTACGTACCCAAAATTGTAGGGTACTGCATCACTGGAACAACGTTACACGTGCCCCAATGATGATACAAGTCTCCTCGCAAGGTGTTCGGGATCTAGAAAATCTCTCCAAGTATGTGTTAACATCCCGCATGTCCCACTTAGCCCTTGTGTGCTTTGTTTTCCTCTTCTCCCTTCTTTTTCTTTGTGTTTTGGTCTTCAGTTACGAAACCGCCACCCTGCTTGGGCGGCGGTCTCGTGACCACCGCCCAGGCAGGGTGGCGGTCCTATAACCACCGCCCTGCTCAGGGCGGTGGTCCTTCACACGTTTTCCATAATGTTCTTTTTAATGCGACTCATGTAAATTTTCAACATTTACTAACTTTTTCACCGCCTTTGCTTGTATTTATGATTCTGGTTCCCTAGAATAGTGTTTTTACATTGTTTATGGTTAAAGAGTTCAATTTGGTTTTCACCTTTGGGTAAATGGGAATTCTATAAATAGCTAGCTTGTGCTCAAGCAAATGGCCCCTCAAATTTGCCTCTCAATTTCTCATTTCAATAGCTTAGTCTTCTAGTTTTGCTTAGGAATCAATAGTTTTATTTGTTGCATGCATAGTTAGTGTTGTTTTGCTATTTAGAAGCCACATAATCTTCTTGTGCTAATGTTGTCACTGTTTCACACAATCAATTGGAGTAGAATAGTTTCATTCTCAGTCGGAAGCCATTAAAGTTATAGGTTTTGTTCGTCAAACAAGATAGTTTCAGGTTCTGGATGTTTCATGTTGTATGACTCGCAATAAATCCTACTAGGAATTACATAAGCCAAGCTCTGTTCTCTTGTGCTATCCCTCTCCTACTCGCATTGTATTTAGTTTGCATCCCAAGTTGCCACTGTCCCAATACCTACTTATGTTGATGTTGGAATTACACACTTTTCTGGATTCATGTGAGCATGAAGGAACAAAGAGATCACAATGAGGGGACAAAGCCAAACACAACAAGATTTTCCACTGTTCTACAAAATCCAGGTTCAAGCTATCAAATTTCTAGTTAAAATATATCAAATAGAGTAGTTAATCATTTCATTTCAGTTAATCTCACTTTCGATATTACCGGGGAAGCTGTGGGGATTGATAGTTTATGAGAAACTATGATTCATTCCTCACTTCTGAGGTAGGATCAATAGTCTTTCAAATAGATTAGATCATTTATTTCATTATTTAGAATAGATTTACAACTGCACAGACAAATAGCTATACTCAGCTACTTTGTTTGTTTTAATTTTTGTTAGTTTAGTTGTCAATTTTTGGATATTTTAAATAGTTTCTCTTTCAATTTCATTTAAATAGTTCATCAAAAACACAAAAAAGAGAAGTTATATATGCTGTAGATATACTTTACATAATTAGTTTTACTTTACTGCAGTTAGATTTACATTGTTTCTTTTACATGACAATCACGGGACCTAGGGAGCCGGAGAATATGTATTCGAGCCAATAGTGCCTCGGCCCAATCTTGTTGCGGCAAGAATCGATATAGACCAGAATCTTAGAATCCAAGTCTTAGAACAACAATGGACTTACAAGAAATTAGCTCATGACTAAGAGGAATAAACATAGAAGATGACCAAGTGCATAGGTTTTGGTCAAACCCACCAAGCTACAAAGCTACCCTAGATAAATATCCTGCATGTTGTAGAAGGGCTTGAAAAGAGACAAATGTTCATTTGTGCTCCTTTGGTCCCACAAGCCGGGAAAAGTTCTCTCCGACATAGACACTAGCTTAAGAATTCGGGTTGCGTAACGCTGTGAGATACTCTGAGAAGATTGCACAATTGTTAATTCTAAATATAGAGGCCGAAAATGCATACGACTACTGGATACTAGGGATTAGGGATTGATTCCGCACATGACCATAGGAGGTCCTCAACAACCACAAATATATGGTTGTGATCCACAGGTCCCACAACCCAACGAGTCCACAGGACAACCCGACATTGATGTTGGTTTACACACATTAGTATTTAGATACACTCTACTTCCACCAATCATCATCGCACGATTAACCTTTGTTAGACATAGAACTAACAAAGCTAAGGATTTCTAGACTAGACCGAGAGAATTACCCATAGAATCCACTATATATCATATCGCCATTTTCATGACCTTGTTGGGAGACATATACGAAGCACCCACATGTTATCTTCCATGTATCACACAACCTATAGATCAGATCACACCAGAGCTCGATATTGATTAGAGCCTTTGAGCATTCATCCTCACCAACCAATCTATCATGCCAGTTTAGGTTAGGAAGGCCTTCTTTGCCTTAGATTCGCAGATTTCATTAGTGTGTGTTGAAGACATAAGATTTCCTAATTACTTTTTCTATACCCCACGTATATTCCATCCCCATCAAGTTATCTCAAAGACGAGAGGTCGGGAGGTCGGGTGTGAGGAAGAGTTACTTGTAGATTCCCATGCTTGCTTGTCACTTTTCCATCATACAAAATTGGTGAACCCAACGTGAACAAAACAGTTCTTCCTCTTTTAGTTTTTATTTCTTCCATCCACCTTCGATCTTTCCCATTATTCTACGGGTATTCATATACCCCCCGAATATGTGGGATTCAATGCATATGGCAGACCTCTCCTAGGTATTGAAGCATACTATGATCAACTGAATAGACATCCATCACCCTTGCTCTCAGCATGGGGTGATAACTATTCAACTAACCGATTGTCAACACAAACTTTGCCTCCAAGGACTAGATATAGTTCTTCTTTCCAAATAGAGGAGTTGGACCAGCTCACTCAAACGCAACAACCAGAGCCTTCAGGCTCAAACAACATGACGTTTACAGGAGAATCTAGTTCATATCCTCAGGTATTGCTTAGACCACAAATTAGTAGACAATCGGATTCATATCATTTTAGACAATGAGCATTCGGTGTATTATGCTAGGAATAAAGAACGCTCTTAGAGTATGTACCCACCTATAGGAAGTTTACAAATATGACCCGAGGTCTCATTTCAAGAAAACACCTCCATGCCGCTACCTATGGGAAATGCCCTCGGTGAAACTTGGCAGGGAAATGATCTATTCATAGCGGGGTACCACATGCCTATACAACCTCAGGATATACAACAAACACTACTAAGGAAAAATACTGTGACTTCACCAAACGAAGTCATCTCAACTTTAGTAGAAAAAGTTAGAGGATTAGAACTTGCTCAAGCAAGTCAAAATTCTCAATTTATGCAAGTAGGGAATTCCAATCCTCCACATCATCCTGGCCAAGTATACCTCCTCACAGGAATAGGCACATTGGGCATGGCTCCTCAGTATTCACAACAAACACCAAATAGAACCGCGTTTTCTAACACCATTCCAGTGGAAAATATGATACCTCCCGGTCTAGTACAAAATAATTCATTCTGGGCAATGCTCCTCCATTCGTGAACATTTATTCCAAATCACCGCAGGAGATATGTTCTCTTCTCTGGCATGTTCACTCAGCCATAGGGGTTTCCTTATGTCCTCGCAAACACATAGGCCATGCCATATCAATAACCCATTCCACCTCCACCCCCTTAAGCAGTGCACTGTTAATGGTGAAACCTATGCGATAGGAACTTATTCAAAATATTTGAAATAACCCTTAGAATTCACCATATGAAGCATCATGCTTCCAAGATCTCTTCCCAATTTTCCCAAATACAAAGGGAAGGAGACCGAATGCACACATTAAGTCCTATGCCACAACCATTGGCAAACTACTCCTTGGGATGGGTTTGTTGCCAAAATATTACCCAAAAATTTAGAGGGCATCGCCTCGATTGGTATTCTGAGAATGCACCCGAAGCTTCCATCCATTCGTTTAAACAACTCGTTTCAGATTTCATCAAGGCATTTGACATGAACAAACTATTGAGAATAGGAATCAGGGAATTCTCACACATTAAGCAAGAACATAATGAATCTGTTGCTCATTTCATCCAGAGATGGCGTACAGTCCTCTATTCTTCAACAAGTGCTCTAAACATGGACCAGATGGAACTATGTGATTTATTCCTTCATTCTCTCAGCAGAGAGGTAAAGGAAGAAGTCCAAAAGTTCCCACTAAAGACTTACAATGAAGTACTTGAGAGTGCCCTCCGAATAGATCAAGCGGCAATAGATAGCGGTCGCAAGACGTATGGAACAAACGGGAGGTTAATCACCCCCAACTAGAATACTATGACTTATCCTACTACCACAAACATTAATCAAGGACCTAAAATCCTTAACAAAAATCACGGCGTAACAACAGATGGAGTAACTAACCAAACAAAAAAAGCAAATGTTGTAAATACTCCACCACTGGTTAACAATCAACGAAGCAACAACTTTACCCAACAATCAATTCGGTGGATTTTAATCATCCACAACAACAAAAACAAAGGAAAACCTAGACACAGGGTCCAAGACAAAACACAATTGGATATCAAAACCATAACCAAAACCAAAAACAACAAGTGCAAAACTTTAATCCTAATAGTCAACGGTTTAATCATAGTTTTGGACCACAATATGTGCCAAACCAACAACCTAGGAATTACAATCCTAACTCGTATTGTGGTTTCCACAAGATTTGAGGCCATGACACTAGGACTTTCCGTGATTACAATAAGTTCATGCAACATCTACCAGAAGAACAAAAAAACTTTTTCATAGATATGTTCTTAGCAGATCCTGCATCACCTGTGCCAAATACTTTCACGGGAGTAGTCTCCCCTCAAAATTATCCCCTTAAGATATTCAATGATCCACTCCCAAATCACAATAAGAAAAAATTAAATCCAAATGGGACGAACAAGAGTGTAATGACAGGAAACAATGATCATGAAGCCTCGACTTTGCTAAATCCACCTGTCGCACCACAATTAGGAAGTTAGCTACCACCCAAGATAGTCAGTTTGGTGGAGTTAGACATTGAACTACCCATGGAAGCCGTAACAAGGACACGAGAGTATTCCTCTCAGCCAAGTTCGAGTTACAGTAAAGAGAGATAACATTCAACAATCATTAGTAAAACCCGTAGGTGCCTATGATTTAATTAATGACCTAACGAAGACCTTCTCTCATATCTCCTTTTTGGACTTATTGAAGAACTCTCCTACCCACAGGGCTTCTCTTTTAGAAGCATTAGGTTTAAGTCATTTAATTAACATCACTCCACCTCCCGAAACACAGGTAAATCATATAGACTTTGATATCCACCCTCAGGGGTGGACGGATAGGATACCGAGTTTATATTTGACATAAGAAAAATGCCAACAGACGCTGAGATTACATGCTAGAGGTGATCTAGCCTTACATTTACAAGTGTGGGTTTATAAAAATTACGTTAAACACGTAATGGTTGATGATGGGGCAGCAGTTAACATAGTTCCCTTCTCTTTCCTTCAAAAGCTAGGGTATGGAGAAACAAATTGTTCCATGACTCGGAATATGCTAAGAGGCTATGATAGCCTTAAAGCCACTTCGATTGGAACTATAATACTACCAGTCACCTTAGGACCCAAAACAATCCTCACTGAGTTTTATATTATAGATCGGGAAACCAACTATAATATGATCCTTGGCCGACCATGGATACACCGTATGAAGGCAATCCCTTCTACGTTATTCCAAGAAATAAGATTCCTACACTTAGGAAAGATATTTGTAGCAAAAGGTGATCCAGAAACCATTCGATATACACCTAGCAGACCTAAAGAAAATACCAGGCATTCACTTTGAGTTTGAACTCCCAACAAACCAACTTAACAAGCCAACTGACTCAAACCTAGGAAGGAAAGTTGGTACCTACAACAGAGCTAGAAGTTACGAACCTAATCAAGAATATCCTAGCCCTCAAAGATGAGGCTAACATTGTAGAAACAATATCATTAGGAACTACTACAAAAATAGTCGAGTTGCTAGAACAGGATCTACCAATTTTCCTACCATTTGATTATGTAGGCATGGGATATACCCTAGGAGTTGGTTCTCTTCCAGCAGAAGAACTCTGCATGGTAGAAGTAACCGAAGCAGAAGAAGTAGACATAGCAAATGTCCCAACATCCATCTTCCCAAGTAAATATTGGACTCTCCATTTTGATGGAGCTAGATGTCGTTATGGGGTTGGGGCAGGTGTGATCTTTACTTTGCCCGAGGGAAATATCCTACCATTTCCTTTAAACTAAATTTTGAATGTACAAACAATGATGCTAAGTATGAAGCCCTCCTCCTTGGCCTCATCTTAGCTAAGAGGCTTGGTGTTAATGACATCAGGGTGTTAGGAGACTCTCAATTAATAGCAAACCAAGTCTCTGAGGTGTATGAAACTAGAGCTGAACACCTACAACTCTACAAAATAGTAGTACTAGATTTGAGAAAAGGATTTAACTTCATATCAATTGAAGCAATCCCGTGAGAACAAAATCTTCTCATAGATTCGATAGCAACCTCAGCTTCACATTTCACTCCAAGCAGTGAGTTGGAAGACACCCATTTCATGGTATCCCTTCATATTGAACCGTTAGTGAAGAAAATATCAAACCCTCTTTTAACAAACATAGCTGAGAATAAATATACTATCTTAGATCATGTTGATAGTGATAAAGCCACTCTTGATTACTTAAATGCCTATGTAGCATTACATCTCACCCATCACATGGTAGATTTTTCTTTAATCCCACATTCGTCTTCTTACTTTAGAAATCCCATGATAGAGCTTCCCCCACAAAAGGAACTCGACATACACGCGGTAGAGAATGGAGAAGATCTAGAACTACCTCCAACCCCGCCTGAGTTTGAAGAAGGTAATACTTCTTTAATCGAAGAGACGATCAATATTAACATCGGAATGGAGGAAGAATCGAAGATATTGAAACTAGGATCTTTGTTAACTCCCGGAGAAGAGATAGAAATACACACTCGAATCCTCGAGATAACATCAAAAGGATTTTGCATTTAATTATAAAGAAATGACAAGAATTACACCACACATCGCAAAGATACAACCTCATCACCAAACCAGATGCAAAGCCAATTAAACAAAAATCAAGACCAATGAAACCCAAGGTAGCTCTCATGGTGAAGGAAGAAGTAATGAAACTCCTCCAAGTAGGATTCATCAAGCCAGTTGATTATTCTCAGTGGGTATCTAATATCATTCCCATTCTCAAAAAGAATGGGAAGATACGCATCTACATAGACTTCCGAGACATTAACAAAGCATGCCCCAAGGACGACTTCCCGTTACCATCCATTGATGTCATCATTGATGCAACAACTAGATTTGAGCTTTTGTCTCTCATGGATGGATTCTTGGGATACAATCAAATCAGAATATCTGAACAAGACCAAGCCAAAACCACATTTATAACTCCTTGGGGAACCTATTGCTACGTTGTTATGCCATTTGGTCTCAAGAACACTGGCACTACATACCAATGGGAAATGACATATATATTTCATGATCTTATTCATAAAATCATGGAATCCTATGTAGATGACTTGTTAGCTAAAGCCAGGAAGCGTTGTGATCACCCGGAAGTGCTCGCATCATTATTTCATGTTTGATAGAATACAGAGTCACACTAAACCTAGAAAAATGTGTATTTGGTGTGACAGGGGAAACTCTTGGGTTACATCATATCATCATGAGGGATTGACGTAGACCTAGCCAAAATCTGGGTTGTTCTTGAAATGATCCCACCTTCGGATGAATCTGGAATCAGGTCGTTTCTTGGGAAACTCGGTGCAATCTAAAGATTCATCCCAGATTTAAGCTTTGCCATCCATCCAATCAACAATCTACTCAAGAAATATTATAGTATTGATTGGACCGAAGACTACAATGAGGCTTTTGAAGTAGTTAAGCGTTTCTTGTTGTCACCACCTACACTAATGCCTCCTAAGCCAGACCACCCTTTAATCTTATATTTGAGCTACTAATGTCTCACTAGCCTGCATGTTGGCTCAAGAAGATGATGACAAACAAGAACGTGTGATCTATTTTATTATCCAAACATTACTCAATTATGAGACATGTTATATACAAGTAGAACAAGAATGCCTCGCCATAGTCTTCACAATCAAACGCTTAAGACATTACATGCTAAATCAAGAAACAAGGGTCATTGTAAAAATAGACCATTTACGAACTTTCCTCACGCAAGGGTCCTTGTCTAAGAAGGTTGGACACTTCATAACCTTAATGGGTGAATTCAAATTAACTTTTGTAAACCAGAAGTCCATTAAGGGACAAATCATTGCAGATTGGTTAGCTGATAACCCATTAGATGGAGGCGATCTAGTAGATCTAGATTTTCCCGACGAATGCGTATATTACATCGAGACCAGACCTCCCATCTCCGAATGTCCTTGGTATGCTGATATTATTAATTATATCATAGGCCATGCATATCCAAAAGGTGCTACACCGCAACAAAGAAGGCGGTTACGCATTATCGTAGCTAAATATGTTATTATAGAACAAGTGCTCTATCATAAGGCTTTTGATGGAATGCTCCTAAGGTGTGTTGACACAGAAGAATCCAAGAAGATTCTCTATGAATCCCACAGTGGAATGTGTGGCGGCCATTTTGGAGGTCATGCCACTACCTGCAAAATACATCGGATGGGCTATTTCTGGCCCACTCTCGAACACGATGCAGTAGATTTTGTACGCAAGTGCCATAAATGTCAAGAATTTTCCCATGAGATTCACATGTCGGCACAAGCTCTACAACCAATCGCTACTCCATGGCCCTTTTCTACATGGGGCCTAGATTTGATAGGGAAATTCTCTCCCTTGTCAATAGATGGCCATAATTTCATAATCACGACCACCGAGTATTTTACCAAATGGGTAGAGGCTATGCCTCTCACCACTGTACCAGGTTCCGTGATCGCCAAGTTCATTTTAAACCAGATCATTTGCAGGTATGGTGTCCCACAAATCATCATCTCAGATAATGGTACTTCCTTTAAGAATGACGAAGTCCGTGAGCTATGAAGTAAATTTAAAATAAACCATCATACAACTTCCCTGTAGTACCCTCAAGCCAATGGATAGGCTGAAGCAACAAACAAAACATTAAAAGCTATTCTCCTTAAAACGGTAAAAGAAAACAAATGAGATTGGAATTTAAAGTTATATCTGGCCTTGTGGTCCCACCGAACCTCAATAAGAACACCAATAGGAGTAACTCCTTTCTCATTGGTATTCAGAGAAGCATGCAGTTCTCCCACTTGAGGTTGAAATACCGGTCTCTGTATCTCACTATAAGGGATTCGGATTAAGAAGCTTATAGAGAAGCACATCTCTCCCAACTAGAAAGCATAGATGAGGCCAGGTTAGATGCTTTGAGCAAATGGCATAGAATCTATCTTGACCGGATGTGCTAGTAGTATAACCAAAAGTCTATGAACGAGATATATATGAAGGAGATCTAGTTCTAAGACTAGACAACCGGATTGATAAAAATACCGGTGAAGGAAGGAAATTCGGCCCAAATGGTTGGGCCCATACCGAGTCATGAAAGACTATGGAAATGGTGCATATCTCTTATGTACACTAGAAGGTGAGGAATTCAATGAAACAGTCAATTCCTTGCATCTTAAATGATTTTATGCATAAGCAACTAGCACTACTTGTATAATTATATCTACATTGCATCTTCATGTAGTTAGGTTCATTTTGTCCATTCGTTTCATAAAATTTTGTGATCAAGGAACTTATTCTCAAAGAAATTCATTACAAACTTTTGATGGTATTGGCATAATCCTTCCAATCATACTTCTTCATTTTCATAACATCATCACCTATTTCTGAATCATTTCATCCATATAAAGCTAGATATGACAAATTCTTAACGGTAACCATACCAAGGTCTACATGCTTGTTCTCACTTTTGGTTTCTTCCTAGGATAGGTGTCTTACCTATGGTCTGTTCTAGAAGCTTCATAGTGTCACATCTATCCCATACGTATATCTCTTTGGAAGAACATACTGACATTTTTCTCAAATATATAAATCAAATGTAGATCAAACAAAAAAATTTATTTTTACACATTTCCTTGCCCTACCAACCTTCGGTGATGAACTTGTGTCTCTTACTAGTGACGTAGGGTTGGGAAAGGATGGGAATTCCCTTACTCACCTATGCCTTGTCCATGGTGATAAGCCCATGCTTCCTACTAGCATTATGGGGCAAGGTGCAGGGAGTTATCTTGGTAATAAACATTGAAGGTCATAAGAAAATAGTTTAGATAAACCTTTGAAATCTTGAGTCAAAAAAATGAATCAGATTTCCAAAATTCCAAGAGAGCTCAAAACCCCGAAAACCAGATTTTGTCCACCATGTGGCCATCTACGGATCTAAGTCAAGATAAACCACAAAGTAAGTCACATTCTAAACTATGGAGTCACTTGAGTAGAGTAGGTTTGTAGCATCCTAATTTGGTTCCACCAAACCTTTTTCTATCTCTCATCACTATCATTCAACAAATTTCATAACTTGTGCCCTTTCTAGCTCTTGGTGGTGAGCCCTCGCATCTTACTAGTTGCGTGGAGTTAGGAGTGGGGCAAGTTCATCTACTCATCATACCGGTTTATCATCTCATTTTGTCAAAACAAACATGAAGTACCGAAAAATTTCTTATAGAAACTAAGGTTCAAGATCACATTGTGTCTACATTATCATATATCAGCATCACGAAATACAAAAAGAAAGAAAGCATTTGTATCTTTTGTTCTCCATTTGCATACATTCTAAAAAGCATATAAAAACAACATTATAATTTACATGTGGAAACGAATCACAAAATCATAGACACCAAGAGTCTGATCCAAAAAGATATATATATATATATATATATATATATATAAATCAAGTTTCCTGTATAATGCCATCATGCGCTAGGCATGGTCAAAACACTCAATGAGCCTGGGAAATACAAAATGAATCATATAAACAATCTACTGAGAGCCAAGTGGCCTCTCAACCCCTATGAGACCCCTCTGAAGGTGCACGACCACATCTAGGACTCCGGCTACGCTGGCGCTCTGAGTGCACCGAGGGCTCACGGTCCCGAGGAGCAGCTGCGGCCTCACTATGAGAATGACTCCTCATCAGGTGCTCTGCTGTCCTATACCCAGCCAACTCAGTATGGAGGGTGGACACCATCTTGGCCACATGCCAGATAGGGGAAAAAATGTTGGTATGCCTACCGGCTGTTGAAGGCTCCCCTGCATCCATGAGATAGCTCCGTGCGAGTCCTCTCCATGGGGATCATTAGGGTATCAGTGCATACCCGGTGAATCAGGTCTCGCCACTCATCAATAGTCTCTGCAAGCAAAGGAGAAAACAAGTTAGAAATAGTCAAAAGATTAAAAAAAAACAAACAAAAGGAGAGATAGCAACTAAGACAATCCTAGCTAGAAACAAACATTAAGAGAAGGATGATAACTCACTCGGATCTCTGGGCCTCCAAGAGGGATCCCTAGGATCAGCACCTGCCACAGATCTTTGCCGCTAATTGATGTCCTCCTCCTATGCCTGGGATGACATAGCATCCTGCTATGGACTCATCCTCCCCTCCTAGGTCCTGAGAAGGCGGCTCCTCTGAAACTAGAGTCACCCTCTCCGCACTCTACTCGCCCTCTCCACCTGTAAGATATCCTAAGTGTCATGCCACTCGGGATCATTGTCCTCCTCTCCACCTGACTCTCTAACCTCAGCCTCGGTCTCCTCCTTCATCTCTCCCCTTAGGAACTCATCGGACTCAGATTCTATGTCGATGGGGTCATCGGCTGCTATAGGCAAGACCGACAACAATCTGCAAGTAAGGGTGCCTGGGGAGCACTGTCTCTCCCTCGAGTGTGTACTACCTACCTAGCTATAATGGGGACACCAGGAGTAACAACAGTTCAACCCCGGCCTCTAGGACCTCCCCTAGCCTCCCGAACCGATCTAAACACTGGCACCACTGGGGGAAGCATACCGACGTAAGGAAGGACAAAATCTTTGAGGAACTCAAGCAAAAGGATGTGTCTCCACCTTCCCCATCCTATCCACAAGCTGCCCTATGGTAGAGTAAGAGATCAAAGTGAGGGCCTCCTCTCCCCATAACCCTGTCATGGCCTGATAGGGTGTGCCCTCCATATCATCGGTAGTCAAGGAGGTGACTGGCTAGTTGGGTGCTCTAAGCACCGACATATTTGTCCATCTGGTTTCCCTCACGGCTTTGGGATCCATCACCTCTACACCTCTCCCATAAGGGATGAAACACTCGTAGACCCAGCTCATAACTAGGGTTGGATGGCTCAATGAATGCCCCTATAAACGAACCACTTGGTACAAATCATGATACGTGGTGCCCATAATGTCGGCTCCCAGGCATAAATCCAGCCATATCCCAATCTATGTAATAATGGGGGACCAAAAATAAAGTAAAGTGTCTCCTCCCTTGTCCTCGATCAATCTCAAGGCAAGGATCCCCATAATGGCTTGACGAATCAAGGGGATAGGAAGGCTAGGAATAGAACGGACCCTCACCCCCTTCTTCAAACCAGTGGAGATAACTGTGTCTCCCATGTATGAAGCCCACTGTGCTATCTGAGCCCGTGACCCTGCTGTCTCAAGTGTGAGTCATCTCCGATAATTGGGACTCCCAAGATAAAATAAACATCCTCCAGGGTGATGGTCGACTCACCCCTGACTCCTGGAGATCAAAAAGTGTTCCGATCAACATCCCAATATGAAAACAAGTCACAAAGTATGTGACTAGAAGGTGCAACATGCGAGACCCGTGATATATGCAATATAGGCCCTCTAAAGAGTGTCCTGCTCATCCTGAGAAAGTGCATCCAACACTACTGGAAGCCAATCACACACACTCTCTCTCTCTCGACTCCATCTGATATATTCCTCCTTCACTGCATACACCCAAAAACACGCAAAAAGGAGTAAGTTAGTATTCAAATGACATTGGAAAAATCATGAAAACATATAAGAATGCTAGAAACACAAAAATAAATTCAAACAAGTATTATTTAGGCATTCTGTAAAGGACCACCACCCTGAGCAGGGAGGCGGTTCTGTAACCACCGCCTTAAAGGTGGCGGTCATGTCCGAATTTCCACATGGGTCACGTGCCCTAAAAATGCCTAAAAACACAAAACAAAGACCATTTTGACTAAAACAAATCCTACCCATTAGGCGCCCCCTAAGTGACCCTATTAAAACTGACATTTTCAAAAATAATCCCCCATGACAAAGATTTCATCATTTCAACATTTTGAGGGTAAAAACGTTAAATCAAGAAGAACTAACTTGTGATCTCGTGGGTCGATGTTCCGCTCATGGAGGCATGATCACTATCTCGTCACGAACGTTTTGACTATACTCTCATCAGAAACTATCACCGTGGGTCCTAGAGCTCAAAATCAATCAAATCAACATGTGCAAATGAATAGGAAAATGGGCCCATTTTTACATATATAGCATCTTGACTTGTTTTGAATGCCCTTTTCGCAAGTTTGGAGCACCGATGGAGGTAAGTTCTTCTCTCCACGCAAATGGTACATCCTCATTTCATATTATTTTAGTATTTATTTTATCTACCCGCACTTGAGTCCTTTTTTCATTTTGCAGGTAGTGGGAATCTTGGAGGGCATCATTTCGACACACGAACATGTTAGGTATAAATTCTAACTTCCCATTTCAGGACTGCCATACTCAGACCCACTGTTTTATGCCTCTTTATGGCTAAAACGCTTCTCTGAGGGGGCAATATGTACGTACCCAAAATTATAGGGTGCTGCACTACCGAAATAACATTACACATGCCCCAATGATGATATATGTCTCCTCGCAAGGTGTTCAGGATCTAGAAAATTTCTCCAAGTATGTGTTAACATCCCACATGTCCCGCTTAGCCCTTGCATGATTTTTTTTCCTCTTCTCCCTTCTTTTTCTTTGTATTTTGGTCTTGATTATGAACCGCCACCACCTGTCTCGGGCAAAGCAGTCTCGTGACCGCCGCCCAAGCAAGCAAGGTAGTGCCCTATAACCGCCGCCCCTACTCGGGGTGGCAGTCCTTCACACGTTTTCCAGAATGTTCTTTTTAATGTGACTTGTGTAAATTTTCAACGTTTACTAGCTTTTTCACCGCCTTTGCTTGTATTTATGATTCTGGTTCCCTAGAATAGTGTTTTTACATTGTTTATGGTTAAAGAGTTCAATTTGGTTTTCACCTTTGGGTAAATGGGAATTCTATAAATAGTTGGCTTGTGCTCAAGCAAATGGCCCCTCAAATTTTCCTCTCAATTTCTCATTTCAATAGCTTAGTCTTCCAGTTTTCTTAGGAATCAATAGTTTTATTTGTTGCATGCATAGTTAGTGTTGTTTTGCTGTTTAGAAGCCACATAATCTTCTTGTGCTAATGTTGTCACTATTTCACACAATCAATTAGAGTAGAATAGTTTCATTCTCAGTAGGAAGCCATTAAATTTGTAGGTTTTGTTTGTTAAACAAGATATTTTCAGAGTTACGGACGTTTCATGTTGTATGACTCGTAATAAATACCACTAGGAATTGTATAAGCAAGCTCTGTTCTCTTGCGCTATCCCTCTCCTACTCGCATTGTATTGGTCTGCATCCCAATCTGCCACTTTGTCCCAATACCTACTTCTATTGATGCTAGAATTACATGCTTTTTGGATTCACATGATCACGAAGGAATGAAGAGATCATAATGAGGGGACAAATCCACACACAACCAGATTCGCCTTTGTTCTACAAAATTCAGGTTCAAGCTATCAAAGTTCTAGCTAAAATATATCAAATAGAGTAGTCAATCATTTCATTTCAGTTAATATCACTTTCTATATTGCGAGGAAGTGTAGGGATTGATACTTTACGAAAGCTATGATTCATTCCTCACTTCGAGGTAGGATTGACATTTTTCAAATAGATTAGATCAATTATTTCGTTATTTAGAATAGATTTACAACTGCACAGGCAAGTAGCTATACTCAGCTGCTTTGTTTGTTTTAATTTCGTTGTTAGTTTAGTTGTCAATTTCGGATATTTTAAATAGTTTCTCTTTCAATTTCATTCAAATAGTTCGTCAAAAACACAAAATAGAGAAGTTATATATGTTGTAGATATACTTTACATAATTAGTTTTACTTTACTGCAGTTAGATTTACATTGTTTCTTTTGCATGACAATCACGGGACCTAGGGAGCCCAGAGAATATGTATTCGAGCCAATAGTGCCTCAACCCAATCTTGTTGCGGTAGTAACTGATATAGATCAGAATCTTAGAATCCAAGTCTTCCAAACAACAACAGACTTACAAGAAATTAGCTCACAGCTAAGAGGATTAAACATAGAAGATGACCAAGCACACATGTTTTGGTCAAGCCAAGAAAGCTATAGGCTACCCTAGATAAATAGCCGATGCCCATAGAAGGTCTTGAAAGAGAGAAAATTTTCAATTGTGATCCTTTGGTCCCACGGCCGGAGACAAGTTCTCACTAACATATACATTAGATTAAGAATTCAAGTTGCGAACACTGTGAGATACTCTGAGAAGATTACACAATTGTTAATTCTAAATATAGAGGCCGAAAAGGCATATGACTACTAGATACTAGGGATTAGGGATTGATTCCACACATGACCATAGGAGGTCCTTAACAACCACGAATCTATGGTTGTGATCCACAGGTCCCATAACCCAATGAGTCCACAAGACAATCTGACATTGATGTTGGTTTACGCACATTAGTGTTTAGATCCACTCCACTTCCACCAATCATCATCGCATAGTTAACCTTGTTAGACATAGCAGCTAACAAAGCTAAGGATTTCTGGACTAGACCAGAGAATCACCCATAGAATCCACTATATATCCATCATCCATTTTCATGACCTTGTCGGGAGACATATACGAAGCACCCATAGGTTATCTTCCACGTATCCCACAACCTATAGATCGGATCATGCCAGAGCTCGATATTGATTGGAGCCTTTGAGCAGTCATCCTCGCCAACCGATCTATCACACTAGTTTAGGTTAGGAGGGCCTTCTTTGCTTTAGATTCACATATTCCATTAGTGCGCGTCAAAGACATAAGATTGCCTAATTAGTTTGTCTATACCCCACGTATATTCCATCCCCACCGGCTATCTCGGCATGACCTCGGGAGGTCGGGTGCGAGGAAGAGTTACTTGTAGATTCCCATGCTCGCTTGTCACTTTTCCATCGTACAGTGCCCTCCTCCAACCTTTCTAGATTTTCATTGAGATTTTTGACCTGGTCCTCCAGCTCAAGAAGTTTCTGCCTGGACTTCACCTATGCAGTGAAAATTTTCTTGGAAGCATTGATGACATCCATCATTGTTTCCCTTTGGCCAGCATTGGTTTCTTCCATCACATGGAGCACCCCTTCTAAGTACTGAACCTTACTACTCAAATCCTCGAAACCCTTTAAATTTCCATCCCTATCCCATTTTCTCAAAGTGCTCGCTTCCCCACGACCATCCTCACCCATATCTTTACCAGAATCCTCCCCAAAAAATTTACAATTGTTGGCCTTCATCTTAGTGAGGTAGTCAGCAAGAGTGAGGTCATCCTCATCCACATGTTCTTTCAGGGAAGGGGATAGAGTAGGTTTCCCATTTTCATACATCAAAAGAAAAATCCCTTTGTGTAGAGGCCAATCCACTTTCTCTTGTTGGAAAGCCACTAAGGAGTTAGTCAGTGACATAAACAGAAAGAAGGGGATGCTCACCATGACCTTATGGTGGAACATGTTTAGAAGGGTCAAATGGTGAGTATATTTTTCTATATTTTCCCTCTAGAGTGATGTACTTCATGATTTGAAGGCACACCTCTCTCTAAATACCTAGAATGCATGACCTGACAATACCATCTGTAAAGAAAGAACATCTTTCCTTGCTAAAAAGAATGACTTAATTTCCTATTCTCTACGGGTTCTATCCTTAAAATTTTTAAGCCCATCCATTTTCATGTCTGTGACCAGGGTGATGGAGGAATCAAACACCTCGATTTCCATCCCTCTAACAACAAACTTATCCGCTTTCCAAGCTTTGCCAAAATCCTTAGACAAAGAAGGATCGTGACCATGTAATTTGGCAATGAAATTATTGAAACCCCTAATCCTAAGCTTGTTCCACAGAGGCTGATTACAAGCTTTAATGCTTTGGCTAGCAGGTTCAACTCTAATCCTATTGCCCCCATATTCACCAAACCAAGATTCTTGATTGTTACTAAAATTCAAAAAATACCTTTCACACTAGCAAAAATCTTGAAAAACAAGATATTAAGTAAGTTGTCACTACCACAAGGCTCACTCATGCCAACATTATAAAACTTAGTGCCCTCTATCTCTACTGATGGTCTCATTAATATCCATGGGTAATATATCAACTTTACACCATATCTTATAATCATTACAATGGATTCCATAATTGGCCATCTTATCTCGCACATTTGTTCCCTTGATGAAGGGTATGATTATAAGAAATGCTATAAAAAAATTAATTTTCCTTAACATCATTGAGGATATTACTTATGGCCCAATTAATGGAACCTTTGTTATTAAGGGAATTAATTAAGAGGAGAGAGTCACCTTTGATCTAGATGTCCTTGAAGCCTTTTTATTTTGCTAGCAGAACCCCCAAAGAAGAGCTCTGGCTTCTACCATGTTATTTGTTTGGTGACCTAAAGGACCCGCATAGGAAAACAACCAGTCTCCATCACTATTCCTTAGAATTCCTCCTCCCCCAGCAGGACCTAGATTCCCTTTTGAGGCTCCATCAAAGTTTAACTTTACAACATTTCCTCTAGGCCTTTTCCAACTGGAGTTCTTTTTAGGAATGTGATAATCCACCGGACCAAGGGTGAACTTGTCAAGAACTTTCTGCTCACTATTCGGATAGGGTTTCTTGACTTTACCTTTAAAGATTTTAATGTTTTCCTTTATGGCACTCAAATTTTTTCTCCTAACTTTTGAGAGAAGAGCTTTCTGATCATGGAAGATACCATCATTTTTGGCTTTCCATAAACCCCAAAAAAATGTGGAAGGGCAATATTCCAGGCCCAGGTCAAGATAGGAAAATGGAAATGGCTCTCGCATTGAAATAAAAATCTTCAATCTTTAATCATCAGTAATAATAAGGGAGTTTTCATTTTTGATGTTTTGTTTCTTTTATTTTTTCCGATGCTAGTTCCATGGCCCTTTGTTGTTAGTTATTTTACTTTGGGCTTTTAGGTGGGTTTTATTATTTATGGCTTTATAGTTTTGGCATTTGGTTATTCTAGGGCTTCAATGGATACTCCTTTGGCCCTTTTCGGTGATCTTGCATACTTTGTATAGGGTAAGGTGCCCTCAACCCTGTTTTTACCTCTTATAAAAAATGATAATAAGGGATTTGTTGTTTTGTTGGTATGGAAAGTGTTGTAGTGTAATATGGGACATGTTGAAATGTAGGTGATGGAGTAGACATGTTTTAAGAAGTTTGGTTTGCAAGCTTGTTGTCTAGTAATTATCATGATAAACAAACACAAAAGCACCTAGAAAATGGAAAATAACTAGATGGGTTGATTTACAAATAGTAAGAAAAAGTAAACAAAGTGTTGTTTTGTATTTATCTTTATTAATTATAAAAAAGTGAAATATGTAAGATGGTTGATGAGGGTATTAGGAAATGGTAAGCTATGGATAGTTTCAGGTATGTTTAAGGGCGTAATCCTTGATATACCCAAATTTACGTGAGACCCAACTCTATACTATTATTAGTACAAACATGTATATTAGGGCATATCCCCTCACTTCATGGTCACACTACAATAAGGGATTTAAGTGTTGAGCTAATATATACCAATATATAGGAGATTATACTCATCCGAATACTAATTCATTTTCCCTATTGGGTGATAAAATCCCAATCGGTTTCACCTGGTGGCGTTGTTTGAAATTTTCTTTTATTTGGTGGTGATTTAGTTGTGTGAGGGAAATATAAGTGAATGCAACGATTTTACCTCCTAATTAAAACTAGATGATCAAGAAGTATGAAATGGTTCATTTTAATACCCAAAATGAAATGTTTATTTTCGATGAGGACAATCAAACAAAGATGCAAAACTAAAAGTAGATTGAAGGTTTTAGGACTATTTTTGGGAGTTTTAGCAATTTTAAAGTAAGCAATCAGTAGGTCTAGCAAATGAATTTTCAAGAAATAGTCCCATGCAACTAGATTAGAGAAAACAACGAAGATAAAATAACATATTATGAAGTAAATGATAAAAAAAAAAAACAGTCCAACTAATGATGATTGGGAAAATTGCAGGTGATTAGCCTAATCACAGAGGATTATAAGACAATTAAAATAGTGATTATATTATTGACAAGATGAAACAAAAGAATAAGAGACAAGGGTACCACCAGGCACGCTAGAATGTTGTGAACTATTTTACTTTGGGGTTTTCTTGATGTTTCAAGGGGGTAAAACTTTCTCAACCTCAGTATGGCGGGGTTTTAGGATACCCGCAAGATGTGGTGGATGTTTTTGCACTCTGTGAAGAATATACTAGACTTATTTTCCCTACAAGTAAGCCTGTAAATCAAAAAAACTTACACAAAAATAGAGTTAGAAAAGGTGGGTAGGATTCTGCAAAGGCCGGTTCTAGAAGTCAAGAAACTCCCTTATGCAGATGCTGACCTAATTTTAAGACATTTAAGCTTTATTGATAAAAAAGTTGAAGTACAATACAATAAATGGAAAATGTGATCAATTGTTATCACTTATTTAGGTGATTACATACATTAGTTGATAGTAATGAAATGGAAACAACAAGATTAGAATCGAAATCGGACTCTAGATTAGAGTCTATGTTCTCTGAGAAGTTTGATCCTTTTGAGCAGGTTAAATCCTCTTCTTATATGAAGTAAGAATCGAGATCTGAGATATATTCCTCCATGAATAAATTAGAGATCTATTCTTCGTGTCATAGAGACATGTGAGATCAAAATACGTATGCGGAAGGTTTATGTTCGTTTCGATGTCGGATTGGATGTGGCACGATTGTGCTCTGGTATGTCTAGGTTAGCTTCATAGTTGTACTTGAATGTCAGTAAGGTCATCCTGGATCCTCCGGACCTCGTAATACACCTCTAAAAATATTCAATTGCTTCATGAATATGTTGAGTTGAGTTGAATATGGCCTCCAAATGGTCAAGGGGTACAACGTGGATAACACAAAGTTCTAATTCATGTAGTAAACCATACCGCTCCCAATACAAGGGTGATGACAATGGGTAGTGAATCAATGTTGTTAATAGGATGATTTTCACCTCATATGGCCATATGATATCATCATGCTTGACAACATGTTAGAAAATGACATAACAGATGAAAATTGTTAGGTAGATTGGAAGGAAAATATGATAGAAATATATTGTGTAGGAATCACAAATGATCGAGGCTAATCGCAGCAATTGCTATTAATTATAACAAACTACAAAAAGATATTATAAGTAATTAATCTATTATTTAAGTGAATTTTAAAGTGTAATGGAATGAAATTTAAAATATGATCAATGTTACCTAAAAATAGGAACAAAAACTAATAACAAATTACCTTGGATGATTGATCGAATTAGACAACAAATGAATGGGGATGGCTTGACGATAACGACGGGTGATATGATGATTGTACTAACTATTTTGATGCAATGTAATGGTCGTAGAGCTATGTTGAAGCTGTTTTATTTCTATAATTCTTGTACAAGAATGAAATTTCTGGAAAAATGTGAAAAATCCCCCAAAGAGGCTTGGAAACTTGTTTATATAGATCACTAGCGATTAGGATAATCGCTGATGATTTTAGAAAATCCAAGTTAGGGGATAAAATGGAGTGATTTTCCTACTATTTTGATCTTGATTTGGGAGGATTTCAAAGGAAGTTAGGATGTTAAGTGGGAGAAGCTCGAACTAAGACTAGGTTAGTTAGGATGAAGATAGAGGTCATTTTAGAAGGTTTCTAAAGTTAACCTAAATCTAACTAGTTAAGGGATGAGAAGTGGTTAGGGATAGGTTTAGAGGTAGTTAAGTGGTATTTATAGAAGGTTACTAAACTAAATAGTTATAACTAGTGAGTGTAGGTAAGTTGACATGGTGAGGTGTGAGGGTATATTTATTTTAATTAATTAATTAGACCTAGGGATGTGTTGGTGTGATCATTAAATTAATTTAATTAAAGGGGAAAAGTGGGTGACCTAGTGTCATGGATTTTCGTGAGTGGTGTGTTTTGATTGTGAATGGGTTTGAGACATTTATAGTGAGGGAGTGTATATTTTTAGTTCTACAGTGAAGGTCATCAAGCTCATTACGAGTAAAGGATTTGTGCATCTATCTCCCATCAAAGCATCGTATCTAACATCAGAGGTAGCCTTAAACCCTCTCATATTTGGATTTTTTTGTTTTCTAGCATATTACTTCATTAACTTGGAGCAAGAGTAGAAAAATTGTCAAGCATTCAAGCACACATGGTGGGACCCGCCTACTCCTTTAGTAAGTTCCTTATTTATTTTCATTTTCTATTCTATATTCTATTTTCCTCTTTCTACTAACTCTGTGAGATCAAAGTTCTTCACTTGTAAGCTTGGGATTTTTCTTGCATTCTCAACAACACATATGAAATTTGGAAAAAGGAAAAGTGTTATCTAGGTATTCCTCTTTTGATCTTTTTTTCCTTTTCATCCATTATTATTCCCTTCCTTTCCTTTATTGTCTTCATTGAATGTCATATTTGAGTTTGGATCTAAAACATACCTTTCATAATTTCTTGATCACATAGCTTAATTAGGGGGTAACACTTTGCATTCACATTTTCTTCACACGTAACTAAACCACATGCACAATATACACATGTAAACAATTTATACCTAGGTAGAGCTATTGGATTTCCATCACCCACGAAGGAAGCCGCCATGGTGTTCGCTATGTAATAAATTTCTTGACTATTGGTATATCGGCTAAGTGCCTAAAACCCTTATCACTGTAGTGCATAAATTGTGGGGGTAGGCCCTTATATCAGGCCATGTACCAATATTCATCATATATTCGGGCCTCATGTACCTTTGGGTATATTGAGGAATCCATCCTTAAACACACCTGAAACCATCCATAGAGCGGCCATTTCTCTAGGTTCCCTTTGAGCCTCTTCCCTCTTCACATTATATAAATAAGCAAGATAAACCAAATTATGATTTTTAACTCACGTGTTGGATTAATAGTTTTCATTTGATCTTTCTTGTTTATTTCATGACTATTATTACTCATTCCCAAGCTAAGAGAATGAAGAAATCCACCACTTCTAATGACATACCCATCTCAACCAACCCCTTAAAACAAATATCCACACTTACTATTGTTTCTTCTATAATTTTGATGACCTCATCCTTTCCCTCTCTATATATTATACCTATGGTTCCTCCTCATGAGCCCAATTTAGTTCAAGGAAATTCCCACATTGAGACCATTCCCTTTGTCTACCATCACTCCATCCCTTCTAGACCAGCCACACCTCCTTCCACTACTTCATTAGGAGCAGGGATAATTTTAGCGGCGAATATTCGTAATATGGCGAAAATTTCATTTTAGGAAAATTTGAAAAGGCGAATTATTCGGAGTGGGTCGGTGTCCTGTTCGCCTAAAATATAAAGTATATTTTTTTTGGGGGGTCGGCTTCGCCTTCATTTGAAAACATCTCCTATAAAAACCTATTTGATTCGCCGGGTAGTATACCTCAAGTAGCTTACCAAATTACCAATACTGTGAAATTTGAACTCGCATACCCTTTGCACGGAGATTCAGATATTGTTATCCCGTGATTGTTGACGTGTGACAAATGCATTATTGACGCGCGACAAGAGAAATCTTGACGCGCGACTTGGGCTAAGGCTTGCGCGCGGACAGGAAGGCTTGACGCGCGGAGAGGAAGGCTTGACGCGCGACAGAGGAAGGCTTGACGCGCGACAGAGGAAGGCTTGACGCGCGACAGAGGAAGGCCTGACGCTTGACAGAGGAAGGCTTGACGCGCGACAGATGAAGGCTTGACGCGCGACTGGGCGATGAAGCGCGACATCGGCGGTTCACCACGCGCGACAAGACCTCAGAGACTGCAGAGTCGCTTCTTGGTTCTTTTGCCGACGCACGACTCTTTTCAGAATAATGGAAGGTGCCACCTCAAAGAATACGAATAACCTAAAAGTAAGTAAGAAATCTCAGAAATCACTCTTCAAGTATTTTGGAAACTCTGCGGATACAGATAATGTAAATACCAATCATATAGATGCCACCAAAAAGAATCAGAATACTGACTGTGTGGAAGGCATTATTGAGGTGGACATGCATTCTGCACAGTATCACAGTCAAACAAATGAAACCTACGATAATATGCCAGATCTTGAAGATATTGTTCCTGTTGGGGTGCAACCAGAAGTGCAGCTAGATATCACAGATACAAACACTGAGCAAAATGGAAGACAGAAATCAATATCAAACTCTGGTCCAAGAAAGAGGAAACCAGGTGATTGCGATATTGCTCAAAATTCGACTCAAAAAAGTAAAGCATTGAAAACAAACAAGAATATGTGGACCATTGGCAGGACATACAAGTTTGATTGGGCAGCTAAATTTCCATTTATTGAACCTGTACAATCATCAAATTCTGAAGAAATCCCATGTGAATGTACATGTACAATATGTACGTGGAAATTGGGAAAGCAACAAAAATGCAAGCGAAAGTGGACCTGATAGAAAAACATTGTGGAAAACAATATTTAAGCTAATGTGGGCGGATGGCGAGAAAATCAAAACACATAGGTGGAAAGGCGAAAAGGAGTGCATGCATATCGGATATGCGAGCGGAATATGAGGCAGAGCAGAAAAAACACAGACATCTGTTGGAAAAGGGAGGAACAATCACATCACATATTGGTAAGATGAAAGAAACAAATCTACATGCAAAATTCATACAATTCTCTACTCTTTTTCAAATACTTAAAAAAGGAAGGGCGATGTCAGATTTCCTTGATTTCAAAGTTTTGTATCAATTTAACGGAATGCTGAATGTACCTCAGTCTCATTGGTCTGAGAGTAGTGGATGGGAAATGGCAAAATGCCTCTCGATGATAGAGAAGGAAGATTTGAAAGAGAATGTAAAAAAAGCAAACTTTATCTCTGTTTCAATTGATGAAGTGACAGCAGTCGACAACACCGCATGGGTATGTATCCACATCTATACATTAGAAAATCATATAAGGACACCTCATCTGTTGGGTGTTATGAAAATGGTTGAAAACTGCAATGCTGAAAACCTATACAAAATAGTTGTTTCTCATTTGAAAGATGTTGCTGGTATGACTGATTATGAAATTGCTACGAAGTTGGTATGCGTTGGAGCAGATGGTGCATCTGTCATGCAGGGTCACCGAACAGGGCTCTGTGTTAGATTACAAACAACAGTGGCCCCATATATGCTACCAATTCACTGCATGGCTCACAGAATGAATTTAGCGTATAAAATGGTAAGCAACCATGAAAGTGTTGCTAAATTAGAAGACATAATAAGAGAACTCCATGCCTATATGTCAAGCAGCCCAAAACGTTTTCTGGAGTTCCAAAAATTTGCAATTGGAATTACAGACGGCAAAAAACTTCTGAAGGATGTGGAGACTAGATGGATCTCTTTGTATGAACCAGCATGCAGAGTTCGTGAGGAGTATCCTTCATTGGTTGGTTTCATGCACAAATACCGTCATGAAGTTGATAGGGCAAGGGACCTGTTGTTCCGCTTAACTGATTTGGAGACTTTGCTTACATTGCTTGGTATTCTTCCAATGTTAAAGGAGATCAATACACTGATGAAGCATGCACAGGGCAGATTGATCTATATTGTGGATTTTATAAGGATGAGGAAAATGGTATGTCAAAGTCTTGATATATTGTATTGTTCGCAGGATAGTTTTGATGCACCTGTTTTTAAAAATTGGAGAGATTTATTAGATCTTAAAAATCCTAACACCTATTTGAGATTTAATATTCACGATCACCTATGCATCTCTGTTAATGGGAAGGAAATACCTATGCACATTTTGCAAAGACGTCAAGATATTACAGGTTCGGAGCGAGAAGATGTTCCTGTAACACGTAATTTGTTTGAGTCTGTGATAGTTGAAACCAGAATAAAGCTTAAAAAATTTGAAACCTTGTCAGGAAATTAGGGAGCGTTTACGTAAAGATAAAATTGGAAGCCATGGGTGTGATGAATCCGAATTTTGGAATACGAGAAGGTGGCGTATGAGACTTTGTCGATAAGCATTTCCATAAATCAATGGGTACAATAATGGAACAATTTACTAAGGCGTCGAGCTCAAGGGTACGGAAATCAAAGGTATCTTGAATGCCGATTTATTAAAGTTTGATCGACCAATTTTGCAACAACAATGAGGAACCAATATAAGAATTTAGATCAACCTTCAAAGTGGTGCTATTACAAGGTGTGGAGAGGAATCTATCAAAGTTCTATCTTACAAGAAGATATCAGTGAGTATTTCAGACTATATGAATTATGCCAGACAATGATTTTGGGGTCTGTGGAGGATGAAAGAGTTTTCAGTGCATTGTCATTTATAAAATCAAAACTGAGAAACAGGTTGGATAAAAATCTGGAAAGTTGCATGAGGTGTTACGTTTCACGATACTCCCTCGAAACCTTTCCGTTTGACAGAGCAATTGCGCACTGGAATTCCCTTTGCGAAAGAAGAGGTGTAAATAATACAGCTACAAGTACAAATATACCCAACCTTGAGAGTGTAATTGGCTCTTCGTCACATTCTACAGAAGACAACATCGACTTTGACGAAGCTATTGATAATGGATTGTTTCAACTTTAAGTAGGTATCTTCTTTATCTATCTTTTATCTTTATCATTTAAGATGTTACAGGTCTATATACTAAAAATATCAGGCGATTCACCCATCTATCTACTAATCCATTTCTCGTGTTGGATTCTTTTAAATCACAGATCTAGCTCATTACCAATGGCAGTGATGATTTCAACTTTAAGCAAGTATCTTTTTCCCCTTAACCTTGAGAGTGTAGTTGGCTCTTCGTCACATTCTACAGAAGACAACATCGACTTTGATGAAGCTACTGATAATGGATTGTTTCAACTTTAAGTAGGTATCTTCTTTATCTATCTTTTATCTTTATCATTAAAGATGTTACAGGTCTATATACTAAAAATGTCAGGCAATTCACCCATCTATCTACTAATCCATTTCTCGTGTTGGATTTTTTTAAAACAAAGATCTATATTGTTACCAGTGGCAGTGATGATTTCAACTTTAAGCAGGTATCTTTTTCCCCTTAATCTTATTGTTTGTTACTATTCATTTTTTCAACTCTGGTTATAATTAAAAATGTTACAGGTGTATGTATTTACATTTAGTTAAATACAAAATTTTTATTTTTTGAAAACGTGGGTTGACATCCGTCCGAGGAAGCTTTTACTTCTCGGGACTGACAACGTCAGGCAACTCACCCATCTATCTACTAATCAATTTTTTGTGTTGAATTTTTTAAGACAAAGATCTAGCACATTACCGTTGATGATTTCAATTTTAAATAGGTATCTTCTTCAACATAATATTTATATTTACTTGACCTTTAAAGATATTGTTGGTCTATATATTTAAAGATGTTGCTGGCACTTCTCAGGACTGACAATGTCAAGCAACTCACCCCTCCATCTACAATGTCATGTGAAACAAAGATCTAGCACGTTACCCTTGATGATTTCACAGCAATCTAATACGCAAGAGGTAAGCTAAATCCTAGCATATTTGCAATTATGTTTAATTTCTTACCAGTGATGATTCTTTCTTGATTTCTTAGAATTATATTTTATTTATTTTTAATATATTTTATCTTCCTGTAGACCAAGGATTTTTTTTCTATTTACTATCTCTTTATTCTCCATTTGTTGGTGAGTGGTAGCTTCCCAAAAAATAGATATTCCTGCCACCTGATAGGATAAGGATACCTAAAATAACAAAAAATTAAATTGGAAAGTGATGTCGAAACATGTCACAATACTACCAAATTCAATATTCACATTTCCCTGATTCAAACCACAAGAGCCTTGGCTGAGTCACCCTCCGTTAATATTAAAGTACATTGATCAGAATTCTTCCCTCCTGCTTGATTTGCATCAAGTTTGGGAACATCAATTAATTTGCCCTTCTTGGTTCCATCAGTTTTCTTAAGATCTTTTTTTTGTTTAAACTTTTCCACTGCACTCCTCAGGTCAAACAAAGTTACAAAGCTCATCTTAGATAACCTGACCATACACCATGAATCTTCTTGTACTGGAAGAGACTGTTTCCAATTACCACTTATACCACTTTTAGAGAATTTTCATCACCAACTAGGACTGAGTCAGCTTGAAGCACTGACAGAGTAACTTGCATTTGACTGAGCTTTACCAACTAGATAACAGGACAGATTGCTAGACCTTAGCATCATTGACTTGGCTATCTTTATTTTAGACTGATAAAGGTCATTCATAAAATCCAAACACACTTTGAAGTCCTCAACACGTTGAAAAATCATAGTACAACAGAGATTCTTAACCTATCAACCTTAAGTCTACTTTCATAGACAGTATAACCCCACAGATACAATTAAAGTCCCACGACATAATTTTAAAGATAATTAAAGTCCCACAAGATATTCAGGCACTAAATTTTAGATTATACACATTAAATCGATCATCGTATTTCATCATCATCTATCATTGATTATCAATTGTCATCATTCATCATCTACGTCCACATACTATTCATGACAATGCAAGTAAACAAGAAACATACATATAATTCATGATAATCACCATCTAATCACCATATAATTAAATTCAAATAGCATAGTACAAACTCAATAGTTGAAGTTTTCAAATTCAATATTAAAAGTTTAGTCAATAATAAAAGTTTCTAATTTTCACAACCATCTAATGTAATCAAAATTTAAGATTGTATATAATTAAATTCAAATACCATACTCAATATTAGAAGTTTTCAAACTCAATATTTATAGTTTCCCAATAATAATAAAAGTTTCTAGTTTTCAACCCTCTTTTTCTTTATCCGGTTTGTACAACTCTGCTCCCTTCCCAACGGCTTCTTCCACTATGGTTGTAACCCTTTCCCCCAACAGCAGAAATAACCCACGAACTTATAAGATCTTACGCAACATTTATCGATTTTTATAATTCTTTCTTCTTGATTTGTTGCATCTCCATGAGACATGACAAATTTGGATCAAGCAATTGCTTTGGCTTTGAACAAGATGTCGGTCGAGACCGTGCTCTTTAATGATCCGCTTTAGTGTATTGTTTTGTTTGTTAACCAAAACAATATTTTGCTTCAAATTTTTTTGCTGCGGATAATTTGTTCTTTCTTGTTTCAAGTGAACTTGCAAAACCTTCGCCCGACTCTTCAAATTTTCATATTTCAAGCGCACTAAAAAAGTAACGTCAATTCAAAGTATTAATGTAAATTCAAAATTTCAAATTAACAAAAATGATTGTTAGAATGTAATAGTACTTCTGACCGCTCTATCTCTTTCGGCATTTGCGATTGATACCAAATCCTTGTCCTTTGACCATTTGTTAAAATATGCCTAGGCCTCGGCACTAATATTTTCCAATCTATTTAGTGCTTTATCTAAAATGCCATCTTTATAGTCGTTGTTAAAAGTGACAGTCCCACATTTTACTTGGGTAAGTAGGGAATCCATCTTTGCAGGTTGATTCTGGACTGCAGCGTATAAACTATCCCTTTGCCAATAATTTTCATAACGACTAATAATCTCATTGATAAGAATTTTAGCCCTTTTTTCCCATTCTATAAGCTGTTGCATTTGAGGAATTATAAACTCACTGACATGGGATTGACAATCATTACCAATTAGGTTCTCCAAAGGAAAATGTGGAAACTCTTCACTTTCGAATACGATGCGAGAAGATCTTGCTTTGGAGAAGAGTGGGGGCTTTCACCATGACCAAGATCAACTGCTCCTTGTTTCTGTCTTTGGGTGGGCTGATCCTGTTGTTGAAAAAATAAATCAAGATTTAGATAAATAAATTTGGCTGAATATTTAGATTTAGATAAATCAGAATGTAATTAAAAATTGTAAAGAATATTAAAATTGAAATTTGAAGACTGAAGTATACCTGCTGGCCTTGAATCATCTCGCGGGTATCGAAAAAACCAGTTGGGTCATTGCTATCAATGCCCAAATAATCTTCATCTAAATTTATATTGTTCAAAACAGATATGCCCGTTGCACTGGGCAAGCCACCAAGTGAGAGAGATGGAATTCGAAACGAGGAGTCAAGGTTCAGTGTCCCACTAGGGGCCGGAGCAAAAGGCATTCGTTTACCAATGGTCTTTTCTTTGTTCCTCTGGTTGGCATTTTAAAAATTAATGGTTGAGTGGGTGTCGGTGCCGTGGCTTGCTCATGACTGACATGTGCTGAAAAGTACAAGAAAAAATTAAAAATATTAAAACATTTCATAAACTAAAAACTACGAAATTAAACGTTCTATACAAAAATTGTACCTTGTTGTCGAGGGGTTGTTTTTTTCGGTGCTACGGGTGGCCTTGTAGGAGTTGTACTCGGTGGTACATTACAGAAGATATCAATGCATGGGATTTGTATTGAGTGAGTTGGGGAAGAAGGTTCCATAGTCCCTGCTATTCATCAATATTAAGTGTTGTCAATTCAGTTTGATAAAATTTAAATTGAAAAATAAATCTGCAACTTTGGAATTTGTAATTAATATATGAGAATGTATTACTTCTCTGGCGTTTAACGAGTTCAAATTGTTGAGGGTCTGGAGAGGAGTGAGCTTCCATTTCGGAATGGGAGTCCCCCGAAGCCTCCGCGTGTAGTTGGCCTCTTCCTCTCGACATCTTTTTTTTTTTGGGAATGGCTTCAAGATATCTTCTCTGCAAAACATTAAAATTTAAGTTTTAATAACTTCGCACTGTAATGAAGAAAATTGTAATACAATTTACAAACTAAAAAGTTTATACCTGTTGTTCTGCAAATGGAATTGAGAATTTCATCAAAGCCTCATCAGAGCAAGTAGGAATTTCTTTAGCTTTTAAATTTAAAAGTGCCTCATAGTAGAAGCCGAGGAGATAGTTGGTTGAATAAATGAAAGGTTTTTCTGACATTTTCGAATTTGATATGTCAGCTCTAATTTTTTTTGATATAAATGTGCACCAATCGAATTGTTGTTTTGAGATAGTGGCACAAATGTATGCAATGGCCCAATTTGGGATATCTGTTTGGCGACCCTGCATAACAATTTTGGCTTGAAAAAATGCAATAAGTGCAGCAAGAAAGTGGTGTGCAATTGATTGTGTATCTACACCACGCCTGGATTTATTGACATGGGCTGCAAATGCGAAACAGTGAAAATTAGCATCAATTTATAACAGCAAATTGTATCAGAATAAAAAACAGAATAAAAAACAGAATAAAAAACAGAATAAAAAACAGAATAAATTACTTACAATCAACATGGAAACCGTACTTTGATTCGAGAAATTTCTTGTTTTCTTCCACGAGTGTTGCTTTGGTTGTAACATTTGGTAAGTTTCTGATAGGAAGGCCGGTAAACCGATGTATGTCATTCGGATCGATAGAGAATTGGAACATGTGGCCATCGTTCAGAGTCACATAAAATATACCGTCCTCTGAATTGTAGCATGACAGAAGGTAATTCAAAATATCGGGATCTGTTTCGAAATGGGGCATATTAACTAACCCGGTAAATCCACACTCTTCTATTATACCTTGATATTCTGGAGACATCCTTAAAGCCGTATGGATGTGAGGGCATAAGGGATTCCTGTAGGTTATCTTGGAAATCGATTGACTTGGATTCTCTTCATTTTCTTGCTGAACTTGCAATTGGGAGGCATGTGAAGTCGACATTGTAGCTGAAATTGCGTCTTTGAAGAAGATTTCGACCTGCAAAAATTCAAGAATAGGAAAACGTAAACGAGAAAATGAGCGGAATAAGGGTATTTATAACCTAGATATAGGCGTCACTGCCCCTATTGACGCGCGTCATTTGCTTCAAATGACGCGCGTCAATAGGAAGCAGTGTCGTGCGTCATTTCATTATAGTGTCGCGCGTCAATAGATTGCTTTGTCGCGCGTCAATAGGTTGCTATGTCGTGCGTCATTTCTTCATAGTGTCGCGCGTCAATTGGTTATAGTGTCGCGCGTCATTTGTCTAGAGTGTCGCGCGTCATTTGATTACAGTGTCGCGCGTCATTTGATTACAATGTCGCGCGTCAATTGTTTACAATGTCGCGCGTCATTTGTTTACGATGTCGCGCGTCATTTGTTTACGATGTCGCGCGTCATTTGTTTACGATGTCGCGCGTCATTTGTTTACGATGTCGCGCGTCCTGATCGATAGCGGCGTCATTTGTTTCTGATATCGCGCGTCATTTGTTTACAATGTCGTGGCGTCATTTGTTTACAATGTCGCGCGTCATTTTGTGGCTGTGTCGCGCGTCATTTGTTTACAATGTCGCGCGTCATTACGATCTAGTGTCGCTCCAGTGTCGCACGTCATTAGGAGCTATTGTCGCGCCTGTGACGTGCGTCTTTAAGGATTCTGATTTAGCCTTGAAAAACCAGGCGAAAATTTTGTTTTTTAATACTGTCAAATTCGCCTTTCGCTGAAAGTGGTTACGGGGATATTCGCCAGGTATTTTCCACCTTCAATTTTATAGGGGTGTCTTAAAATGAACCCCGATTAGGAGAGATTGGACACCCCACTATCCCTCATGGATGAGTATAATTTAAATAACTCCTTGATGTTAACACTTTGTCACCCTCCATGACTATCTAGATAATCCACCAACATCCCTATCGATGGACCCCCTCTTCAACAACTTTATAGTTATCCCCCAAAATATGAATCTATTGAAATCCCTACTTATCAACTCATTGTCTTTTTCCCTAGGGCCATGAGTGAGATAATAATATCCCAAAATGAACATATCCCTCATGCATCCTCTATCATGGTTCCCCAAACCGATCAATCCACACAATTAGGGGTGGATATCCCACCTAATTTACCATGTATATATACCTCTATAATTATCCCTACATCCTCCATTCTTATTCCCTCCTCAACTACCATTATCATAAATCTCCCTCCCATAATCTTCAAGACTCTAACATACCTCCTCCACCACCTGAGAAACATGTTCAAAACTCAGTGCCTCTTTTAACACCCCATGCCCATCCCAATATTGTTATCTCACAACCTTGAATCTAACCAACCTTCACTCTAAAGAATCTTTTGGCATATGTTTCCCAATCAATTCATTCAAACATCCCAACCACCTCATGTGCATACCAAAAATAATCTAACACAAATTCAATCCAATCCCCATATCACTCAACAACAACTTTCACAATCTTATCCATACAGCCACATCCCTTCAACAACATATTACTTCACAATCCACCTAATCACAAACCTTTAATTATGTTCCTTCCTATCAACCACCTCCATAGACCCCTATTTACACCCAACATTATTGATCTTACTCACAACCTAATCCAACTACTTCCTACAGTCCACAAAAACATTAATCAAATACCCATACTTATATATCAAATGACCCCATGCGATCCTTTTTTAGTAGAATGGATAACTTAGAGGACGCTACCTTGTGCCCTAAAAGTACATTTACATATGAGAAAATTGGTAGCAATCCCATTAATATTTATGTGCTGTTAAGCCATATCCCCCATATTGGGATATTCTAAAAATATATAAATTCAATAGCAAGGAGGATCCCCAACAACAAATCCATGAATTTAGGCACTCATGCTACCTCATTGCATATGATTAATATCTTATGCTTTGTACCTTTCCTATGTCATTAGATGGGCCTACTCTAGATTGGTAGAATGAAATCCCTAAACATTCCCTCTTTTCCTTCACATAACTTGAGTAAATTTTCATAGAACACTTCTCAATCACCATAGCACGTAAGATAACCATCTTTGAACTTTACGCCATTAAACAGGTTTGACAATGAATCAATCACCGATTTCATCACTAGGTGGCATGGGATTATAAACAACTTTCCTTCTCATGACCTCAAACTAAAATGATTAATCTCTTCTCTAGATCATGTACCAAACACATTTGATCTACCCTTCAGATTCAATCCTTCCAAACCTTTGAGGAAGCTGTTGTTATTATGGATTGAAAGTTAGAACTACTTGTCCTTGACCAAGGCCATGTTAAACTTCACTTTAATAAACTGAAGAATGAATTCACAAAACCATTCCCCCACAATGAAAAATCCAAGAATGTGTAAAAGGATATTGTCATGAAAACTTCCTCCCAATCCACATCTCATATCGAGAATCCACAAAGAAAACCTCAACCATTCCCCACCTATACTCCTCTTGGAAAATCATACAACTCCATATTTTACAAGCTCATAGCCAAACATATTATCCAACTTCCTCCCATCTTCCCTGTTGATGATTCATGTCCTAAAACTACATGGTATCATGATAATCATTACTACAAATATCATCAAGTTTGTGGCCATGAAATTAAATATTTTTGTACCTTTAAGGATTAAGTGCAATGGCTTATTGATCGTGGGGACCTCAACTAGATAATATAAATGTTCTCCTAATCAATCATTGGATGTTTTCAAAGAACCATTTCTAAATGATCAACCAAACATCCAAGCCAACCTTGCCACATCTCAAGTTCCTAATACCCATGCAATCAACACCTTAATTCAAGATTCAACATCTACACCCACACCTACATCTACATCCACATTTGTACCTACGTCTACATCCACATCTACACCTACATCTATAGCCACATATACACCCATGATTACATCCCCATATATACCTACATCTATACCCTTATGTATATCCACATATACATCCACATCCTCATCTATATCATCTCTTAAAACATATACCGAACAAACATCTCCCCTTTATTCTATCACAAGTGTTGTCTCAATCCAATATTTACCACCAACAAATACAACTCATATATCACCACCTCTAAATTATGTCAAATCTACAAGCCCTTCTCGATTCTACCAATGATTCTACTCAAGAATCATCCCCATCCTCAACCATCACATCTCTACAATGCAAACTACATCTAAACCATTTAATCCTCCTTCTAAAGAAGACTCCACTATCTAAATCATTGTTATTCTGCCTTGAGGAGGTAAAACTTCATGACAAACATTTAAAAACCTTGGCACCCCCATCTAAAGATCCATTTCTTATACACACAACAAGTTAGACCTTTCCTTCCAAATCCATATGAATACAAACAACCCAATATCCAACTATCCATCTTAGGACCTCGACCATCTATTTTGGGACCATTTCATTGAGTGAACTCTCCCATCATTTCCAAATTCGAATCAAAATCATCTACTCCTATTTACTAATAAAAATATGAATATAATATTCCTTCAAAATCCCATAAGAATAAGGAACCTCTTTTTCCTTCACCTTCCCCTCTTAAATCAAATCAATCCAAAATCCATGAGACTTCATCTCCTAAAACACCTACTAAGTCTTACTCCAAAATCCTCCATTGCCTTATCCAAGCATCCAAAATTAATCTTCCCCAAATTAAGTCCTTTGACTCACGTAGGTGGAATCCCATGTGGCTTGAATATAACACTATATGTGTCTATCATCATGTCCTTGGGAATGACACAAAGCAACCGCAAGGCTCTCTAAAAACTTATCAACCACCTCACCCAATTGGATGATCTCCTCATCAAAGAATACCTCCTCTTCCATCCACTAGCTCATTTGCACGTAAGCACAAACCCCAAACCAAATCCACAACTTTTAAATCCTTTCAATATGTCCCTCCATCCACACCTTTAGTCACAATCCCACAACCAAGTTCTTCCCCTTCTAAAGATGCCCCCTCTTTATATAAATTCCATTTGTGATGCCACTCGCTTTCGCTCCTATGACTCTCAAACACCTACCCAAAAAAATTGATAGTTATCATCGTTACTCCTCCTAACGAACCTATTTCATCTCCCTCTTAATCCAATCTAATGTATCTATCCTAGCCACTCCATGAGCCCAAAGGTCGGTTGTGATAGAATAAAGCATCATGAAACAACCGCATCAAACTCATGTAAAAATGTCCCTTTATGAGCTTATCCAAATATCCCCACCATTGACAAGATCTCATTGAAGCTTTATAATGCATCCCAATCATAATGTATGAACCCCAACCTTTAGCAGACCTTATTAGAGCCCTTTCAAGCTTCAATCATTTTGAGATCCACGAGATTATACCCAAAGATCATGACCTTCCCCTCTTTATCACCATTTGTATCAATGAAACCTTCATCAAACGATCCATGGTTGATATTGGTGCTATTAAATTACATTATTTCATCTCACACATTTAATTAACTAAAAATTCTTGACACTATTATCACCCAATCACCCATGGTCCTTTGAGCCTTTAACAACACTATTTCCCCTACATTGGGAATGGTCATCCTTCCTATCCACATTGGTGAGAAACTCTTTCATGAACTCTTCTACATCGTAGAAGGGTAATTCTATTATAATATCTTGCTTGTACACCCATGGATCCCGCTATGTGCTATTTCCAATCCAGCCTTCATCATTTTCTTAAGTATGAGCATGAGGGAAAAATCCAAATGCTCACGATGATCTTCCTCCTTTCACTACTTGTCATATGACCTACATGCCAAAAAATGTGCTCATCCCCAAAAAAGACTCATCTTCTTAAGCTTCCACTAGTTCATTTATACTTGCATCTAATTTTCACAACAACGAATCCTTTAACACCATGATGCAAGGTCTCTCATTGGGGGAGTATCAACTCCTAACTCTTAATTCTCTCCCGACGCTCAATCGATTTGGTAGACCTAAAAAATCTCCCATGTACCAATCTAACATCAGGGATATTATTTATTTTGGCCCCACCTAAATTAAAAACCAATCTTGTTCATGGTGGAATTGATCGTGTTTCTTCCCATGCCGATAATCAACCCCATACCAAGTTATACACCAATGGATTTAATTTCCTCTAAACCTATATTTCTTCTATACCTATCTCCATCATTGTGCATGGAAGGGATTTGGTCTCAGACACTATGAACAAGGTATACGTGATCTTTTCCTTGATCAATCTTACAAACCCCATGAGAAGTATGGATTGGGATTCCAATAGCACCCCATCGACTCTCTTATACATAGTTCCTTTGAATCCCCATGAACACAGAGAAATCATTCCCTTTCTCACCTAATGACCCCATGGAAATGGATGACATTGTTTCCCTTCCCCCTATTTTTTAAAAAATATCTACAATCACTCTAATAATGGTCACCTATCAGGATGAAGGTGAAACTAGGCCCCTTGCTCTAAAATTATCCAAGATGGTAGAGGAGGAATCCTCTACCATTGACACTCTTCAATGCCACGATGATGAATCTATCCTTTCCTATATGGGGGTGCAATATTCTCATTTTCATAAGGAATTACCTCCTAAAACATCTACCCTTCTTAATGAATTCACCATCTATATCAACATAGGGATTTCAAAAGATCCCCACATCCTCAAATTTGGCCAATATATTGATCCACAAGAGCTAGAATCCTTCACCAATTTCCTCTCTATTATAGCTAGGCATTTGCATGGTCATACACCAACATGCTAGGACTTGATCCTATTATTATTTTCCATAATATTGTCACCATCCCTAACGCTAAGATGGTTAAGTAGAAGATATGTTGTATGCATCATCTAGAAAAACATCATGCACTTTGGGTAATTATTTAGTCCACGATTACATACTACTATTCATATGATTCATAAGTAAGAAAAGTACTAATTAGCCCATGTCTTTGGCCACCTTTATTTACTTTCTGTTACCACTTTTGGTCTTACACCCTTATTTTCTCAGTATTCCTTTTTATACTTCGACATTTATCATCCTAGACACCAACGCCTAGCTAGGATGCTAGCGCTAGTACCCTCGTCCCTATACAAACCCATGACCCCTTTGTACTTTACTCACACTTTTTGGGTCTTTTCTATCCATTTGATCATCTTATCATTTTGGTACTCATCCTTTCGGGTTAATTACAAAATTCAAGAAAAGGAATCATATAAATTTAAAGCTATGTGATCATAATAAAGGACCAAGAACTAAGCATTAGCTATCACCACCTAAGGTTGTATCCATCAAGCATCTAAGAGATCCATTGCATCCATCTAGCACCATCATAAGGGACATAAGGGTTGGTTACTCTATATACACTTCATAGGAGGGAAGTTAATTCTATTTCATGCACACATATATTACATTTCCTTACATGTAGATTTTTGCTCACTATCAAGTGCAAATCACACAAGATCCACCTAGGGAATGATTCCACACACTTACACATAAAACTACATTGGCTCGAGATGTAGTGAAATTTTTGATCGTAATTTCACCATTGTGACAACTAGGGATAGTTTGAGCCCTCATTCTACATCTTTCTTTTTTAGGATTTGATGTCTATTTGATGGTTTTGTAAGTTCATATTTCATTGAAGGTTTCAGTGACATTGGTGATTAACAAAAATAATGATCTAATAGCCTAAAGGGGGATAATAGGGTATTAATATTAATCTACTTAGGTGGACTAAAATGTTGTAGTAAATAGACTAAAAAAGTAAGGAATAAATGCAAGTAAATTATTCTAAGTGAAATGAAACCCTGATATGGAAGAGAAAGGAAAGAAAAGGATTAGATGATTAGAAGTTATTGTTGCAGAGTTGTCACAGATCTAGAAATGAAATCAGGAAGTGCAGATGAACACTTAGTAACCCTGCAAATGCTAGATCTAGAAGATGAAATGACTAGGGCACTCTGATATCTATAAATTCTCAAAACTTGAATCTAATATGGTCGCAAGGTGTCTTTGATTTCTTCTTGTCTCTGTCACCTTTGGATCTCATCGGATGATCTAGAAAATAGCCTACACTTTGCCGGAAAGAAGTATCAAACCCTAGAAAAATAAAATATGTAAATGAATGGGTTGGACTGACCTCAACCACCAAAATAGTGGTATTATCATTGAGAATTGCACTACATTTTGGACCCATATTTATTTCGTGTGTGTGTGTGTGTGTGTGCATGTTGTGCCCTAGGTTCCCTTTTGCCATTTACAATTTTTGATGAAGCGAGCAATAGTAACTATAAAAATGTAAATAACATGTGTGCATGGAATAGAATAAAATCCCTCCCCCTATGCAATGTGTGTGATGCAGATCTCCTAGCCTTGATGCATGGCACTATGTGGATGCAATGGATGCAACTCTAGATGGAGTGATAGTAGTATGTGATGTTATGACCTAAGACCCTTATTATGGTCTTATAACTTTATATTTATAGGGATCTCAAGCTTAATTTCATAATTAATCCTGACAATGTCAACTGGGGAAAAGATAAAGACAAAAAATGGCTAGAAAGACCCCAAAAATAAGTGGGAAAGGATGTGCATAGACCGGGCACCTAGAGTGGGACCAAGGCACCACGGGGGCCACGATTTTGGGTTAGAATGATAGGGCAATTGCGAATGGGGGATAAGTGCAATAAAATATGCAGGAATGATGAAATAAAATATAAAATAAAGATGGCCAAAAGGTGGGATTAATTATTACTTTATCCACTTGAGAACCTTCTAAATAGTAGTATAAGATTAGGCTAAATAATGCCTAAAGTGCATGATTTTGTGTCTATAATTGGTGATATTGGTGCGACCTCGAGAGATACCAAAGATGACTAATAATGAACAACTTGTGACACCTTAAAAAGGTTTTATGAGCTTTTAAGTAGACCCAAGAACCTAGAAATAGTTCTAGGGAACCCATAGGCACCCATGTACCTCTCTTGGCACCCTAATACAACCTATCTTTCTAGATCTACATTTTTCTCGGGTCTCTATGCGACACTCTTGTTCTTTTCACCTAGTCATCACTCGGTCTGAGTTTAGAATTAATTGTGAATCAGCTAAGTACCTTTTCCCCTCTTTGTAATTAGGGTTTCATAATTTATTGCTTAGTTTCTTGGGTATATTTTTGTATTTAATTACATATTTATTTTACTGCTATAATAACATCAGATTAGGCTCCTATTTCACATTTTAGATTAATCATTTTGGTGAACCTGACCTTTGACTCCACCTTCGATTTAGAGATCTTCTCCTCTTATCACTATGGCTCAATATTCTGATGAATTTAATGAAGACCATCTTAAATGATCATATTATTGAGCATCCCCAAGATATATACTTTCTTTAATATGCTTCTCATGAGGAGGCCACCAATCTTGTGGAGTAAACTTCTTCTTCTTCCATCCCCACCTCCATCACCACTCAACCACTTGTTTCCACTCTTCCACCTACATCCACTATTCCTAATTTAGCTCCTAATCCCACCAATCACTTCACCCCACCCCTTGTTTCTCACACATGACATGTATCTTCTAATGGCACTCGAGATTTAGCTCTCTCTATGAAGGCCTCCAAGTGAAAATATTCCAATTACGATAGGATACTTCTTGTGCCTCTCCATCTTTGGATTCCACTCTCTTATTACACACCCCATTCACACTCGACATATATGTTTAATCAATTCCACATAATTTCATGTGTCCTATCTAGATTTTGTGGATGATCACATTCTTTTAGCTAAGCTTTTTCCTTGTAGTCTCCATGATTATGTGATGTGTTAGTTCTATGACCTACCTATCCACTCGGTAACATCTTTAAGAAATATAGACGATGATTTTATTACTCATTTTTATATCAATATCAGCTCTAATATCTCATATTTGTAACTTACTCAACTTAAACAAGGGATTATGAACATCTAGTGGACTACATCTAAAGATACAAAAAAACTAGCTAAGATTTCTAATGTTCTTGCAAACTACGAGCTTTAAGATTTATTCATTCAAAGTTTATTACCACCTCTCTAGGAGAGTGTTATCTTTGATACATCTCCATCATTTCATCAACTATGTTACACTCTCAAGCTACACAAAACTAAACTCTTATTTATAGGCAAGTTGAAGTATCAGGAGCAAGCCTCATCCTTAGCGCACTTTCAAAGTAAAACACCTTTTAAAAAAACCACAAACCTACTCGAAACTAAGGTCACTATCAATGCTATCTATAACACCCAAGAAATTCAATGGAAACCACCTAAGCATATATTTACAAATTTGACCATTGATCCATAAAGTATATTACAATAGCTTCTTGAGATCAATCTTATTATGCTTCCTCCTCCGCTCAACTTAGACCCATCTCATCCAAAAGGTCAAAATTATAATGAGAAATTTTGATGAGACTATCATCAATGTGTCGGACATTCTACAAATAGATGCTTTAAACTTCAAAATATCATCAATATCTTATCGATGACAACAACCTTGAGCTTCTAGATCATACGGCCTCTGCACTAGTCAATGAAAATCATAAGCTCAATATATTAGTAATCTACTTCAACACATGAAAAGAAAGCATCTGATTCCTTAGATAATCATACATATCACATAGTTTCTCCTCCTACATGGGGGATCTTGATTTCTTAGTTTCTCATACTGACATTTCTCCACCAATCATTTATTTCTCTGATCATGATTATCATGCTACATTCTCTTTTGATCACTTGCACATTAGCACTTCTATCGGATCCATCCCTATCAATAACACCAAATTTGATCCATCATGGCCTATCAGCGCATGTTTTGTTCCACTTCTTGTTGCTATTGGTTATCCACTCTCAAAAATTTCATATCTAATGAATAACTCATATGGGGTCATCAAGCTTCAAGTTATTGTCGGTCCTCTCACCATGTTTGTACCCTTCCTTGTAGAAAAAATAATTGAAGGGTGTGATATGCTCTTAGGCCTAAACTAGATTCGTAGGTCTCAGTCTATCATTTCCATGAACCACTTGTGTCTAATGTTCATTCAAAAGAATAAGGTAATCTCTATCAATGGTGTTTCTCCCTTCACTCCATGTTCGTAGCCTCCTTTTGAAGTTTCCATTACATCACCTAAACCATCTAGTTCCCCATGACCCATTGAAAATAAAACCTAATCTACTCCTAGTTTTCCTGTACACACATGCCCCACATGATCTCATCCCTATACTATTCCAATGCATCGAGTTTAGGTTTGTCTCTAGGACAACTCATATATCTAGGAATACTTCATTTCCTTTTTTTATGCTGTGTAGGTTCCCATCACCTTTGTGTTCTCCTCCACATAGGAGTCCATTACCTCAGTGCTCTGCTTCACATAGGTCTCCATCACCTACACATTTTTTTACACAAAGGTTCCCACTATATGATCATCGATTTCCTGCATATAGAATTCATTCACTTGCGCAATGTATATCTCACATACCACCACTCTTAGAGCATGGTCGCATGCCTTCATCACTGCAAGCATTGGGTAGAGTACCTTCATCCTTTGATTTTATCAAATAGCCCATTCCTCAACACACACTTGAGGGGGTCATTGTGCTTATTTATCTTCCACCTAACATTAGTATGTGTCTATAATCTCATCACATCACATCTTGACCTTTACACACAACATACAATTGTATTGTCATTTCTCAACGACAAGCTCTTGTTCTTTGGTTCACACTTGATTATTGAGGGAATAGTACACACATGAACCTCAAACACTATACACTGAACATATCATGCATTCTCACACACTTGATCATATCACACATTTTACATAAGATACATTCACAACACATATCTCTATCATTGTTTAGTCACATCACACATCGTGCATCATAAACTTAGTACATCTTCTCTCGTAGCATCTACTACTCTTTTTACATCTTATACATTCTCTACACATCTAATCCTACATACTATAGTCATTACTTGATGATGCACTCTAGTTTAACAGTCCATACTCAAATGCGATGGTTGACATCTCAAATTGACCTCGTGATACTAACTCGTTTAATCAATCACTCACGCGTATAAAATCTACACTTTGTGCTTTAATGATCATATATTTCTAGTCAACACATTTTAGACAATTTCCGATGACGCACTCTTGTTTACGGTTTATTCTTGACTGTTGATGGGGCATAAATAAATGAACCTCATTACATACATACACTACTTACATTTACTTGTTACATGCACATCTTATTACACATGCTAGATAGATATCTTGTATGTTATTATCTATATCATACACACATGCACATTCAATTTCCTTTCTAGTTGTGATCATGATTCTATAGATCTATTACATGCAACATGGATGTTTGACGCAATACCTCGTACCGGTCCCATAATGGCTACCCATGCATCCACTTTCATACACTACAGGTGGTATTGTTTCATAGCATATTACTTTATCAAATTATACACACTTTGACATACTCTTTATCTCTCTAACATGTTAAAGGGTGTTTCATGTGAAATATTTGTTTTTCATGCCTATTTTCCACCATGGTTATATGTTACATTACTTTTCATTCTTTGCTCTTCTTGTTTGTGGGATTTAACCTTTGTTTTGTGTATGTACTTGTTTGATTTTGGGCCTACTTGGCCTTGATTATATTGTGACATCATGAGTTGTGTCCCATATTTGCAACCCACTTTTCGTAGTCTACATTTTCTTCTTGCATTTTTACATTATCTCGCACTTGTCTTCTACATGATTGTTTATCTTTGATTTTAGTAACACTTGTCTCCTAATCACTTTGTTTGTGTGTGCCTTGGTTTCTACCAAGAACATTCCCTTCCCCCTATAGGGCATAGTTTAGGCATAGTGGTTGGTCCTCTTTTGGGCTGCATACTCCTTCAGCGACGTTGCATGCACCCTAAATGAAGGGGAATCATTTGGGTGAATCGGTTAGTACATAAAATGTTATACACATCACAACTCAATACCAAGTACAACATAATTTTCAATTTCGGATAGGGCTCAAAATTAGTCTTGGGTCCTTGCATAACGATGTCCTTAGATGCTAGTGACCAAAGGGAAATTACACAATAATTGGTAGCTCAACATATTCTAAAGAACTCGCACAATGGACTTTACGGGAACATAGTCCTTAGAATTTGGCATGCATGCACTACACATTTTTGCATTGGATTTAATTGTTTGAATTTTACAAACCATCTACGGTGGTGCCCTACATTGTGTGAAACAATTAAAGCTTGGAGAAGAACACCAAAATTTTATCCCTATAATTATACCATGGTCGGCTTGAGATCACTGAAAAAATCATTCATCTACAACATATTTAGGACTACACCCTTTTCTCATCGTGAACTAGGTGCACATGTTCCCTTTTTCATTTTCACATTTTACACACTTTCTTTAAATACTTTCTTACACATTTTGATCATATACATGCATAATTGACTACTTGATCATTCTTTTATTTTACAGGTCCATCCTTATGGGAAGTAGTAACCACTTCACAACATAAAAAAACAATCATATCAACAATGACATTGAAAACATGCACATTGCAATATCTACACATGCATTTTCCCCCTAGGTCATTTTCATCATTAATTTTTAACACTTTTTCCTCCTTAACATCCAACTTCACATTTTTTATCACTCCACACTTTTTCATGTCCCTCCATACGATCCTCTACATCAATCTACATGGTTATCAGGTATGCATCTTTATCTAATTTATGTTACCAATATTTTTGCTCACCAACATAAAGTGGGGGTAAATGTAGACACAAAATCATGCACTTTGGGTAATTATCTAGTCCTGATTACATACTACTATTCATATGATTCCTAAGTAATAAAAGTACTAATCAACCCATGTCCTTGACCACCTTTTTTCTTTTTGTTACCAAGTTTTGTCTTACACCCTTACTTGCTCAGTCTGCCTTTTTATACTTCAACATTTATCATCTTGGACACCAACGCCTAACTAGGATGCCAGCATTAGGTGCCCTCGTCCCCTCTGGGTGCCCTTGACCCCTTTGTACTTTAATCACACTTTTTGGGTCCTTTCTATCCATTTTATTATATTATATTTTTGGTAGTCCGCCTTTTGGGGTTGATTAGGAAATTCAAGAAAATGAATCATATAAATATAAATTTATTTGATGAAAATAAAGGACCAAGCACTAAACATTAGTTATCACCACATAAGGTTGCATCCATCAAGCATCTAAGAGATCCATTACATCCATCTAGCACCATCAAAAGGGACACAAGGGCTGGTTACTCTACATACACTTCATAGGAGGTAAGTTCATTCTATTCTATGGACACATCTATTACATTTCTATACATCTATCTTATTTTCTTGCTATCAAGTGTGAATCACAAAAGAGCCTCATAGGGCATGATTCCACACACACAAACACATAGAATTACATTGGGTCTAAGAAGTAGTATAGTTCTTAGTCATAAGTTCACCATTGTGGCGATGATAATCGAGCCCTCATTCTCAGAACTTTATTTTTAGGATTTGATGTCTATTTGAGGGTTTTGCAGGTTCATATTTCGTTGTAATTTTATAGTGACACTGTGATCTTGGTGCGACCTCAGAGAAACCAAAGGTGACTAATTGAAAATAACTTGTGACACCTTAGAGGATATTTTATGATCTTTTCAGAAGACTTAGACACCCAAAAATAGTCCTAAAGCACCCATAAGCACCCCAGTACAACCTCTATCTAGATTTACATTTTTTTGGGTCTCTATACGACACTTTGGCTGCTCTTTTCATTTGTTCATCACTTTGGTACAATTCAGAATTTATTGTGAATCAACTAGGTACATTTTTCTCCTCTTTGCAATTAGGGTTTCATAATTTATTTCTTAGTTTCTGGGGTATATTTTATGTCTTTAATTACATATTTATTTTATTGCTACAATAACATCATATTAGGTTATTCTTTCACATTTTAGCTTAATCACATCCTTGCATAACTCTCCTCGTTAAATAATAATTAAAACATATTCTTTTGGATAACTTTATCCAATACATAGATTATCCTCAATGTGTTTCTAACATTGTTCATGTTGCTAAATCCATTAGGAAACTTCACATCTATACGGATTTTTGAGACTTAAAGCTCACGTGTCCAAATATGACTTTACCCTTCCTAATATCATTCGGATCCTCAACCTAACCACTGACCACGATATGATTTCTCTTATGGCTGGTTTTCCTTGTTACAACAAATCCTTATCACACCAAAATACCAACATAAGAAATACTTCATCACCCCTTGGGGAACCTTCTATTATTGTGTTATTCCCTTTGTTTTGAAAAATCAGGGGCCACCTATCAACGCGATGTGACTTATATCTTCCACGATCTCATCCATAAAATCAAAGAGGATTATGTCAATGAAATTTGGGGTGAATCTAATTGTCGAAAGGATCATATTACTATCGTTGAAATCCTCTTCACGCCACTTATGTGATACTTATTTTGCCTCAATCTTACCAAGTGTGTGTTTTGAGATCTAATTAGTAATCTCCTTGGCTTTATTGTCTCTATTCGGGGTATTAAAGTTGACCCGCCAAGTTCAAGACCATCACTTTGAGATGCCTCCTCCTATCAATCTAAAGAAAATTTGTAGTCTCCAAGGATCACTTCAATCAATCCACCACTTCATCTCACAAATTTCTTATTGATGTCAACCTTTCCATTATCTCCTCTGAAAAAACACCCACTTCAAGTGGGATGATAATTGTCAAAAAATATTCGAACTTAAGTAATCTATTTTATCACCACTTATGCTCGCGCCTCTACGAAGGGGATCCATTCTATCTCTACTTATCTCCCACTAACTATGCCCTAGGTGCCATGTTGGCATACCATGATGAGTAAGGGAGGGAACATGTTGTCTATTATATCATCCGCACTCTTCATGAATATGAAACCCACTACAACAAATCTGAAAAGGTGTGTTGCACTTTATACTTCACAAATTCCAAGCTTCTCCATTACCTTATCAATCACAAAACATATGTCATTACTATATTCAACCCCCTTAAAACCATGCATTCCAAACCTTATCATAAAGATCACATCGCTCGATGGCTCATGCTCATGACCAAGTTTGAACTAGATTTCATCTCCCAAAAACAATTAAGGACGAGGATATCACCGATCAAATTTCTAAAGCCCCTCTTCCTAATAATCAACTCCCCCATGAGAAATTTCTGATGAATCCATCAAAACAATTGATCATGAGTATTCTCCCCTTAAAATGAAAGCTGTTCTTTTAAGGTTCTAAGTTTCGGAAAGGGGGAGGTTTCGATGTTATAATTATTCATCCTTAGGGGACTCCCATCCCCGTCACCTATAAGCTCAACTTGAATGCACCAATAACATGGCTAAGTATGAATCCCTTATCTTAGGCCTCTAAAATATTATCATGCTAGGCATCCAAATCCTTGACATCTATGGTGATTCCCAACTTATCATCAATCAAATAAAGGGATTTTATCAATGTAAAAATGAAGTCCTCCAAAAATACAAGGACATCATTGATTTTATTCTTAAAGAATTTGATCGACAAGATATCAAACCATTCCTCATTTATCCAACCACTTCGCATACTCCATAACATCCCTTACATCACTCATCCCTTTGATAATGAAACAATAAAACTCTTCATTGTTGTGCATTGCATTAATCAACCATCCCATACCAATGAGCTTCCTCCTATCAATCTCATCCAAACCAACCAATTTGATCTCTGGTATAGCCGGTTCTTCAATTATCTCTCTCATTTCAAAATTTCCCCTAACCAATACAAAAATGTTAGGAGGTAATTCCTTCAATGCACTAACCACTATGTTATCCTAGGTGACATCCTCTATAAATGTGGGTTTGACAATATTTTACCGTGATGCCTTAAAAACCATAAATATATCGACCCATAGAAGAAGTCCATGATGACATATGTGGTGGACACTTTAGTGGTTTTGACATCACCAAATGTTTTCTTCAGATGGGATACTATTAGACCACCCTCAACCAAGACTGATGCTAATATGTTAAGAAGTAAGTCAAGTGACATTAGTATTCCAATCTCACTCATATCCCTAGCAAAGCTTTGTAAGTGGCTCAAGATCTATGGCCTTTATCACTATGGGGACTCAAACTCATTAGCCTTATTAATCCATGTTCTTCTCAACATCATCATTCCATCCTCACCAGTCTTGAATATTTCACTAAATGGGTGGAATCCATTCCACTCGCATCAACCAAAGCTAATAAAATTCTCAAATTTCTCTATCAACACATTATATGTCGCTTTGATATTCCTCATAAAATCATCATGGACAATGAAAATTCCTTCAAAAATAAATACCTTAAGAATATTTGCGACACCTTCAATATAAATATTAGATTCTCTTATCCATATCATCCATAAGCTAAAAACTAAGAAAAAGCTACTAACAAGACTCTCCACAACATCCTTACCAAGACTATTGATAAGACAAGTCGGGATTGGCACCTTCATATCCCCTTCACTCTTTAGGCCTACAAGACTAACATCCAAACTTACGTGTGTAAATCCCTTCTCTCTTGTATATGGGTCTAAATCCATCCTCCCTCTTGAAATTAAAATCCCATCTTTGTGTGTTTCTCTTCGTGACTTCGTCTTTGACAAGGAATATCACCAAGAGCATCTAACATAACTTGAACTGCTAGATGAAATTCACTTGATTTCCTCCAACATCATCAAATATATCAAGAATGTATCAAATTTTCTTAGAATAAACATATCAAAGAATATGACTTTAAAATTGGAGACCTTGTCTTAAAATAAAATCATAATGTCACTACTCTAGAAAGGAGCCAACATGGGAAGTTTTCTCCTAGGTGGATTAAACCATACATTATCACTCATAATTAAGGGTTTGGGGCTTACCGCTTAGACTCCCTCAATGGTAATCATGAAACGGAACCTATCAATTCCTTACACTTGTGTCCCTTATATTTTTAACATACCTACTAACTTGTCATTAGTCGCATTAACAATATTATTTTCATCATTAACCTTCTCCATTTCCCATCTAATGATTTGGAATCATGTGGTCTTCCATCACTATCCTATCTATGACCTTGAATATGAGCACTAGGCTCTGTTCTTAGTATATTCCTTATGGACAAGTTTCTACTTTAAGTGGGAACCCCACAATCATTACATTCATCTCCTTCTTATCTACCTATTGGAACCATGATAAGGGTCCACTTTGGTGTATCTTGTACATATTACTTCCCCTCCCTAAGTGGTTCATTAGGATATCCTCGAATCAACCATAAAATAATCATAAAAATTTATGGATGCTCATACAAAACTATATTATCCAAAATACAGAATTATCCCTCGAAGGACAATTGTTCAAATAAAGTAAATATTTTAAAAGTATAGATTGATTCCTCGAACGAAAGCTATCGCATGTTTTATCCTACCATATAAAATCAAAAGACAAAAATCCAAATCAATAATCCATAATCGTAGACCACTCCCTTGAAGGATGGATAATTTATTACCCGATGGAAGTAAAGGCTTCCCGCATTGATCACCCTTCAAAATATCGAAAAAAATGCATCCATCTAAAATCATGCATCCTAAGAAAACTTTTCGCATTGATCAACTTTCCCTTCATGAGAAAATTTTCTCGTTGTCCACTCAAAATTTCCCCGCACTTAAAAGTGAATTTTCAAAATTTTGAGTATTGAATGTCTTCTCTGTTGTCTTTGAAATGTTAAAAGCCAAGAAGTTGTAACAGATCTGCATTCCTGGGTCATTTTGTGTGTTTCTCGCGTACTTCGCGTATTTTTGTCCCGCATGTCCCAGTTTCAAACGGGCCCCTTTGTTGCATTTTCACCCGAAACGCCTGAGCCGCGTACTTCGCGCATTTCTGTTCCAAATGTCCCAAACACTTCCGGACCTGTTGTCACGTTTTCGCCCGGATTGATCAAGTCGCGTACTTCGGAACTTTTTGACCCAAATGTCCCAAGTCAAAAAAGTGCGCTCTGTTCCAATTTCGCCCGAAATGCCCCAACCGCGTACTTCGCACGTTTTCGTCCCAAAAGTCCCGAAATGCATTTATGCGCCTTCTTCCTGCTTCACCCGAGCCGCGTGTTTCGCGCATTCACGTTTCACATGTCCCAGATGAACCAAGGGCTATCCATACTTGGTTTTTTCCGCGAATATGTTTCCTTTAAAATTGGTAGATATGAATTTAATGCGCATTGATTTCCCTTTCTCTCTCCAAAACGGCTATATAACGGGCAGACCCCCTTTTACATTTTTCACACTGCTTCTTCGCTCGAACCCTTGCAATCTAATTTCCTGCGCACAAACCCGTTCCCTACTGCAATTCCTTCCCGAGTCTAGATTGCATTTCTCTCTCAGCTACTATCAGTATGAAGATCAAATTCCAGGGACAAGAGCAAGTTTCACCACTAGAGTCTGCCGTTCTCAACATCGGAGACAGTGAAGCTCGACATCTCAATTTCGGTGATTTTTGGGTGAGGATGGCAGATGCAAACCCTACTCCAATGGCACAAATGATTCACGACAGTGGTTTGGCCTTTGCTGGCGGTTTCCCGATCTCGGTACAGTGTGTTGATACCGTGCTTTCGTGCGGAGCTCATTTCGACCCCGCCTCGAGCGAATTGACCAATATACACGGGGAACTCATTGCCAAACTAGATCTTTGTGCCATTAGCTTTGCTGCTCCGAGAATCCTGAGATGGATAATGCCATAGTCGTTTCCCGGGATCAAGCACAGGCCCTGTTCAATCAGGACAGTGACAAATACAAAGCACGGGTGGCAAAGTCCTGGCTGAAGAACCCTAAGAAAGGAGCTTCTCGTCTGACCAAAACCCTCTTGCGGGCAGATTTCAATGAAGAGTTGTCCGATTTCATAATTCTGCTGGCTCGGGTTATGGGTTTGCCCACTACCAACGAATTCCATTTCTGGATGTGTCCGCTCATCAGTATGGTGTGCGAAGGAACGCAGAACATCAACTGGGCAGAGATCATCAGCATGAATTTGGCGGAGCAACTGTCCAACGTGCAGCAAACGAAGAAGTTCTATATGACTTCGTACCTGATGTACACTCTGGCAGCATCAAGGCAGTGGTTTGGTTTCTCTTACATAGATGAACACAAAGATGATCCAATATATGCATACTGCCCGCAGTTCACCCTGGAGACCAGCAATCGTAACTTCAGAAGGGTCAACGATGCTTTCACCATGTACGTGGTCGTCAGTGCTCGAAGGCGATATTCGCCTGGGGAGGTTTTCGATGAAGCTATGACTCTGATATCGCACTACGGTGCCTACTTCATCCAATTCAGAAAGTTCTCTTATATCAGGTTAGCCGGCTATGAGGGCTCCCCTCTGAGACTGCCCATGTTCTGTAATGATAAAATGGCCTTGATAGAGATATGCAGGCAACTAGACAAGTTGCATAGAACTGCGCAGGATAAGAGGATCACTGGTTTACACTTTCCCATCTCTTTGGGAAATTATACCTGCAAAACAGCCCTAGATGCACAGAATGTAGAAAGAGCCCTGGTTCCCATCACGGTTCACTTCTTCAAGCCAAGGACTTGCTTCGACTTGAAGAGGTTCATTGGGCAGAACATCAAAATAGTCTATTATCACAGAGCTGATACAGAAGACTATTGGGCTGATTGTGCTGATGATTTTGAGGCTAGAAGGAGGCACTATGGCAGATTCTCCTTGCAATTAATTGAAGAACTCGGCCTATATCAAGTTCCTGAAGGGCTAAAGGATGACAACTCTGATCTATACTCGTATGAGTATGAAAATGTGGTTATGCACACTCCTTTAGAGGACGTGGATTGGAACAGGAAAGAGAGGGATGACCTGGCTGAGATCCTTGCTCCAGTTTTGGTCAGGACTAGGGTCTGGTTTGACAGGAAAGTTTGAGAGTTCAGGAGGCATTCAGGAGAATCCTCTTCTAAGGATGCTTCAACACCGAGAAGAGAAGCATCTATTCCAAGGTCTGAGACACCAGTGAAGACCCCTCCTGCCTCATCAACTCAGGGACCTGCAGAATCTACTCCTTCCTCATCCACCCAGGTATATAAGAAGAAACTCAAAGAAGTAAAGAAAGAACCTGTGGAAGAAGATCTCCAGGAAAAATAGGAAAATTTGCCTATAGGGCCAGAGAACATCATTGTTCTTAGTGAAAGTGAAGAAAGCGAAATGCCAACCCCTGCAAACGCTCCTGAAGACCCAGCTGATAAAGATAAAGAAGTGCAGAGCACTGAGCTTCCAGGTGCTGTAGATTCTTCTACCACAATTGCCTCCAGTGCCCCGCCCACATCTCAACTCGAGTCAACAGCTGCACAGACCTTGAGCGTCATGAGCTCCCTGTCTCTTGGTCCCCTTGCCCCTCCTGCTGATTCCTCTTCCTCTTTCGCGTGGGTGCAACCTTTGGTCGACAAAAAGAAGAGAAAATTCTCCTCTCAAAGCTCGGGATCAAATTTTGATGCTGTCGCAGCCTTGTTGGGCACCACCCCTTCTCGTGCCAAGAGAGCCAAAGTCACCTCCAGAATAGTGTCTGATGCTCAAGGTCAGCAATTCCTGGAGATTGCCAAGCCTACAACGGATAAATCAGAGCAGGACTTGCAGGCATCTGACTTGGAGCTCTCAAGAATCCCAATGGGAGAGTCTACCCCTGAAGGTGAAATTCACAACCTCCAGGAAACAGTCACAAGAGTCATTGGGAGGGTAGAAAAGGGCCAGCAAACTATTGAACAGTTGGAAGAACAGGCCCAAGTTCTCACAGGTTTCATCAAGTCCCTTTTGTCTAAGGACAAAGTTTTGGACCCTACCCCCTTGACTGCTCTCCCACCTCCTGTAATTCTAAGCCAAGATGAAGTGCAGAGTATTAAAGATATGCACAAGCATTCTGTCTATGGCAGAGCTATTGAAGCCATGGTGGAAGACATGCTTGTTGCTGGGTTAAACTTCATCGATGAAGCTTTCAAACTCCACGAAAAGGTGAACAATGTGTAACTGAAGCTCTCCTCCACTATCAATACCATGGATAAAGAGCTCAAAACGGAGCGGTTGCAGATAGTAGACCTTCGCCTTGTGGGACGAGAAGAGCGAAAACATTTTGTTGGCGAATAAAGTTTTTGATGATGCAAAGGACAATCTATCAAAATCATGGGTCTACAGCGTGGAGTGGAAGATCAGAGTCTTGGAGGAGGCTTTGGGAGAAATGAAAAACAGCTGGCAGAAGGGCGAAGCCTTCAAGACATTGGTTGTCTCGGCTTTCAAAGATATACATTGTCATCTTCAAGATGAAACTTCACAGTGCGCCCCTTTCCTTCATAAGAGATCAAAGCTCGGTTGAGCTTTTGTAAAGACAATTTATTCGAGGAAATCTCCATCTCCAAAGAAAAAATGAAGGAGATCTGCTCTCTTCAATCTGCCATCGAAGAAGCAAATAAAGATTATCATACTCATGTCGAGTTTGATAAAGAGATGGAGAAGTGTCTGGGATTTTGGACTCAGTCTGTAGCCAACACATCAGTTCCCCGTGGCAGAGACATAGCTGAGGCATTGAAGAGATTCAGACAGCGGATTCTGAAGTCAGTGGGTCCCTCTCAGTGATCGGACACCTGTCTTCTTCCCCATTCTTTTCTCTTCTTCCCTTTCTTTTTCCGTTTTCTTTGTAATAGGTTGAGGTATTGTGAGTTGGCAGTCCTTAACTATTCTTTAGTTAAAAGAAACGGTTACAAAAAGTAACTGACTTGTAAGCTATATAATGGTATTTTCTACGCCATTCGAAGGAGGAAGAACTTGGCATATTTTCTGGAAGTGTAAATAGATCAGAGAGAAATCAATACAAAAGGGCTTTCCATTCATTGTCTATCTAATCTTTGTTATCTCTGTGTTTTCATTTAATTTCGTGAAGATCATTTGTTTCTAGTTCGTTAGTCTCACTGATTGCATATTTTCAAATATTGCGAGTATAGTGATCTTGTACAACCAAGAAGGAACTTTGTGTCCTTGATTAATGAATCTGAAGAAGGTTATTTACAGAACTTTGTGTCTGGTAATCTCATCTTGTTCATCCAATGCAAACGATCTTGTTTTAAATTCACTGCAACTTCGCATACATAAAGGATTATTCTGCTATCTATAATTCTGCATGTTGCTCTTCTGCTCACCCTCGTATTCCCTTTCCTCAGTCCTTTTGTAACTGATGATCCTTGTGGAAAACACTTTCGTAATATCCAAGTTCAACCATAAAATCATGTTTTGTATATTTGTAAATAAGTTCGTTTCTGAATAAGGGAACCTCTCCCATTAAAGAGGAGGGACTTCTTGTCCCCTGACTGTTGCTCTTCTTAAAAGTCCTATTTGACGACCAACACCTGCCATGATCATTCTTCACAATAACGAAAAGATCTAGGGTATACACGTAGGACAACCACATAAGGAGAAACTATTTCCCCCATACAAGCTACACACATTAATCTCTTATCATTTCTACACCAAGTATATAAGAACACCTTCCATATTCCCCTCACAATCTTACATGTGACTAACTATTGTTAGTTATGTGTTGACACCTACCATATGGCTGTAAGTGCATTTCTTTGTTCATATTCCTTCTCACGTTTTACCTCCAATATAGTCCTAAAGCATCTATCCTACATGCACTCCTTAATATGATGAAAGTGTACTACCTATATTTGGATCACCCTAACTATGTCACCTTCTATTCATGCCTTTCAATCTAATAATTTTGTGTTATACTATTGTATCACACCCACCCACACTAAACACAAATTTTTATTCTTATTTATGTTCTAATCTATCACATAAATGTTTGCACAACGCATCTAATATCTAAATCTAAATGAAATTGTATCCTGAATCTACATCATCTCCACTTACACATTCATAATCTAACCATCATCCATACCCATGAGCCCATATCATATCAATACATCACATCAAATTTATACATCTAATTTATCCATTTGGAATTGATAAAGCAACTTATATCTATTTTTTCCATATAAACATATTTCCTAATAGCATCTCATCTCATATCTAATCCAATTAACACATCTATGTCTAGACCAAATCAACATAATATCTAATCTAAATATGTCACATCATACATACATCACATCATTTTCATATCTAATCTAAATATATCACATCCATTCCACATCTAATCAAACCCACACAACATTTTTTACTATTAACCTATCGTGTAACATATCTTTCCTTATATCTAACAACCCATTATGTGGCCATATTTGTGTTCCCTCTCGGGAACCATATCTCACCTTAAGTTCACCTTTGTGGCCATTTTTTCCTTTAGATTTCATCCCACCAAGATGCATAATTGCTTGCTTCCTCATATTTTAAGGACATCACATATACTTTTGCCCCAATTTGTTACCCGATATTCTGTTAGATCACTGTCTTGACCATACTCACATTTTTGCGCATAATTTTTATGTCTTATTTTGACCCATTGGTCTCACAACTTGCAAATCCATGCGAGAAGATTCCCATTAGATTCCCTCCATCCTGTAGTGATCTTTTCGACTCACGAGGTTCATATGATATTAACGTTACCTCCGTTAATGTCATGTTATGTTCCCTAAAAATGTGTATCCAGGATTAATGCCATACTTATTTTCATGTATCCCCTCCTTAGAATGGTCATATCACTCTCCACTTGGGGCATCTTTTCTCTTCTTTCCACCCTTTCATCCCTTCCTCCATTTATCTCTGTCTACCTATTAATCAATTTCCGTTATGTCATTGCTCCCTATTTTTATGGGGAGGACCTCAACCATCTCCTATCATCTTATCACTTCTAATTTTTGTCTCGTGGCTTTCTTAACACAAACCACTTGAAAAAAAGGGGAAAATGTAAACACCAAAATTTGGTTCACTAGCCACCCATCTTGCATTTTCTCACCCCTTCGTCATCATTGTGGCCACTGTACCCATGTCCCTATCCAAAATCCCATTTCTCTCCCAAATAAAAATTTATTTCCCTTTAGTTTCTGTTTTTGTATCTAAATTCTAGCCCATCCCATCATTATTTCATCTCTCTTTATGCACCCTAATTACTATTATCATCCCTAAACATGTTTATTACCTTAATCACATCCCATTTATCCTTTCTAGACTCACCACCTACCCTCATTTAATATTTCCAACCACCCAACCACTATTTCTCATCCCTATGCAACCCAACTCACCTAATCAACTTATAGCCCTAATCTAACCCTAATGGGGCCTCATCCCTCAAGTTTTGCACCATCCACCCAAGCCAAATAATTGGTTCCCTACATTCGATGGTGAACTTATCGGGAATTGATGACCCTATAAATACACCATCACCCCCCTCTCAAAGAGGATGAAACTTTTGAGATCGACCTCTAGAAAAATTTTGTAGGTTTCTTGTCTTCTTGTGAGTTGTCACCAACCTCTTGAAGCCACTTTGGAGCCTTTTTCTACCCTTTTAGAAGATCTAAAGATTTAATATTGTTAGAAGACCTATCATGTTTCATCACTTATTCATGAACCATTTATAGTTTTGTTCATCGTTTCAAGATCTACAATCACAACAACCGACCCTAATTCCTTCTCATAGTTCGTTTAACACGAATCAACCCTCATTAAACCCTAAGTCATCCTTGATCACTATTGATTGCTTCCTATGGTCACCATCGACCTAATCTTTCTCGCTTGCTTTCCTACATCCTATCACTTCTATTGTTTGTTTCTTTCTGTTCATATAATACAAATATCTTGTAATATCTCTATTCTTCCGATAAACCCCTAGGATCTCACTTTTCTATCACAATTTCCTTGAATCCCTCTTATTTCCATTGAACTACATCTAGTTTGAATCTCTTGTCTCAATTTATCATTATATCTATCATTTGATCGTGTTTTATGTATTTATGAGAATTTCCATTCTAAGTTATATTTTGCATGTCATCTATTTCTTATTTTCAAAAAATCTTCTAAATAAGTGGGATGGCATCCTTCTTAGGAAGTTCATCACTTCTCGGGACTAGATTTTGTCAAGCAACCCACCATCAAAATCTACTAATATTTTATTGTGTATTTATCCTTTGTGTTGTTCGGGTCCTCAATCTCATTACAAAAGGAATTTTGTGCACGTATCCCATCACCATCACTATCTAACACATTGGTGGTAGACTTAAACCCTCCCATATTTTGAGTTTCTTATTTTCTAGCATAATATTTCATTAACTTGGAACAAGAGTAGAAAACTCGTCAAACACTATTCTCTCTGCCGGTCCCATCAAGGCTCTTGGGGAAACTACCTTCACTACCTCTCCATGTTTAGGTTTTATCATTTCAATATCTATTACTTTAATTTCTAATACCTCATTCCAACATATACATTATGACATAGTATCGATTATTCTAACATGCTAATGAGTGCCTCATGTATATCATTTATCTTGCAAGCTTACTTAAAACAATGGTTATCTTATTATACTATTTTCTTGTGTCTTTTTATCTATGATTATGACTTATTTTCCCTTATTTGTGGGCTATCCCATATGATTTTTTGTTTGCTATTTTCTTTCTTATATGGCCTTTAAGGCCTTGAATGTCTTGTCAAATCTAGAGTGGCATCCCATATTTTACACCAACTCTTTGTGTTGTCCTCATGATGTTTTGTTACATGTTTTAATTATTTCTATTACACTATGTCATGATTATTTATAACTAACACTTCTTGTTACCTTTCTTTCCATTTTTGCACATGTCATGGTTGTTACCATGCACATACCATATTCCCCATATAGGAATCCTTCTTTAGATGTGCACATCAGATTTAGGTCATCTAGTATGGGTTATGCTCACATTCATCCGTCTCATGCAACCAAATCAAGGGGGAAACCATTGGGTGATTAGTTCACCTTACGAGTAGTTCGAAATCGAGAGACGAGAATGGTAGAAGTAGAATTGGGTGGAACAATGACTCATAAAATGGTTCTGAATAAGACGGGGCTGGAAGCACCGGAGGGACATAATCACCTAGAGTAGACAATAATAAAGGGTGTTATTCTATCACCTAGGAATTTTTTTCCTGGGGAAAAATCATGAAATATGATAATTGGTACGAGTTTCTTAGTGACAATTTTACGCTTGAGAATCCATCAATAGCCAATTAGTTTCAATTTACTATCCATAATGAAGGAACAAAATTAATAGCATATTTCATAATTTGGGAAAGGGAACTAACCAATTTTATTTTTCAATCCACATTTTTCTTAATTTCATACCGATATCTAATGAGTGGCACCTAGGGCATATCCAAGGATAATGATAAGTCTCGAATGAAATTTCATATGTGACTAGTTATTATTGGGTTTGTGACAACTTGTAATTACACTTATCCATGGTTTTTTGGGGAAACATCATGGATGGAGTGAAAAGATGACCATTTTCCTATCATTCTTCATCTAGCATTGGGACACCCACATCCTAGGAATATTCACATCAGTTTGGGAATTGATCACTCCCGACCCCTCCTACCATCTCCAAAGAAAATTTATTGAAGGAAAAAATACATGGTACATTCTATCACTTATCTCTTGGTATTGAGGTGTACTCTACCCTTGATTCACTTGTTTATTTTACATGTTTCTATGCCTAGAATTTTGATTTCTATAAGTTAAATTTCAATTTCATATACTATGAACATTGACTACACTTTTCTTATTTTATATGTCTATCCTCATCCCAAAAAATGCAACATAACTAGAACAAGGAGCAACCTCAAGTACAAAATGATCAAGGAAAAGGAAATATTTGGCTACAAACGTAGGTATATTTTTTCTCTATGTGCACAAGTCACCCCTAGGGTTATTATCCCCTCTTAGACTCCATGATACACATCCTACAATTTTTATTTGACACGTTATCGGATACAATCTTCTTCGACTCTCCACAAGGTAAAATCTGCTTATCTACTTTATACTCTGAATATTCATTCACCAAGCATAAAGTGGTATAAAATGTAGACACAAAATTATGCGCTTATTACTATTACATTTTCCCTCTAGAATGTCATTATATACATGATTCCTAAGTGAGAAGATTAGACACTAGTGACACCTCTCTTGGTCGTAGTGATTTAAATTAATTTTGATTGTGACATTGTCTTAAATTTTATGGATTTGATTATGTCCTTTTGTTTGTGTCATAGGGATCCTTGTCTCTGTCTATTATTTGAATTTTGTTTCTATTTCTTAGGAAAGTTGTGCCCATGAAGGAAAATAGAGCTTGTCACTATTATCGCTTCTGGCGTTTTTGTATACTCTTGCTTATATTTTAATTTACCATTTGGTGCCTGATTTTAAATTTGTTTTAATTCCTATTTCATATTTGGGGTCGGCATTTAGTGTCGATAAGTGTCAAAATTTAAACAAGTTATTATTTTCTATCTACTACTTGGGAAAAAAGGAACAACTTGAGGACTACATTTTGGTTGTATTATTCGGTGTATAGGAAGGGAAATTCCAAATTTCATGACACACATATCTTGGGGGAAAATTAGTTATAGCCCACTATTTTAGTGTAACTTGCACAAAGGAAACCTAGTTTCAAGGGACGTGATTTCTATCTCTCACACACAATAGAACTACATAGAGTTTGAAATGTAGTGCGAGTGTTTAGTGACAATCAAATTGGGGTGACCACTGAGGTCATTGAAAATAAATCATATGCATCTTTTATTTATTCGAACGTGCTATTTAGTCTTGTGTTGGTAGCTAGGGTTTGTTTTTCAAGAACAAGTGTGATAGGAGAACCCTATAGTGAAGTGAAGGTGAAATTATTAGACACTGAAAGAACCATATCTATATCCATCGCTACGACACTAATGCATAATTCAAATACTATCACCATGAGTTATTGTCCTCTTTCGGGTGATACTATTCAAGCACAACTTCTAGATCACTATTTTCCAAATGAAGCATAGACAATTAAAATTAACCCTATTCCACCATGAGTATTGCCCAAATTCAGTTTATTAAACTAGATATCAGCTAGGTGAATACTATTCTCTTGTTGGATGCTTTTTCTCATTATTGTATGTTACTATATTCAATGTTTTGGATACATCCGATTTACTCCAGTCCTCTGATTAAGATTTAATTTTTAAATCACTCAAGTGTATTTTGGGTCTATGTTATGAAAAACATGTTAGTTCTCACATTATGTTTGTATGGTTAATATCATGTGTGTGAGAATTATATAATCTAGGATAATACTTTGTGTGTGTGTGATACAAATCACTAGATATATTCGGTGTGAGATATATTAGGATAGATACGAGAGATTGGGTGATAAGATTATATTCCTAGCTTGTAGGAGATCTAAAATCTATTTATATGTAATTTTCTAGATGTAATATTCCTCCCAAATAAATTGAATAAATAATAAGAGTTTATAGCATAAAATTATTATTAATGTGAATTTTATTTTTTATGTAGTCTGTTATGTTATATGTTTTACTTTGATAACCTATACTAAAAATAACACCTAGTATCAAAGTGAGTAGTAATTATTCATGAGAGTATTTGTGAGAAAGATAGAGATGTCTAAAATTTCTTAGAGTTAAAAGGTATTTGATATATTCATGTAAGTATAATATTTGAATTTTTGTGAGTTAGCATTTTACATGTATTAAACATATTCCTGGATATTGATATTTTGATCATTACATGATTTTGTTGATTTCTACCTTCATCTCCACCATTCGAGATAATTGTAGTTACCATTATGATCTATCACCAATGTCTTACCAAGTTTCACTCTCTTTTTGTAGTCTTAGGTACAACCATGTCTAGATACTCCATATAATTTTCAAGCTAATGCCATACCATATTCAAGTTAATGTTATGCGGTGACTATTTCAATTGTATTTATTATTTATGAAATCTCATGGATTCTCTATGGATATGGTGATGTACGTTTATACTAAAGTGTATCATTGCATTGTAACCTCACGTGGAGTAGTCATATTTGTAAAATGAACAAAAATTTCATTTTTTTCATTGTGCACATGTCATTCACCACATCGCCAAAAAAATTCACTGTTAGTCTTTTTGAATCTTAATAGTAAAATTATCATTATCACTACCTGTAGTCTTAAATGTCAAGTATTATGTATTCCCTATTTATTTTTCCAAAAGATAAATTCTCCACATAAAATACACCAAATTCCTAAGAATGACCCATAAAAACATGATACACATGCATGTGCATGCATGGGTGGGACCCACGCGTCAGCGGTCACATCATTCTTTTCTTGTTTTTTTAACAAACTAGTTTGAAATGTTGGGGGAACCTACATTTGAAATGTGAAGGTTGTGGGTTCAAGTCCTACTAGGTTTCTATGCTCGTTGTTGTATTTTTCAATAGTGTTGAAAAAAATAGTGTATTTTTCAACCAAACCAAAATAAAAAAACTAAGTCTTGAGTGTCATGCCATGTGGTAGTGAATGACATGATGGTTAGTATGGTCAATTTTATGTATGTGGTGCATTTTATGGGGAGAATATCCCTCACCATTTTTATGCGTCTAAATCAAAATATCCGTGTAGTACTAAGACTGTTATTCCCATATATTTTTCTCCATGAAATGTCACAATGTCCACGAGTACTCTTTCCCTGATTCATCCTATTAATGCTTTGTTTGAATAAGTGGCAATCACATATAAAGCTCATAGTTAGGATTTTGTTGAAGTGTCTTTTTTTTTTCATAATATTCATGGGAGGTTATAGGAGGTCTAGTAGCATTTTTGTAATGTTTTGAACACCTCCAACCCTTGCTCACACATGCTAACTCAAGATAATTACAACCTTGGTTAGTGAAAGTAAGTATGGTTAGATTTTTTTAACAAACATGTGATGCATGAAATTATGGTGGAAGGATTCATTTGAGAGAATAGAAGTCAAGAATATCATGGTATATCTTAGAATTAAAGGAGGAGAAATTTTAAATTTTAAATGAAGATATTTCTAGTATATGTAGCACAATCTTGAGAGGAAATAAAAATATAGTTATATCCTCTCTTATTGTAAGATCAAACCCTTGAGGCTTGATGAATTTTGTTGAGGGTCTAATGAAGTGACTATATGGTGCTTGATATTACCATTTATCATTTGTTTTACTTCTAAAATATTGTATTTCTTGTTTTGTTTTTCCCTGAGTTATGGAGACTCTCTAAGTTCTTATTTTCTTGATGCACATATATGTTAATGACATAGCTAAAGGATTGTTTAACACTTGAATAAATGATAATATATATTATAATTCCTTATATTCCTTGAGAATAAGATTTAGTACCTCTTCCTATCACATACTATTTTATACCCGAATTGTATTGTTTCTTTTCATGTTTTCCCATTATAGATTCATGACCACAATAGGAGGGAGTATTTAAGACTTGATAAGTGAGGTAGAATAGGTTTAGGTTAAGTTCATGTGATTGGTTATCTATTATCACCAATACCCTTACCACTCTCTCACCTATCATAATTAAACCCTAATTAGGATTGTGAATCACATTTATTACAATTGTATTCAAGTGGGATTGAAATATTCCAATTGGCCTCCATAAAATTTATATCATAGAAAGGTCAGGTTGTCCTAGAAGAAGTTGAGAAGGAAATTTTTGAAATAGAAGTTTGTAGAAGAAGAGATAAATGGATAACAAAGCTAGGGCTATAAGAGGATAGTGAAGGAAACCTAGTGAAGAATAAGTGATAGCATTGATGAAGAATTTTCAAGCACATTTGGAAGAAGTAGAGATTTATCATAGAAGAGGTGAATTAGTGGGTGAAGTAAGTGATAGATAAAAATAAACAAAGGGAGAATAATTAGAAGGAGAACTTGAGAAAGAATAAATTTTAGAAACAATGATATTGAAAGAAATGTTAAGAGCATGTGATAATTTTTTTTTTTGAAGGTTCATGAGTATAGAGGTATTTTAAATGCTAATGAATTGATTGATTGGATATAAAATATGGACCAATATTTTGATTATGAAGGATTATTTGATGAGAATAAATTGAATCTTGCTTCCACAATGTTGAAGGGGTTGTTCAAAGAATATAAGTGTGTCCCACTAGGTGGCCAAAAATATTTTAAAATCTAACTAGTAGATAAATCATTAAAAATATTTTAAAAACTTAAAAAATCCAGGTAAGTTACGTATGACCTACACATTGGTATATTTAATCTCTTAAAAATACATTTTTGGTCATTTTTTATGTTTAGTCAAGTTTTAGTTGTCATACCTATTTTGTTGAAGGTGAGAAAAGTACCAAAAAGTGAGACGCATGGACTATGTTTAAAGCTGAAAGAAGGAAGAAGGACAAGGAAAAATAAAATCATGGGATATGATGGTTAAAAAATTAAAATATAATTTCATACCTTTAGACTACCAGATAAATCTATTTAAGAGGATAAAAAATTTGAAGAAGAAATAGATGAATGTCAAGGACTATATAAAATAATTATATAAGCTCTCAATCATGGTTCATCATATAGAAGAAGATGTAAATAAGGTGGCTAGGTACTTGAATGGCCCAAGATACAAAATTAAAGATGAAATTATCTTACTAAATTTTAGGATAGTAGAGGAACCTTACCAAACAAATCTTAAAGTAGAGGAGAAGTTAAAAGGAAGTATGCACGAAATTATCAAGGAAGAGGTAAAATTTTCAAAGGTAGAGGAAAGTAAACGGGTAGAAGTCAACAACATAGCTAAGAGGGGGAAGCTAGTAAATATCAATGTTAGAATAATACAAGAGGATATTATTACTTTAGAGGAAGAAGTCTGTATGGTGGAGGAAGAGGTATAGGATTCTTGGGTAGATGTTTTGAATTTAACTAGTATGTAGGACATAGATCATTTGAATGTGTAGAGAACCCACAAAATAATGGTACGAGTTTTTGAAGCCAACAATCAAATATCTTAAGATAATGAGGAAGTGGTGGATATCCATCAAATGTAGGAGAACCTTAAAAGAGATAATCTATATTACTTAAAATAGTACTTCTAAAACCAATCGGGGTGGTGAAGGAGCTAGCTCAAATAAAGATTTTATTCAATACCATATGCAATTATAAAGGTAAGTGTTGAAATTTTTTCATTAATAGTAAAAGTATAGATAATTTAGTTTCTTTAGAAATAGTTGAGAATCTAGAATTGAAAAAACTAGCACACTCTACTACACATAAATTTTCTTAGCTACGAAAAGGACATCAATTGTTTGTTAGTGAAAAATGTTAAATTTATTTTTAGATTGTAAAATAAAAGGATGAGGTCTTTTGTGACATTAATCCCATAGATGTTTATCATGTGTTACTTAGGAGGAATTTGTATTATGATAAGAAGGAAACACATAATAGAAGGACTAATATATATACCTCGAGAGAAAGATGGTAAGAGGCAAACCTTACCACCATTGAAAGACAACCATGAATTTATAACTAGAAAAGAGTTCTTATAGCAAGTTACGAAAGTAGATGTTAATTTTCATTAGTTCCCAGGCCTAGAACTATCATTACATCTACTTAAATGATTTTAATTTCCACAAGAGATTTAGAAATTATTAGAGGAATATGTTTATATATTATGTATGTTTCTTAAGGGTGGAAATTCATTAAGTAGTTCATCAACCACTATATAGTGATTGATGAAATACATAATGAGTTTCCACCCTTAAGAAGCATATATAATCTTATGGATTTCATACCAAGATCTAGTCTACATAAAAAAAATCCTATAGAATGATCCCTATGGAGAATGCAAAGATTAAGAGGCAAGTACAAGAATTAATGGACAAGGGTGATTAGAGAAAGTTTAAGTCCATGTGTTTTACTAATATTTTTACTTCTAAAAGGATGGAGAATGGAAGATATCCATATATTCTAGGGCTATCAACAAGATAACTATCAAGTACAATCTCCCACTACCTAGGATAAATGGTCTATTGGACTATTTGAGTGGACCTTAATACTTCTTGAAGGAAGACTTTAAGATTGGTTACCACCAAATCAGGATTAGAAGAGGTGATTTGTTGAAAACAACCTTTAAAATCAATGATGGGATGTATTACTAGTTAGTCATACCTATTGGATTAACCAATGCTCCTAGTACCTTCACAACACTAATGAATTAAGTATTGAATCCGTTTATAGGTAATTTTTTAATTTTTACTCCAATAATATTTAAATTTTCAATAATTAAAAAGGAGAATGTGGAACATCTAGGGAGGTGTTGGTGATTATGCTAAAATATAATATAATAGCCTAATCTAATGCATGTTTGTAGTAAATAAATTAATACTAAAATTTTGAAATAATACCCAAGAAAACTAAGCTAGAAAGTATGAAAACCTTATGTGCAAAGAGATTTATAAGAGTCTTAAATGATTCGTAGAGGTTACTAGAATATCTCACAATGGAGACCGTTTGAACAGAGATGGAGGTTCATCGTACAAAAGCCACTGAAACTTACAGATCTGATAGATTTGAGTGGATTAGGGCACCTTGAGAAGGATAGAAGCACCTGTGGGTTCCCTAGTCTGCATAAATGTTAAGAAAATATCCTCGAGGTGTCATAAAATTTTCACACTTATTCACCTTTTCTCGTGTATATGTCACTAAACTAAGTGAATGTCATTATAAATTTGGAATGAATGAATCACCTGTAAAACCCTAAATAAAGCATCAAACCCTGAAAATGAAAGATGCAAATGAAGGGGTTAGATTGTCCTCACTACCAAAATTATGGAATTATCATGAGTGTTGCACCACATCTCATACCCAATGTAGTTTTGTGTGTGTGTGTGTGTGTGTGTGTGTGTGTGTGTGTGTGTGTGTGTGTGTGTGTGTGTGTGTGTGTGTGTGTGTGTGTGTGTGTGTTTATATAGAATTGTTCCCTAGGTCTCTCTTTTTCAAGTCGCACTTTATGAGTAGTGAATAAGTAATTAAACACGGAATATAAATAGTGTGTGCATGAAAACAATAGACTCCCCTGCTATGAAGTGTGGTATAGAAGAGCCAACCTTGTTTCCATTATGATGGAGCTATATGGATGTAAATAGAACTATAGATGCCTTTGATGGATGTAATCTTAGTGTTGGGGTTAGTACATAGGTTGTACAAATATAATTATTAGACCTAAGCATATAATAAATAAACATAGAAATAACGAGAAGAAATAATACACAAGATTTAACTTGGTTCACCCGAGTGTAGGCTACGTATACCAAGAAACAACCAATCTATTACCACAGAGAAATACAATGAAGATCTGCAATCTTCCACACCTTTTTGATGTACGGTAATATCTTTCTCAAAAGTTTCTCTTTTCTCTCTCTAAAGGAAAATTATTTACAATTATTCTAATTATCTCTTAATTCTCAATGAATTCCACCCCTAACCCTATCTTTCTATCTTTTATAGGAATATACAAAATTAGGGCACTTTAGCTATGTAATTACAATCATTAGATAAAATTTATAAAAAGGTTAGATCTAATTCTGTGACTTAAATAAAAGTAATCACGCAAAGGAAAGCGATCCGATTACCCTAACCCATGTCGGTTTCTCCTTTTCTAACCAATACCGAGTTCTAAGGTGACCAACTCTGGTCATCCAACCGACGCTAGTTACTATGTATTCCGAGAAAGTTCATAAAGCATGCTAATGTGAAGCAATTAATCTCCATAACTCAACAATCTCCCACTTGGAGATAAATTGTTGCCTTGTACCATATACCTTCTTCCTATGATCCTTTCATTGGCTTGTTTCTCCCTCTTCAAGTCTCAAAATCAAAGACCAACATAAGTGGAATGTATCTCCAACTTATCCTTTGCTAACAACTTCATTAACATATCTGCAAGGTTCTTATTGGTATGAATTTTCTTGATTTCATCTTCCCATCCACCAACACTTGTCGTATGAAGTGATATCTCAACTGAATGTGTTTTTTTAATGAAATGCTAAGTTATTTTCCGGATGAATTGCACTTTGACTATCCTTTGTACAATTTGAAATTATCTTTCTCCTTTCCCAACTATTCCATGAACCTTCTCATCCATATCATATCTTTGTTAGCTTATGTAGTTGCATCATACTCATCCTTTGTAGTGGATAGGCCACAACCTTCACGCAATCTATAAATCTAGTTAACTTTTGTCTCACCTACGTAAATACATATCTAGTGTTTCTTCTCCTACCATCCAAATCTCCATCCATATCTGAATTAACATAGCCACAAAAATAATTTTCTAACCCTCCATAGTATAAATGAATTTGAATGCCCCTCTCAAATACTTGAGAATCCATTGGAATTATTTCTAATGTTCTTTACCTAGATTGGCCATAAATCTACTCACAAATCCCATTGCTTATGTAATGTCTAGTCAAGTACAAACCATAACATACATGAGACTTCCAACTACTCAAGAATATGGAACTTGTGCCATGTACTCGACCTCCTCATGTGATTTATGACACTTACCTTTGCATAATTTGAAGTTTCCAGCCATAGGTTTACTTACAATTTTTGAATTATGCATATTAAACCTTTCCAAAACCATATTGATATAATGTTCTTGAAAGAAATATAGCTTTGTGTTCTTCCTATATCCAATAATTTGCATGCTAAGGATTTTTTTGTTTCTCCTAAATCATTCATTGCAAATATGTGAGCTAGGTTTTACTTAAGCTCACCAATGTCTTGCATACTAGATCCTACAATAAGCATATCTTCCAAATACAATAATAAAATAATATAGCTCCCATTTCCAAGATTTTTGAAATAAACACAATGGTCGATTCACATCTCAAATAACCATGCTCGTGCATGAAAATATAAAACCTCATATACCATTTCCTTGGAGCTTTTTTGAGCCCATAAAATATATGTTTCAACCTACACATAAGTTTCTCCTTACCCTCGACTTCATACCCAAGTGACTGCTACATATAAATCTCTTCCTCCAAATCAACATGAAGGAATGTTGTATTAACATCAAGTTTCTCTAAATGAAAATATTCTACTGTAACTAAACTCAATAAATTACAAATGAAAGTCATCTTAACAATAGGAGAAAAAAGCTCACTAAATTCAATACCTACTTTACGTGTAAATCCTTTTACTACAATCCCGGCCTTGTATCTTTCTCTGTTCACCCTCTTCTTTCTTGATCCTATAAACCCACTTGTTCTCGCAATGCCCTCTTACCTCGACAACTTAACCAAATCCCATGTTTGGTTCTACTCCAAGGAGTCCATCTCCTCATCCATGTTATGCTCCCACTTTGCTTATGGGTTTCATCCTACATTTCTTCTTCAAAGATTTTTGGTTCACCACTATCACTCAATAATAAATAAGATACGGAAGGTTAAAATATTTTTGGGGGTCTAATTACCCTTTGTGACCTTCTCCGATATTTGGGGTGTCGGAGACTCAATCTTCTCATTTTGCAAATTTGTATCAATATTTGATAGTGACCGATGCCGGTCACATGTAGACGCCTTGATTTGGCTAACCAAAACCGGTTTGGCTCTTCTATAACTCACATCGGTACAAGCAATCGATGTCAATCGGGGTTAATCGACACCGATTCATGTGTAAACATGTAGGTGTTAATTTTAAATACGAGAGTTCATTTTCATCCAGAAACTTCTCATTCGGTTCATCTTTAGGTACCAAAACTTGATCCTCTGTATATTCTCTTTTCATTCCAATCAATGTCATGTTCGCTAACAATATTAGCATCCTCTATGTCTCAAAACAGAATCTGAAATCACCAAAGCCATAACCAATAAAAATACATCTCTTGGATTTATCATCCATCTTCTTTCTATTTTCTTTATCAACATGCACAAAAGCTTCGAAAAAATACTCTAAGAAAAGAAAGATCTACCTCTTTTCTAGTCCAGTATTCTTCTAGTATTCCATCATCCAGTGCACTTGAAGTTCCATGGTTAATTAAATAAACTAATGTGTCTACTACTTCTACCCAAAACTAGAAGGGAAATCCAACATGCACCCTCATGCTTCTACCACGTTCCATGATTTTCTTGTTCATTCTTTACGTAACACCATTCTCCTATGGTGTTCTAGAGTATTCTTTCATGCGTATTCCATTCAATAAATAATAATCATTGAAAAACCTTCTTTGCATTACTCACCACCATTTTCAGACCTAAGGAATTTTAACTTTAAATTTGATTCATTTTCCACAAGGGCTTTCCATCTTTAATAAGTCTCAAAAACATCAGATGTATGTTTTATACAATAAATCCATACCTTCCTTATAGAATCATCAATGAAAGTCACATAATATTAGGATCCACCATGAGAATCTACCTGGGATGGTCCCCACACATCTGAGTGCATAAGATACAATTTTTTCTTCTCCTTTGTTGCCCCAAATTTTAACTTTAAATTTGATTCATTTTCCACAAGGGCTTTCCATCTTTAATAAGTCTCAAAAACATCGGATGTATGTTTTATACAATAAATCCATACCTTCCTTATAGAATCATCAATGAAAGTCACATAATATTAGGATCCACCATGAGAATCTACAGGATGGTCCCCACACATCGAGTGCATAAGATACAATTTTTTCTTCTCCTTTGTTGCCCCAAATTTGTGAAATCTCACTCTCTTTTTCTTTCCAAATATACAATTCTCAAAGAAATCAAGATCTACATCTTTTAAATATGAAAACTTACCCTTTTCCTTTAAGATCTGCATTCCTTTTTGAATCATATGGTTTAGCCGATTATGTCACATGCTTGCATTTGAATCGAAGTTGATAACATAGAAAATGAATCGAGTAATACAAATAGATAAATATAATGATCCTACCTTCTTTTCTCTTCTTCTACAACAAGATATCCCTTAGTAAATTTCTAAGAACCATATGTGAATGTAACCATGTAATCACCTTCACCCAATTGTGTCTATAGAAATTAGATTTCTCTTGAGGATTAGAACATGTCTCACTTATTTCAATATCTATGTATTTCCATTCTACAATTTTAGATGGACTTCACCTTAACAAACAATATTTCATGGTTCATCATCTCTTAAATAAACATGCCCAAAATCACCCTAGACATAGTTTCTAAAATATCCCTTATTGGGGTTGCATGGAAAGAGGCTCCTGAATCTAAAACCCATGATTTAATTTTATTATCCAAGGAGAGAATTAGGGCATCTTGCATTACATGAGTTACAATATATTCCTCTTTCTTTGTTTAACAAATTATCTTTATTTTCCTTGAACCAAAAATCCTTCTTTACATGTCCTTTCTTTCCGTAATTCTAGCAGTAATTCCTCTACCTCTCTGGATTTAGATCTTCCATTCTTAGAATTTGATTTCCCATTATTCTTTCTCTTGGATCTCTCCTTTCTGTCTTCCCCTTCTTTCTACATTTAAAGCATTTCTAGATGATGATTCTCCTATACTTTTCCTGCATATTTCTTCATTCAAGATTATACTAACCACATCATAAAACTTTAAAATATTAGTAGTAAACGATGTATTACTAATAACCATAACCAAGTTATCCTAACTATCTAGAAAAGAGCATAGAAATAAAAGTTCTTTCACTTGATCCTCAAACGAAATATTAACTAATTTTAATTGATTTATAATAGAATGGAAATCATTCAAATGAATTAATGTAGATGCACCTTCTTGCATCTTAGAATTAAATAATTTCTTCATCAAATAAAATTTATTTGAAGTAATAGGTTTTTCATATAAATTAGCCAAAGAATCCACCAAATCTACTATAGATTTAGCTTCAGTAATCTTTGAAGACACAGATGCTTCTAGGCTCAATCTTATAGATCCCAGAACCTTTCTATCAATAATATTCCACTCTTCATCAATCATCTTTATAGGTATTTCCTTCACATCCAACAGTAAATATATATCCTTCGATATAGATAATCTACCACCTCTATCTTCCATAATTTATAATTATGTCCATCAAACTTCTCTACTTTTTATTTTCCTTCATTTTTCATTGATATAGCTCCCACTCAATCAGAAATCCCTCTGTGAGTAAATATGTCAACAACACAAAAACCCTCAAACAAAGCTTTGATACCAGTTTTTAGGGTTAGCACACAAAGTTATACAAATATAATTATCGACCTAAGCATATAAGCAATAAAAATGAAAATAACTGAAGAAATAATACACAAGATTTAATGTGGTTCACCCAGTGTGGGCTACGTCCACCAAGAAACAACCAATATATTATCACAGAGGAAATACAATGAAGATCTGAAATCTTCCACACCTTCTTGGATGTATAGTAGTTTCTTCCTCACAAGTTTCTCTTTTCTCTCTCCAAAGGAAAATTCTTTACAATTATCCTAATCGTCTCTTAATTCTCAATGAATTCCACCTCTAACCCTAGATTTATAGCTTATATAGGCATATAAAAAATTAGGTCACTTTAGCTATGCAATTACAAGTATTACATCAAATTTATAACAAAGTTTAGATATAGTTCCTACGACTTAAATAAAAGCAATCACGCACAGGAAAATGACACCGAGTTACCTTAACTGATGTCGGTTCCTCCTTGCTTTACTGATACCGGTCCCCAGGTGACCGATGTCGGTTATTGTGTATTCCAACAAGTTCGTAAAGCATGCTAATGTGAAGAAATTAAGCTCCATAACTCAACACTTAGGTGGAGATAGTAGATGCTTAGTGCTTGGTTCCTTATTATGATCACATAACTTTATATTTATATGATTCCCTTGCTTGAATTTTGTATTTATCCCCAAAAAGGCTTACTACCAAAAATATAAGATGCTCAAATGACTAGAAAGGACCCATAAAGTGTGACCAAAGTAAAAAGAGGACAAGGTAATCCATAGGGGACAGGGGGGTGCCTAGTGTTGGCATCCCGATTGGGAGTCTTTGGTGTCTAAAATGACAAATGTTGAAAGGTAAAAAGACAAACTGAGCAAGTAAGAGTACAAGACTGAAAGAAGAAGCATAAAGCAAAGAAAGGTAGTAAAAGACATGGGTTAATTAGTACTTTTCTTACTTAGGAACCATATAAATAGTAGTATGTAATCGAGACTAAATAATGAATCAAAGTGCATGATTTTTGTCTACATTTTCCCCCACTTTATGTTGGTGAGAAGAATTATTGGTAATATAAAGTAGATAGATATGCGTGCACGATATCCATGTAGATCGATGTAAAAAATGTGCCGAGGGACTAGAAAAATCATGGAGTGATAACAAGATGGAGTGTGGAGACTAAAGATGCAGATTGTAAAAAGGTGATGAAAATGAACCTAGGGTGGGAAGCAAGTGTATATGTTGATGTGTGTGTGATGTACCTATTATTAGTATCATGTTGATGCCATTGTTGATGTTGACTTATTACTTTCCATACGGATGGACCTATAAAAGATAAGATGATCAAGTATTAAAATACACATGTATATGTAAAAGTGTGTAAGTAAATTATGTAAAAATGCTGAAAATGTAAAAAACAAACATGTGCACTTGATTCATGATGAGAAAATGGTGTAGAAAGGATCCTATTGATGAAGTGAAAGTTTTTGGGTGATCTCACGCCTTTGGCAAAATAAGTATAGGGAGGAAAAGTTGATTGATCCACCAACCTTTAACCGCTTCCCGAAACTATAGAGATCTTTGTACTATCTAATTTTTGGGCGATCGATGTCATGAAAGAAGTAGTGTAGACGAGGATGGGCTGGTGTTATCCTCTAAAATTTAACTACTCCTCGGAATATAACACCACTATAGATGATGGGTACAAACACATGTGATAAGGAAAGCCTTCCCTATAAAATCCATTGTGTATGAGTTCGGAGATTGTCTTGAACCCAATTACTATGTAACTACCCCTGGTTATAGGTCCTCTAGGAAAGACATCATTGTCTTAAGGATCTAAGTCTCGATTTGAGCCCTAAACTGTGTTGTATTAGTATTGTGTTTTGTTATGTACAATGTTTATAATGTTGTATGGGGTGAATAACTCACACAAATGATGCCCCCTCTTTGGGGGTGCATGCGATGTTGATGAAGGAGAATGTGGTCCAAAAGAGGACACTGTCGACACTAAAATTTTCCTCCGTAATTTCTATATCATTAATGTATGTATTAGGAATAGGATGTTGTTAAGTGTAATTAATAATAGCGTCGATAGAAGACAACGACGCCGTCGATGCGGTGCCACCAATAATGTAGAGTACGGTAACAATCAAAGTACAATAGGAAATGTTGTAAAAGTAAATATTTGTCGTAAGTGGTCCAGTAATGTTAAAATGTCAAAGTTGGGATAAGTAGAGAAGTAGGGTCTACATGATTAGGAATTAGAAATATTATATTGGTAATAAGGACAAGGAGTGAGGTCATAAATATTTTGTGTATTTTATTTGTAAAAATTCTAAAAATGTGGAACCCATGTGAAATGATAAGGTTTATCTTATCTTAAGAGATAAGCTTACATGTACAGATAAGAGTTAAGGTATGGAATATGATTTGTCAGAGTGGATTTCTTATCCTATCTTAGAGATAAGATGGATAAGCCTGGAAGTTCTATAAATAAAGAGGCCACCCCCTCATTTAGCATAGAAAGAAGTAGTGAGAAATATTGTATGAAGTGTGTAAAGGAAGCCATCAGTTTAAAGGTGTGTTGAAGAAGCCATTAAGAGGTGTAATTGTAAAGTTTCTTCCATAGTATTGGTGGAAGGCAAGTGAAGTCAATAACACTTGAAGTACCTCATGGGTGAGATTGTAACAATTTCATGTTAATATTATAATTTACTTTGATATTTCAGATTTGTCATCATTCAGTCTTATCATAGTCGATGGTATTCTTGTGTTACGTTTGTTGCTTTGTTTCCAGATTACATCCACCAAACTAAAGGTTGTGCATTAGTAAATAATCATAGCACGAGGAGTTCCTGGTGAAGAATTATCATATCTTTTGCCGGATTGGTGATGACATTTGGTTCCATTTCAGGGACCATTCCTCGTGGTGGATTATGGAGAGATATTCCCACTTAGTCAAAAATCAATTGGAGGGTAATCTTGTTTTTCTGTGCATAGTAGTTACCATGGTAAAGTCATTTTTTCCATGAATAGTAGTTACCATGGTAAATTCATTTTTTTGTGAATAGTATTTACCACAAGTAAAGTCACTTTTACCGTGAATAGTATTTACCATGATAACTTCACTTTTTTTGTGAATAGTGTTTACCACAAGTAAAGTTATTTTTACCACGATAAGTCAAGTTTTACCATAGTTTACCATGGTCATTTCTATTTTCTATTATAGTGATTTTAATTATTGGTGCACATAAGTCTTATTGATTGTACTTTTGGGTTGGTATTTCTTGTGGTTACTTTTGAAAATGGGAAGATTCTGCTTTTTTTTTAGCCCAATCTAATGAAGATGCTTCCTCTTTCATTCAAGAGTTTAAACGATCTTGTATTTGTAATGGTCTTATAAGAAGGAACAATGGACTGAATTTTTCCTACCTTTTTGGATGGTTCAGCCATTAGGTGGTTTGAAACACTAGGTGATAATGTGAAAAACTCATGGGATTTATTAAGCGAAAGTTTTCTTGAAGAATTTGGTGAACAACAAAGCTATGCGAGATCTCATGATCGATATCACAAAGATAACCCAAGGAGAGAAGGAGAAGATAAGGGATTATCATGCTCGTGTTCTAGAGCTAAGGAGGAAGCTCAACGCCCATATCCGGAAGGAAGGATTAGCGGATGGGTTGATGAATGGCATGGATAATCTCCTATGTAAGCACTTCATTCTTGGGATGAAGCCAGAGATCAGACAACGAGTGAAGTATGACCGCCCAGCTACCATTGAACAAGAAAAGGAGATTGCAAGAAGGCAAGAAGAAAGCATGGAAGAGGAGCCCAAAGAAATTGTTGCTAAAGTAGAGCCTACACCAGCACCTTTGCTCTAGAATCCACAACCACTCTCGGTGAGCACAAATATTTCTCCTAGTACATCTACTGAGTATGAAGATCTGCTCAAAAAGATGGGTCAGTTAACTATTAATCTTCTTCAAGGAAAATAATTTAGTTCTCAGGGAGGAGATAGAGGTCCAAAAAGAAATATTTCTGAAGTTGTATGTTATGGTTGTTATAAAAAGGGTCATTATAAGTATAATTGTCTAGATAGAGCTTCTACATCTAGTAAAGGAGATAATGATAAAGGAAAAGCACCTGTGAATTCTTTTGATGTAGTAGATAAGAGCAGAAATAATGAAGTAGATGTGTTTGTAACAAAAGAAAGAAAAAAAAAAGATAATCAAGATGGAAATGATCCTAAGAAGATGAAAGGAGAAACTAGTACGAAACATAGGAGAAGAAAGTTGGGTGTGCGGGATTTTCGATTTCAGGGGCAAGGACCATACTCCATCTTGGAAGATCTGTCCAAAAGGCTCAAATATTACATATGGTCAACTCTTGGCTATGTCTTACGAGAAGAGGCGGGAGCTGCGAAGTGGACTCAATGCTCGCGAAGGAAGGAGGTTGAGGTCCCTGTTTTGGAGGCGAGAGGAAGATCCCTATGCTCCATAAGTGAGGTATTATGTAATGGTATTTCAATTCATGATGTCTTAGTTGATGGAGGTGTTGCGATTAATGTATTAACCAAGTCGTAATGAATATGTTGGGTTTAAAAATTAGTCACCATTCAACACTTATGTTAAGGTCATTAAATAAGGGAAAAACTAAATCGAAGAAGGTGTATTTTCAAATGTGGCAATATTTGTTATGGGTGTTGTATGTGTGGTAGACTTTTAGGTGATGAAAAATGATACTGTTGCGTACCCAATGTTCTTTGGGAAGACCATGGCTAAGGAGAGTTCATGCAAGAAACTACTGGAATGAAGGCTTCATGACACTTGGACATGGTAGAGAGAGGGTGAAGATAAACGTGATCCCTCGACATCATAAGGCAGAACATGTGGATTCAAGTGATGAAACTGATGATTGGACATCCTCTGATTACTCTAGTACCAGTGAAGTGGACACGAAGATGAAGAAAGTGAGGTTGATGTTTGAGTCATGGATATCCTTCAGTCCGGTCACACCGACTCATGACCCCATAAAATTATACGAAGAAGAAGTTGATGATCGTCTCCAAAAATAAAGATTGGTGATCTTTGTGATGGAGAGTGAGAAGGAATCCTACCTCCAGCTTTTTGAAGGTACATACACATATTCACTTTTGATTACAAGGAACTCCGTCAAGTAAGTTGGGTAGAACATTTTATTGAGTGGTAGATGGTGCTAGGCCTATAAAGCAAATTCCATATAGAATGAATCCTAATTTTTCTAAGGCTGTAAAAGAAGAAATAGATAAGTTGCTTGATGCGGGATTCATATTTCTTTGTGGAGAATTCGAGAATGGGTTTCTCCCATTGTGATCTCAATAAAAAAGAATGGGAAGCTATGCATTTGTGTTGATTACGGGAAGCTCAAAAAGGCAACAAAGAAGGATCATTACCCTCTTCCATTCTCGAGATCAGATCTTGGGCCGAAGTAGGCTGGCGAGAGTGTTATAGTTTTGTTGATGGATATAGTGGATATAACCAAGTCCGTATAGCGGAGAAAGATCAGTGAAGACCATGTTCACCACTCCTTGGGAACGTTTTCTTATAGAGTTATGCCTTTTGGGTTATGTAATGCTCCAACAACATTCTAGCGTTTGATGAATAGGGTGTTCGAACCCTACATTGGGACCTTCATCGAGTATTTCGGATGATTTTTGCATCTATGGGAGCAAGTTGGACCACCTACACCGAGATGGAGATAGAATTTCAAAGGTTAGATGAAGCACAAGCCTCACTAAACCCTACAAAGTGTATCTTTGGATGTTCTAAAGGTGTTTTGCTAGGGCATGTTGTATCAGAGATGGTATTAGTGCTGATCGATAAAGTTTCAAAAATCAAAGATTTACCATTTCCTATGAATAAAAGTAAGTTGAAATCATTTTTAGGCCATGTGGGTTACTATAGAAGGTTCATTAAGAATTTCTCAAAGATTACACACCACTAACCCTTGATTCTTGAAGAAGGATGTTACTTATGAACCGGAAATAAGGCACATGAAGCTTGGACAAGCTGAAGGAAGCCCACAGTGTCTTCACTGTTTTAAAGAATCCAGATTGGAGCAAGCCATTCATTGTGTACACTGATGCCTCAGATGCAGCACTAGGAAGTACTTTGAGCCAAAAGGATGAAAATGGGAATGAACATCCAATTTACTTTGGGAGTAGAAAAATGAGAGTCGTTGAGGTAAGTTATCTGTAATGAAAAAGAGGCTCTAGCTATCATTTTTTCTGTAAAGAAGTTTAGAAATTACTTGCTAGGGCAGAAATTTATAGTTATAACAGATCATCAGGATCTAAAATATATTTTCAATAAGCCTAACCCATCAGGGAGGATAGCAAGATGGATAATTTTGCTACAAAAATTTGAATTTGATATTATAGATAGGCTAGGAAAGAAGCATGTCAATGCAGATGCACTCTCTCGAGCCTATGATGGTTTAGGATCATCTTGTGATGATGATGATTTCCCGATGCAGCCTTATTATCCCTTAACACAATCCCTAGTGAATACATAGATATTTGGAATTATCTAAATGAATTCAAGTTTCTGATGGTGCTAATGCAAAGACTAAGAGAAAGATTACTCAATCCGAGTCGTTCATATTCTATTACGCATGGAATATTATTTCGAATAGGACACGATGGACAAAGATACAAGAGGGTAGTTGGACGTGATCAAGGGAAGGAAGCTGCTAGAAGAATTCCACAATGGTACATGTGGAGGGCACTTCTCTGGAAAACTTACAATAAGAAGGATCTTGGATGCAAGTTATCATTGGCCCACTCTTTTTAAAGATTGTTATAATTATTGTAAGACATGTGATATTTGTCAAACACATGGTAACCGTAAGACTTCATCAGCTCCATTATGTCCTATTCTTCCACTTGGTCCCTTTGAAAAGTGGGGAATAGACATTGTAGGTCCACTTCCAACTACCTCACGCCAAAATAAGTATATTGTAGTTGCCACAGATTATTTAACCAAGTGGGTTGAAGCTAGGCCATTGAAAAAAACTTCCATGGATGAGGTGGCAAGGTTCATATATGAACGCATTGTCACCAGATTTGGTTGTCCATTAGAAATTGTAACAGATCAAGGAAGCCACTTCATTAATGAGGTAGTAGAAGCCCTAGTCAATAAATTTTCTATTAAGCACAGGAAGGCAACAACATACAAGCCAAGCACAAATGGACAGGTGGAACGAACAAATTTTGTGTTGTGTCAAATTCTAGCAAAAGATGCAGCCTTGCAGGTACATAAGTGGGATAAAAGGATTCATGCAGCATTGTGGGCATATAGGGCAACATCAAAGTCAGCAATAGGATACTCCCCATTTTAGTTGGCCTATGGCATTGATCCAGTTCTTCCTATTGAGTTTGATATTCCCACCTTTGTGAGAGTTATGAAAAATGAAAGGATGGATGAAAGTGATTCAAAGAAAAGAAAGGTTGGTACATCTTCATTTGCTAGAGGAAATGAGGGAAATATCAAAGGATACAAGCCATAAGAAGAAAATGAAGTAGAAGGAATACTTTGATCAAAAGATCCGTTGGTCTCCATTTCATGTGAATGACTTGGTTCTAGTATATGATTCTAGATACAAAAAAAAGAAGACAGAGAAAATTTCTTCCAAAATGGATGGGGCCCTACAAAATAGAAGCTGTGGATGAAAATGGTATGTACCAACTGGAGGAATTGGATGGCACTCCCATTACGAAATGGGTCAACCACAACAAGTTGAATATTTTCCAAGCACCAGAATAGTCTACTCGAGGATGGAGTAGAAGCTAGGAAGGGGGAAGATGTCGACACTAAAATTTTCCTTCGTAATTTCTATTTCATTAATGTATGTATTAGGAATAGGATGTTGTTAAGTGTAATTAGTAGTAGCATCTGATAGAAGACAACGGCGCCGTCAGTACGGTGCCGCCAATAATGTAGAGTACGGTAACAGTCAAAGTACAATAGGAATGTTGTAAAAAGTAAATATTTGTCGTAAGTGGTCCAGTAATGTTAAAATGTCAAAGTTGGGATAAGTAGAGAAGTAGGGTCTACATGATTAGGAATTAGAAATATTATATCGGTAATAAGGACAAGGAAAGAGGTCATAAATATTTTGTGTATTTTATTTGTAAAAATTCTAAAAATGTGGAACCCATGTGAAATGATAAGGTTTATCTTATCTTAAGAGATAAGCTTACATGTACAAATAAGAGTTAAGGTATGGAATATGATTTGTCAGAGTGGATTTCTTATCCTATCTTAGAGATAAGATGGATAAGCCTGGAAGTTCTATAAATAAAGAGGCCACCCCCCTCATTTAGCATAGAAAGAAGTAGTGAGAAATATTGTATGAAGTGTGTAAAGGAAGCCATCAATTTAAAGGTGTGTTGAAGAAGCCATTAAGAGGTGTAATTGTAAAGTTTCTTCCATAGTATTGGTGGAAGGCAAGTGAAGTCAATAACACTTGAAGTACCTCATGGGTGAGATTGTAACAATTTCATGTTAATATTATAATTTACTTTGATATTTCAGATTTGTCATCATTCCATCTTATCATAGTCGATGGTATTCTTGTGTTACGTTTGTTGCTTTATTTCCAGATTACATCCACCAAACTAAAGGCTGTGCATTAGTAAATAATCATAGCACGATGAGTTCCCGGTGAAGAATTATCATAGTTCCGGATTGGTGATGATAGACCAACCACTTTGAAATTGTGCCCTGCAGGGGGAGGGGATGCGCTTGGTAGAAACCAAGTCACATACAAACAAATGGATAGAAAAGCAGTGTTAGTACATGTTGACCAAAATGAGCTCACACTTCATTTTTGGGAAATTGGTTTCGATTTCCTCTTGAAGTGATTCTATTTTTAATTCTTTACATTTTTTAAGCACTTGGGAACCTTTAAATCCATAAAAATCACTTGGTTTAATCATATTTGGGTTCACTTCCTCTAAAAATCTCTTCACTTAGTTGGAAAAATCCCCTTTTCCCAAAAAAATCCTTCAAAATTTACATTTTTGCATTATTCATAGGACAGGGAACTTTTTTAAAAGTGCACAGGGACATGGAACTTTTATGCAAAGTGCACAAATCTCGGGCCAAGGAACTTTTTTGCAAAGTGCACCAGGGCCACAAAATGGTTTTACAAAGTGCAAATTTTGGTACTGGGAAGTTTTTGCAAAGTGCACAAATCTCGAGCCAAGGAACCTTTACTTTGCATATCTCGGACCTAAGGAACTTTTTGCACAATTGTAGTTTTTAATGTGCAATCTTCAAACGCTCATAACTTTTGATCTAGGTAACAAAATAAGGAAAAATTTATATCATCATAAATTTCTAGAAGATTACTACATGATTAATGCATTTATTTTCCACATTAAAGTGCTTTAATGGTGTGGAATTGTAAAATACAAACTTCAGGTCATTTTTAGGTACAATATCGCAAAATTTAATGATGCCCATGTTGGGTTTGCAAACTTCAATGTTGGTTGGTCTTGGGTGGTTAAAGAAGTGGTTGGGCTCTTTAATTTCATATTTAATATCTCTCTCTCTCTCACTTCTTCTATATATTGTAAAACAATTCTCATTTGAGAGGTTGTTGGGGGATATTCTAGGCATGGGGAAACTCTGCCAATTTGTTTTCTCGAATTCCTTGAGCTGTGCAAGCCTTCTCATGGGCTTTGTAAATGAAATTGTGCCTCTTTTTTACAAATGTAATGGACTGTGTAAATTCATGGAGCAATAAAATTTGTATTTGTGGTGTTCTCTCAACCCTTGCATTTATTTTATTGAATTATATTACCTCTTTATTGTTTTTGTTCTATTATATGCATACCTCCTTTTATTTGCAGGTTTATGATGTTGTGTTTCATGGAGATTTGGTGGTAAATAGAATTTGGTTTGTGTCACATGACTATCTATCCTTCTCTTTGTAAATTTTCCACTCTCATTCTCCCTCAAGTAGGATATTCCACCCCTTTTCTTAGTGCTATCACCTCTGTTGTATAGGATTTTCCATCTTTGTAACCCACTCTCTCTCCCTGGTCCCTTGGAATGGTTAGTTTAGGATTAGTTTTAGCATTAGGATTAGGTAGAGGAACCTACCTTCTCTGGAGGTACATCTTAAGTATACAAGTCCCACAACTTGAGATATTGTCCAATGTTAGGAAAAAGTAGGGATGTTCCATTTCCATATCCCGGGGTGCTAGGTTTTTGTGATAATAGTATAAACAAGAATTTATGTAGAAGACAAGTGTAATCTATGAAGACAATTTGTAAGCTAGGATGCAAGTAAATATGTAAGAAGACAACATAAACCGCAAATAAGTGAGTTGCAAACATGGGACACCACTCACGGTGTTGAAAGATAATCAAGGACATAGTGGCCTTAAATAGACAAGTGTGCACAAAAGAAAAAGGGAAAAGCCCGTATACAATTGAAAATAATCACAAGTACAAGTAATGTAACAGAGATAACCATGGAAATAAGTAGTCTGTATAACAAATACTACACATAAAACACCCATTATCATGTTAGAGAAAAAAATTATGTCAAATAATGTATAATTTGATAAGGTAGTGTGCTATGAAACAATAACACATGTAGTGTACGAAAGTGGATGCCCCGGAGCTCTTTGTAGGACTAGTACTAGGTACTCTTCCAAGCATCGATGTTACGTGTAATGGACTGTAGAATATATGCTCATAACTATAAATAAAGTGAACGTGCATGTGTGTATGATAAAGATAATGACATACAAGATATTTATCTAGCATGTGTAATAAAGTGAACATGTACAAGTAAGTGCAAGCAAGAGTAAATGTAACCAAGATATGCAATATGTTATGGATGGATGAAATGAAATGTAGAGTGAATGATAGGAGAAGAATTCCCATGAGTGAATAGAATTGTATGCAGCGAGGTTCATTTGTTTATGCCCCCTCAGTAATAAAAAATGAACCGTAAACGAGAGTGCATCATTGGGAAATGGTCAAATGATATATTGTGTGTAGCGTGATGTGATCAATGTGTAGTGATGATATGCAACATAGAGATGAGGTGTAAGAATGTGTGATGATTTATCCTAAAGATTATATCACAAGATGAGTGGAAGTGGTGATGATTTATCCTAAAATGTATATCACTAATATATGCTAGAAGTGATGATGTAGCCTAAAGCGTATATCACTAGTCTAGAAATTTTGCATGAGAAAAGGATTGAATGGTTGATTTTGTGAGTGTGATGAGGTCCCTTTGGTTTATAAACCCTCAATAGTCTAGTATGAACAATGTGACTAGAGTGCACCACCAGGTAGTGAGTGTAGGGCATATGATAGTAGTATGTGTAATATGTGTAGTAGATGTGGTGATGAGAAAATGTCTTGTGATGTGTAGAATGTGAAATGTATAAAATGTGTAGTGTGCAATGCAAGATGTGTAGGTTATATAAGTGTAGGACTATAGTGTGTAAAAGGTGTATAATGTGTAGATGTATAAAGGAGAATATGTGAATGATGTATAGTAGATGTATGATGGAAGATTTAGGTTTTAAAATGTAAGATGATGTGTATGTGTAAGACATGTGAAGATGTGTGATATGTAGTGTCTACTATGCACTATGTGAGGTTCATGTGTATAGGATGCCCTCAACGGTCAAGTGTAAACCAAGGCACAAGAGTGCATCATCAGGTAGTATCGATACCGGTGTCCGTGAAGATGTCATGCAAAAGTCTATGAAGTGTGGATAGGGGAAGAGAATCGGGTGGAGCCATGGGAGGATGAGTATGGCGAGTAGTTACTACATTTATGGAAGGATAATACCTAGGCATAATAAAGAAATGAGGATGATGAGTATGAACTTGTATGAAATCAGTAGTAGTAGTAACTATACAAGAGACTTTAGTTGGTGCGAAAGAAGGATAAGATGATTGATTCACGACTTGATAAAGAGAAGACATATTCGAAGAAAGGGTTTGATTTTTCGGGTCCCCCAAAATGGTTATACTAAAATGTAATATAATATCATAATCTAATGCAAGTTTGTAGCAAATAAATGAATACTAAAATTCTGAAATAATACCCAAGAAAAATAAGCTAGAAAGTACGAAATCCTAATGTGCAAAGAGGTTCGAAGAGTCTTAATTGATTTATAGATGTTGTTAGACTATGTCAAAGTGGAGACTGGCTGAACAAAGATGGAGGACCGTCATACAAAAGCCCTAAAACTTGTAGATCTGAAAAATTTGACTAGACTGGGGTGCTTGGAGAAGGATAGAGGTACTGTGGGCACCTTGGTCTTGTTTCTAGGTGGCGTAGTTTGCATAAATGTTCAGAAAATATCATTTGAGGTGTCACAAGAGGTTCACATTTATTCTCCTTTTGTCATGCGTATGTCATGAACTCGATGAATGTCACTCGTAAATCTGGAATGCATGAATTACCTACAAAACCCAAACAAAACATCAAACACTAAAAATAAAGATGCAAATGAAGGGGTCAAACCATCCTTAACTACCAAAATGATGGAATTTTTCTTTGAGTGATGCACTACATCTCGCAGACCAATGTATTTCTATGTGTGTGTGTGTGTGTGCATAATTGTCCCCTAGGTCATTCTTGTGTCATTCACACTTTGTGAGTAGAGAGAAAGTAACTAGATGTAGAATGTAAATAATGTGTGCATGAAAACAATAGACTCCCTTCCTATGAAGTGTGATGCAAATGAACCAGCCTTGTGTCCCTTGTGATGGAGCTAGATGGATGCAAATGGAGCTATAAATGCCTTTGATGGATGCAACCTTAGGTGGAGATAGTAGATGCTTAGTGCTTGGTTCCTTATTATGATCACATAACTTTATATTTATATGATTCCCTTGCTTGAATTTTGTAATTAACCCCAAAAATGCCGACTACCAAAAATATAAGATGCTCAAATGACTAGAAAGGACCCAAAAAGTGTGACCAAAGTATAAAGAGGAAAAGGGCACCCAGAGGGGATGGGGGCACCTGGTGCTAGCATCCTAGCTGGGCACTGGTGTCCAGAATGACAAATTTTGAAAGGTGAAAAGACAGATTGAGCAAGTAAGAGTGCAAGACTAAAATTATAAGCATAAAGAAAGAAAGGTGGCCAAAGACATGGGTTAATTAGTACTTTTATTACTTAGGAACCATATGAATAGTATTATGCAATTAATACTAGATAATGACTCAAAGTATGTGATATAGTGTCTACATTTGAGAGACCGAGAGAGGAAAACTAGTGATTAATCTTGAGAAGTGTAGTTTCATAAAAATGAATTAGTTTATCTAGGATTTTTTTTTCTATGGATGGTTTAAGGATGGATATAGAGAAATTTAAGGAAATTTTAGAATGGCCTACCACTAAGAGTGCATTTGAGGTGAGAAGATTCCATCAATTAGTAAATTTATATAAACAGTTTATTAGGAACTTTAATGGCATTTATGCACCTATAAATAAGATGATAAAGGGAGATAAAAGGAAGTTTCAATGTATTTAAGTAGTTAATAAAATATTCCAAGTTTTTAAGAAGTTAGCTGAATATCCTGTATCATCCTTGCCTAATTTTTAAAAGGTTTTTCGGGAGGATTGTTATACTAGTGGATCAACTATTGGAGTAGTTTTAAGTCAAAATGTGAGACCTATTTCTTATTTTTGTGGGAAGATAAATGCATCCAAAAAATAATAATCAACTTATGAACAAGACTTCTATGCCATTATGAAATCCTCAAGAATTGGAGACACTATTTTCTACCTAAAGAATTTTTCTCTACACTAATAATCATGTGTTATAGTTTATCAATAGTCTAGGACATCTTATTCAAATTAATATGAAATGTATGGTTTTTTTCAAATTTATTATTTATTCTTAAGAATAGAAGTGGTAAGAGGAATAAATTAATTAATTCATTAAGTAGGATACATATGGTCCTTCATGAGTTCCAAGTTGAAGTATTAGGATTTGAGTCTTTAAAAGAATTATATGAAGAAGATACCAATTTTAAGGAGGCATATCAGGTTTGTAAGTATCCAATGAACATAGATATAATACCATGAATGGATTACATTATTTAGTAAATATTTTTATTCAATGGGAAGAAATTATGAATACTACAAGGATCTATGAGGGGAAATTTTTAAAGGAGAAACACAATAGAGATTTAACAATACATTTTAGATGAGATAAGACCTTTGATTAGCTAAATGAACAATATTACTAGCTAAGAATGAAATATGATGTTAAAATATTTGTGGAGAGATGTATAATTTTTCATATTCTAAAAGGAGAAGTCAAAATACATGATTGTACTAGCAATTACCTATTACGACCAAGCCATGGGATGCATTGAGGATGAATTTTATGTTAGGACTATCAAGAACACAATGCGGTAATGGTTCTATTTTTGGTTATTCTTGATAGATTATCTAGAATGGACCACTTCATAGCTTGTACAAAGACATGTGATGTCACCAATATGACCAATTTTTTTTTCAGGTAAACAATAAGATTGCATGGACTCCTAGAAGCTATATTTTTAATAGGGACATTAAGTTTATTGGGAACTTTTGGAGAAATATTTGGAATAGATTTTATTTTAGTTCAGATACTATACTCAAATTGATGGGAAACCTAAGGTTGTTAACAGGAACCTTTGAAATCTACTTCGGTGTCTAGTAAGTGATCATCTAAAACAATGGGATCATGTTATTTCTCAAACTAAGTTTGCATATAATGACTCCATAAATTGAAGTATAGGAATGATTACTTTCCAAATTGACTATGGGATTAACCAAAGGGGAGTATATGAGTTGAGAAAATTAGGAAATGAAAATAGAATAAGTGTTGAAAGTGAGGAGTTTTCTACATCTATACAAGATCTTCATGAACAAGTAAAGATGTAGTTAGAACTCAGTACTAACAAGTACAATAAGCATGATGATGTGAAGAGAAGAGATATAATATTTGAGGTGGGAGATTTGGTTTTGTACATCTTATAAAGGAGAGATTTCCTAAAGGTGATTATAATAATTTGAAACTCAAGAAGGTAGGGCCATGTAATATCCTAAGAATATTTTCAACTAATTCTTATGAATTAGAGCTACCAACATACCTAGGAATATCTCCAATTTTCATTTTATGAGGCCTTTATATCTATAAATGAAGACAAAGATCTAAAGTGAAGATAAAATCATTATTGATTAGGAAAAACAATTTCCTAAAGTAGAAAATGAAGAAATTGAATCTATTTTGGAAAAAAGCTTCTCAAGAATACTAGGTTAAAATATTACTTTCAATACTTAATCAATAATAAGAACCATGATGTGGAGTATGCAATTTGGATAACCTCCATTTAGATATCTAAACATGGTGGATATCTGAAGAAATCGTGAGTAAGAGCTCATGAAATTTTTGTACCTTGGGTATCTAATACAAGGCATTCCTATGTAAATATTCCCAAATTTGGGATTTCAGAGGCCGAGGACATTATTTAGACCATTAATACACATTTCCATGTCATTCTTCTTTTCTCTAGACCCTCAAACATTCAAAGTAGATTTTCCCGATAAAACTACAAATTTGAAAAATTGAATTGTAGATCAAGGTTTAGATGCTTTATTGAGGTATAAATATTATATTTTGGTCATGATTATATATGGAAGGTTAGAGGAGGCCTATTACCATGTTTTGAAATGTTTTTAACACCTATAAACCTTTCTCACATGTGTTAATTCTAGATAGTTACATACTTGGTTAGTGAAAGTGAGTATGGTTAAATTGTGTCACAAAAATGTAATGCATGAAATGATGTTGGAAGGATTCATTTAAGATTATAGAATTAAATAAGAGTGTTTCATATCTTATAATACAAGGAGGAGCAATTTTAAAGTCTTAATAGAGATATTTTTGTAAATGCAATGCAATCCGAGAGGAAACCGGAAAAATAGATTTCTTCCTCCCTTCTTATAAGATCAAACTCCCAAGGCTTGATGTAATTTGGTTGAGGGATTAATGAATTAATTAGATGGTGCTTGGTATTACCATTTACCATTGGTTATAGTTCTAATAGTATATATTTCTTGTTTTATTTTTCCCCTAGGTTATGGAGACTATCTAAGCTCTACTTTTTTTTCTTGATGCACATATATGCTAATGGCATAGTTAAAGGATTTTTGAACAATTTAATTAATGATAAGATCTGATATAAGTCCTTATATTCTTGAAAATAATATTCAATACCTCTTTCCTATCACAAATTGCCTCAAACCTGAACTATATTATTTCATTTCATGTTGTTTTGTTCTACATTCATGACCACAATAGAATGGAGTATTTAACACTTGCTAAGTGAGGTAGAATGATTTTAGGCTTAAGTTCATGTAATTTATGATATATTATCCCTAAGAAGCTTAGTTTCATACCACATGTCACAATGAAACCCTGATTTAGGTTTTGAATCACATTTATTACAAATATTTGTATTCAAATAGGATTGACATATATAAATTGTCCTCCAATAAAAAATAAGACGGATTCCTATTCGTGTGATGTAATAAGTGAAAATAATTCCTCTGTATTTTTCCTTGATGTAATTTAATGATGAGACTTGATAAGAGAACTATAAATTCATGACATTTATTTTATTGGTTGTCCTACAAAGCCATCTACATTATAGGTTGTTGGTCAATTATGGTAAAACCATCATTTTTGGTTGTTGGTAAACCACTTGTAAAACTATCCTTGAAGTTGTTATTTATCCTAAGAAAATATCCATATCATGAGAAATAAAATTTCGCACGTTGCATTATAAGAAGGATGGTTTCCCCATGCTCACACTAAGGGGAAATGATAAAAAAATAGGTTGGTGCTCACATTATTGTTATATGGTTAATATCATGTGTATGAGAACTATACTATCTAGGATAATATATATATTGTGTGTGTGTGTGTGTGTGTGTGTGTGTGTGTGTGTGTGTGTGTGTGTGTGTGTGTGTGTGTGTGTGTGTGTGTGTGTGTGTGTGAGAGAGAGAGAGAGAGAGAGAGAGAGAGAGAATGATTTGTTAAGAAAAATCACATAGATATTGTACGTGATTTACAATTATAACGTTACAACTCACTAGAGATATTGTATTTGTGAGATGTATTAGGAGAGATATGAGGGATTGGGTGATAAGATTAGAATCCTAACTTGTAGGAGATATAAACTCTATTTATATATGTGTAATATACCTTCCAAATGAATTGAATAAATAATAATATTTTATGGTAGAACACTATTATTAAACTACATTCAACTTTTATGTAGTCATACTATTTTTTGTGTTTAACGTTGATAACCTATGCCAACATAAACAATCTCCTAATCCTTAGCCGGGAATTATTTGAAATTAAGTTTTCTTATGACTACATATTGATCAAAACATTAGATAATTGATATCCATTAATCCTTTCATTGACCGAGGGTTATTTGTTAAATGGTTTAGTAAAATAAAAAATTATTCCAAATCCTCACTAGTGATGTCTCATGTTTCAAAAATATCTAACTTGATTATTTAGGAGTCTCCATAGCTTACTTGATCCATGCCTTTAAAACATCAATAATTCCCTCAATCTTCGAGAAAAGCCATATTTGTTTTCAACTCTCTAATTTATTTTGGATTCATCTCTATAATTTCTCATGGATTATATTACACTATTAATTCCTGGGTAGTTTTTGAATAAAAACAAACTATTATAATACCTATTTTACTTCTATGAAATTATATTTCTACACTAAATCCTTTGGATAAATGGAAACCCTTTTTTCTAAGGTAGTTGAATTTATGATTTCCTTTTTTATATCATAAATAGATTAAACTAAATGTAAATTTGATACCTAATTTGATTGCTATCGTAGATGTAAATAAATAAACAATTAAGTACATAAATTAATCCAAACAAACTAAGAAAGAAAGTATGAAACCTATTAGGAAATAAGGGATAAAATATGCAGAACAATCCCTCACATAATCGCAACAGTAGAAACTAATATGCAGAAAATATTACAGATCTCAAATAAAAGTGTAGAATAAAAATAACACAACATAAAGAGACAAGTATTTAACATGGTTCACCCAATTTGGGCTACATCCACCAAGAATCACTTGCTCATATTTTATTACAAGCCACCTCTCTCTCAATACAATACCAGATCGATTGGAGCTATGCTCAACAAACTCTACAAAATTCACACCCGAATTCAAACACATCTACAATGTTACATCATCCCTACCATATGCACAAAACCACATAAGTAGACAATTGCTTAAGCAATTTTACAAAACCATGGGTATCAAAACCATGGGCCAAAACCGTCCCATAAACCTATGGGTCAAAAATCCCACCCATATGAGAAAAGAACATTTCCCAAGATATTGGACACATTTTTCATGGCCAAAAAAAATTCTCGGTGGCTACACCCCCAAACCCCAGCAAGACAACTGTGGAAAGTGTACAATACTCTTAGTGTACAGTCTTCAACACTTTCACACATGAAAATAGGCTCCACAACCTAAAAATCTCCCACTTGGAAACTATTTTTCCTTTGAGCAAGCTTCGTAACCCTTCACTAGTTTCCGTGAAGACCAACCAAAGCTAAACACAGCTTCATTTTTTCCCTTGTGACCACCTTGGTCATCATGTCTACAGGATTTTGACTAGTATGAATCTTCTCCAGCTTCAACTTCTCTTCCTTCAAATTTTTCTAAATGAAATGGTACCTTAACTATATATGCCTTGTCTTAGAGTGGAAAGAAGAGTTCTTAGCTAGGTGTATAGCACTCGACTATCACTATGCTTCTTTCCTTCCTCCCGTTTATGACCCAAATCCTCAAGAAATTGTTGTAACCAAATCATTTATTTTCTTACCTCTGTGGCTAAAGCAACATACTCACCTCTGTGGTTGACAAAGCCACCAAACTTATGTATTCATGAAATCTAACTCACTATTGTCCCACCTACAAGTGTAAATATCACCTATCATGCTCCTTGTGGTGTCTACATAGCCACCATATTTGAATCTACATAACCACGTAAAGTGGTGTCGATCCAATATAGCACAAAAGCTGTCCCCATGGTCCCTCTTAAATACCGAAGGATCCACTTTACTACTCGCTAATGATCTCTACGGATCACTCATAAATCTACTCACCGCTCCCACTTCGAATGGGAAATATCGGGATTGATGCACACTATTGCATACATCAAACTATCAACCGCTAATGAGTAAGGTACCTTGGACATCTAGTTTCTCTCATGTTTTTTCTTGGGAAACTTCTCCTTTGATAACTTGAAATGGCACGCCAAAGGAGTCCCATCCGGTTTAGCATCTTGCACATTAAACCTCTCTAAGACCTTCTTAATGTAATCTTCCGAGATAAAGTCAAATTCCATTCCTTCCTATCCCGAGATATCCTCATAACAAGGATTTTTTTTTGGCTGCCCCCAAATCCTTCATGGAAAAGGATTCACTTAGCTACTTCTTGAGTACTTTTATTTCCTACATGTTTTTACCTCGCAACCAACATGTTATCCACATACATACATAGGGTAATATAACTACCATCCAAAAATTTCTTTGTATACATGTAGTGGTCATAATGGCATCTAATATAACCTTGCTCCATCATGAAGCTATCAAACTTCTTATACCATTGACGTGGAACTTGTTTCAAGCCATACAAGTTCTTCTTCAGTTTGCACACCATCTCCTTTTTACCTTTGACCTCATAGCCCTCTGACTGCTGCATATATAGATCCTCCTCCAAATCACCATGGAGAAATGCAATATTTACATCAAGCTTCTCTAAGTGCAAGTCTTCTACTGCAACTATTCCAAGAATAATTCTAATAGAAGTCATTTTTACTACAGGAGAAAAAATCTCATCAAAATCTATACCTTTTTTTTGTGTAAACCCCTTGACCACCAACTGGGCCTTGTATATTTTCTTGTCTCCTTTCCTCTTTGACTCTGTACACCCACTTGTTCTATAATGCTCTTTTTCCTTTAGGTAGCTTCACCAAATCCCATGTCTGGTTCTCCATGAGAACTGATGCTCCTCACCCATGGCTTGCTCCCATTTCTTCTGGCATCCGCCTACATTGCTTCATCAAATCTCATTGGATCTCCTTTGTCGGTGAGTAATAAATAATAAAGAGAAGGAGAAAAATGTTTAGGTTCTCTTCTTACCCTAAAATACATCCTAAATATAGGAGTTTGGGGTTCTTGTTGAGGAGGTTCTGAATTGATTCATGTGTCACTTTCCCATCTAGAAGATCTTCTAACATTGTATATTCTTTCTTGGATTATTTCATGTTTTCCCGCAATTGCTGCCTATACATGACTTTCTCATTAAATAACGCATCCCTAGATCGAATTATTTTCTTTTCCTTAATACTCCAACATTTATATCCAAAGTCATCACCACCATAACCAATGAAAGTACATTTTTCTGATTTATCCTCTAGCTTGGTCCTATCATCCTTGTCTATATGGACAAACACCTCACATCCAAAGAATCTAAGAAATTATTAATCAACTTTCTTACCATACCAAGCTTCCTGAGGTATGCTTCCATCCAAGGAACTTAAGGGTCCTCTATTTATCAAGTACATAGTTTTACTCACCTCTTTTACCCAAAAAGAAAGAGGTAGTCCTACATGTAACCTCATGCTCCCAGCACATTCCATTGTTGTTTTGTTCATCCTTTCTGACACCCCATTCTACTACGGAGTTCTGGAACCATATTTTGCATGCATATTCCATTCTTAGAACACTAATAATCAAATTCATTGCTGCAATACTCCCTCCATTATCTCGACCTAAGAAATTTTAGCTTAAGACCTGTTTCATTCTCTACAAAGGCTTTCCATTTAAAAAAAGTGTCAAATACATCATATTTGTATATAATACAATAAACCCAAACTTTCCTTGTTGCATCATCAATAAAATTAACATAATAACTTGAACCCCCAAGAGATGATACCTAAGCCGACCCCCATACATCAGAATGCACCAGCTCTAACTTACTCTCTTTCTTTGTAGGTCCAACCTTGAGAAACCTTAATCACTTTTGTTTCCCATATATATAGTCTTAACAGAACTTCAAACTTGTTTTTGTATATCCAGTAAATCCTTCTTTATGATTTCCATGCCCTTATGGCTCATATGACCAAGCCTATAGTGCCACAATGTCGTATCTACTTATGAAGCCACAATATTACAAACATTAGTGTTATAAGTGGTTAAATACAATGTTGTAACCTTTTTACCTCTTGCCACCACAAGAGCACCATTGGTAACCTTCCAAGAGTCCACTATAAATATCATGGTACAACCATCACTTCCCAACTACCCTCCCGATATCAAATTTCATCTTAATGTAGGAACATGTTGACATCCTTCAATAGCCAAGTATTGCTATTATGCATCTTAACCTGAATAGAATCTTTTCCAACTATGCTACAAGGCTCATCATCACCAAGAAAAACATGCCCAAAATCACCAAGAAAAGCATGGAAAGAATCCCCAAATCTAAAACCCAAGATTCAAGTAATATTGTGCAAAGAAAGAATCAAAGCATCCTGACATACATTACCCGTTGCCACATTTTCCTCCTTGTTTTCTTCCTGTTGTTTCTTCTTATCCTGAAGCTCCCAAAAAAAATTCTTTGCATTCCCAGACTTTCCATAGTGCCAACATACTATCTTGCTTTTGGATTTTGACCTTGCCCGATCTTTCAATTTTCTATGGCTTCCTCTATTCTTTTGTCTCCCTCTAGTTTCTATTATCAAAGAATTCCCTAAAGTAGAATATTCCACAGAGCTTTTTCTTCACATTTCATCACTTAAAATCACCCCTACAACATCCTCAAACTTTAACTTTGAGTTAGCTGGAACTGATTTGCTTACCGCCATTACCAATTTATTCCAACTCTCAAGTAAAGATCACGAAATAATAAATATCTAACTTCTTCATCAAATTCTATTGTAATAAAAGCTAGCATATTTAAAACCATATTAAAATCATTTAAATGATCTGTTATTGAACCATTCTCGACATATTCATATTAAACAATTTTTTCATTAAAAATATCTTATTAGAGGCGAGGTTTTTCATACAACTTCCCTAATGCATCCATCAATTCTTTTATAGTTTTTTCCTTTGAAACATTAAATAATATTGAAGATTCCAGACACAACCTGGATTTTCCAAAGTGCCTTCCTATCCAAAAAATCCCATTCCACATATTTCATGCTCGAGGTTTGTTCACCTTCTCGAGAAAATAGAATATATATCCTTTTGATAAAGGTAATCTTCCATCTACATCTTCCAAAGACTGAAATTATGCCCATTGAATTTATCAACCCTTGATCTTCCATCATCTGCCATAGCTCCCACTCAAGCTAAAAATTTCCCTGTGATTCAACACTTCAACAAACCAAACCAAGCTCGATACCAATTGTTAGGAAATAAGGGATAAAATATGTGGAACAATCCCTCACAGAATCGCAACAGTAGAAAATAATATGCAGAAAATATTACAGATCTCAAATAAAAGTGTAGAATAAAAATAACACAACACAAAGAGACATTATTTAATGTGGTTCACCCAATTTGGGCTACGTCCACCAAGAATCACTTGCTCATATTTTATTACAAGCCACCTCTCTCTCAATACAATACCCAAATCTGTTTGGATCTATGCTCAACAAACTCTACAGAATTCACTCCCGAATTGGACACATCTACAATATTACATCATCCCTACCATATTCACAAAACCACATAAGTAAACAACTAATTAAGCAGTTTTACAAAACCATGGGTATTAAAACTATGGGCCAAAACTGTCCCATAAACCTATGGGTCAAAATTCTTCCCATATGAGAAAAGCACGTTTCTGGTATATCAAGCACATATTTTAAGGCCAAAAAAATATCGGGGCATCTATGGAAAGTGTATAGTACTCTTAGTGTATAGTCTTCAACACTTTCACACATGAAAATAGGCTCCACAACCTAACAAAACCCTAAGTGCAAAGAGAGAGTAAAAATCCTTACTTGATTCACAAAGATCCCAAAGGTACATAGAGTGGAAAATGGAAAATCCATATCACTAAATGTCGTAATGAAGCTTGATAAAATGCAAAGATGGAGGAATATGTTGGACTAGTGCGCTCGAGAGGGACAAGGGTACCCATGGGCACCCTAGGTCTATTTCTAGGTGCTCGTGTGTACCTAAATTCTCACAAAAATCCTCTCGATTGGTCGAGAGGTATTCACTATTGTTATCTTTTGGTCATTATAATGTCGCATGGTGATCATCAAAGTCACCAAAACCCGTAATGAAATAATGACATGAAAAACCCTAAAAAAGACATCAAATCCTTAAAAAGTAAGATGTAAAATGAGGGTCGACTATCCTCATCTCTGTCACAATGGTGATCTTACAACCAAGAATTTCACTACATCTCAAACCCAATGTAGTTTTGTGTGTGTATGTGTGTGTATGGAATTGTGTACTGGGTGGCTCTTGTGCATGTCACACTTGATAGTTAGAAAATAAGGTAGAAGTAAATATGTTAATAGATGTGTGCATGGGATAGAATAAAATTCCGTCATATGAAGTGTATGCAGAGTAACTGACCCTTGTGTCCCTTGGATGGTTCTAGATGGATGCAATGGAGCTCTTAGATGTTTGATGGATGCAACCTTAAGTGGTGATAGCTAGTGCTTAGTGCTTAGTCTTTTATTATGATCACATAACTTTATATTTATATGATTCCCTTGTTTGAATTTTATAATTAACCTCAAAAATTTTGACTACCAAAAATATAATATGCTTAAATGGATAGAAAGGACCCAAAATATGTGAACAAAGTATACTAAGGTCAGGGGCACCCAAAGGGGATGAGGGTGCCCTGGCGTTGGCATCCTGGTTGGGTGTTGGTGTCTAAGATGATAAATGTTGAAGTATAAAAAGTTAGACTAAGTAAGTAAGGGTGCAAGACCAAAAGTGGAAACAAAAGGAAAAGAAAAGTGGCCAAAGACATGGGTTAATTAATACTTTTCTTTCTTAGGAATCATATGAATAGTAGTATGCAACCAAGGCTAGATAATTACCCAAAGTGCATGATTTTTTGTCTACAAAAATTGATCCCTCATAATCATGGCTCAACCTTACAAGATCCTTCTAGGACATGAATTTACATGTATTTTAAATCCTCAACATTTATAAATCCATTTCTCAAGTTTTTTTGAAACTATTCTTGGTTAAGAGTTGCCATATTTGTAAATTTCTATGATGTATCTTTGTAATTTCTACTTCCTCAATTATGGATAATCCTCTATCAGATGTTATTCTCTACAACTCATAAAAGTAAGTAACTCAAAGATTTTTATACAAGTAATGACCCTAAGTAATTGTTTCATCATTTTATCGAGTTATAAGTAATATTTCTTTATTTTGAATGTGAATGGTTAATATGTATTATTTTATTAAAACTAATAATCTTATAAAAAACACTTGCATATTATTTATTAAAATAAGATAATATATTTTAGGGTGCAAAAAAATTACTATAAGGAACCTATTTATGTGTATCCATCATAGGGGTTTGACCTTGTATTGTGTGTAATCAATCCTATCTAATATATAATTTTATTGTTTAGTTTTTTGTCATAATGTTAATGTTAGTTTGCGCTTCCCTCCATAGATCTATTTCTCTATGGCCATATTCCTACAAATAATTCTTATGTTGTCTTGCTACAACCATTGTCTAGTTTTTCTTTCCTACTTAGCCTCTACTACCTTTGTACATCTAATGATAACATCTTCTTTCCTAAATGATTAATATCCTTTGATATTTATCTCATTTATATTGTGTCATATTTCAATTTTTTTGGTTCCAAACTCCCATTAATATTATACTTACATGGGATAACCAAGTACCCAACTATGATTTTAGGGTGGATATGATTGTTCTTTATGGGTTTTTTATTTTTTCATCCACTACTAAATTATGTTCTATGGATCATTAGATCCAACAAACCTACTAGTTGGAGGTAATTTTATTTTAAAACCTTCCTTTTTCAATCAAACAACATATCAAACCCACCACCCTTGCAAAAAATAAATGTGTCATAGAATCTTCTTACTTTTATACACCTTTGAATTGTAATATCATACAAATATTAAAGTCAACATGAACATGTTAGACTAGTTGAATCCACCTCTTCAAATTCCCAATCAATATCCACTTCATGATCCATACTTTTTCAAATATTAGCATCCTCCTCATTTGTTGTGAAGTTTTTTTATAAGATGGTCCTAAATTAACATGTAGATGAATTAAAAATCCATCCATTTCACATTCTGGAAGGCTTGTAAACCTATGTTTAAACTACATATCTACTTTACTATAATAATACCATGGTCATATACAGATGGTATGATTTTGATCCTTAGTAGATATATCAATGACCTTAAAGTCACTATAAAATGAGACTCTCATGATGTTGATTTCCATATTCAACAAAAATCCAATGGGTCTTGTAGTTGTCTTATTTACCATGAACATTGTACTTCCCATAAATTTCAATGAAAATATACCCATAATTAATAAGTAATCCTTTAATAGTACATTGACTTATAACTACGTACCAATTAGAACCTTGAAGAACTCATATCCATTAAAATTTGCATTGACTAAGGGTTATTAGTAAAAGTGCGTGGTTAAATAAAACCTATTAAAAATCCTCACTAGTGATGTTTTTGCGATTCAAAAATATTTGAGTAGATTATATAGGGGGATAATTTACTTGAACAAATCTTTCAAAACCGTAGTAATTCCCTCCATATTCGTTGAAAATATAATTTTTAACTCCCTCATTTATATGGGCTTCATCCACATAGTTCATCATAACTTCTATAACTACAAAACATATTGGGTGGTTTTCAAATCTATATAACAATGTTATAATACCTTTAGTGATACCATCCTTCTACATCGAATCTTTTGGATAAATGGAAACCCTTTCTTTGTAAGAGGTTTTATTTTGTCATTTTACCTTATACTCATAAGTTAATACCTCGTACCCATGGCATGACCATTGATTACAAATTATTCTAGGATCCATGTTTACATGAAACATCCATCCTAAAACATAATTTATACATTATACGTTAATTTTGTGAATCAATTCTTGGTTAAGATGTGCCATCCTTGTCATTTTCTATGAGGTATCAATTTGAAATATCTTCTTTTCAATTCTATATAATCGTATAGATATATGTTCTTTTGTAAAACTCATAAACATAATTCAAGGTAATTTTTGTGGTATAAGTCCATTTTCCCACACCTATAATACACCTTGTTTATATGACCTCCATTTCAAGAAATAGCTTGACACCTTCTATAAAATATCCTAGAGCCAAATACTCAACATTTATTCTATGATGATGAGTTAGTTAAAGTCATGTAAATTCAATTTATTTTATTCCCTCAATTATATGTCAATCTCTAGTTTCATGAGTGTTTGCATCATAAATAATACACCAACACAAAACCTTATACTATTTTATATTTCATAGCCTCAAACAATCTTGGTGTTGTGGGTGGATAATTTTGTTTCACTTTATTCCCATTAAACATAATATCCTATTGGATTAGTTCTACATTCATTCCTCTTTATTCTCACACTATGTACACTAAATTCCATTTTTGTCTCATGTGAAAACTCATAAATAATAAAAATTGGAGCTATAAATCCATTGTTGATAGGTAAGATTCCATAGATATAGTAATACCTCTATCAAAACTTCCTATGAGCTACATCCTCAATGATAGATTTTGGTCCTTTGACTCGATGGAACTTTGTAGTTATTCATCACAAGCTACCTACAGAAAGTGTTTAATAAACCTTTCATAAACAATTGTCCATAATATAAAGGATGGATGTCATGATTAATCATTGATAATAAAGTTTTAAAATGTACATCATATGTCTCGCACACACTCTCTTTCCACATACTTAATTTATTTTTGAAAACAAATATGCTAATATAAATATCCTTAAATAAATCTTGTTTTAAGGCATTAAAGTCAACTACCACTTAGCATGGACCGAAATCTATATACCATATGTGTGTTTGTCCCTAAATATTCATAAAAAAGATACTTAATATAAATTTAGAGGCCATAATACACTTTTCACTCCATAAAAGTTCTCACAAATGAAAATTCTCCTTATAATATTGTTCTTTATGTACTTAAGGTCATCATCCTAAATATACATCAAAATTTGAATGTTTGTATTTAAGTTTTATAAAATGGGGTGAGTAAATAATTACTCCACAAATAAGTAGTAGTACTTCTCATTAACTATGGTGTTTGTCCCTATGATACCAATGTGGTGTACACCAATGGAAGAAAAAAGAGAGGAAAATACATTTATTACCTATGAAGGACTCAAATACACAAATCTAAATTCCCCTCTCATTAGAAACACCTAGTTTGTTTTGTATTTTCTTGTGACTGACACATACACCTCCATTATTATGTCTACAATAGAATTTTTATTTTTTTCAAGTCCCATGACCTATTGTACAAAAAAAAAAAACTTGATATTTTCTAAAAGTTTCCTCTAAAAGAATGGTGATAGGTTGCATATATCTCACTATGAGTATACATGATATCACTTATGGGGCTTCACTAGTTTCTAGATTGATGGTAAAGCCTTCACTCAACCACATGGAAGTTGTTAAAATAATTTTTAAATATGTAAAAGGGACTTATGATCATGGTATTCTCTTTATACCAAAAATTTATTTATTTATTGTTGGATATTTAGATTCATACCGAGGAGGTTATCTTGATGACATGAATTTTACTTCAGGTTATTGTTTCACATTAGAAAGTGATTTTATTTATTTGACTTCAAATAATTATGTCTTTATTGCATTATTCTCTAGTGAAGATGAATATGCAGCTACAACATCAACTTTCACAAAAGGAATGTGGTTGAGGATACTCTTAGTTGATTTCAAAGAGGCTCAACTTGAGCCTACAAAAATATTTTATGATAACATTGGGGAAATATAATTGTCCAAGAATCTAGTTTTCCATGCTAGAACCAAACACATTGAGCTCAAGCATCACTTTATTAGAGACTTGGTCAATGATAAATATTTTTTCATTAAATATGTGAGAACAAAGGATCAAATTTTTGATATACTTACCAAGGTATTTTTGAATCAATAACATTGAAGACTCAAGAAGATGGTTGAAATTTATGCCCTTTGCATCAAAGGGGGAATTTTGGGAATGATGCCAATGTTGGCACTTGAAATTCTGCTAAATTTAAACAATTTATATTTTTATAAATACTCTAAAAGTAGAATTTTAGGATGATTTATGATGTACTTATTTGATTCATATGTTTTTTAGTTAAGTAGGACCAAAGAAGTGATTTTCAATGATATCATAAAAATATTTGAAAACGCTAAAAATAGACTATCAAGATAAGTACAAATTATTGTGTAGTAATCCCAAAAGAGGAAAGAGATACTATCTACATTAAAATAAATGAAAAAAAATCTAATTCAATGAAAATTCCTATATTTAAGGGACCTTGGGGAAAATTTTCTTGAAGAGAGCTATAATTAGCTTTGATTGCATACCTAACTTGCATAATTCTTATGGGAAAAGATTCTTATATGTTGACTTTGTCCATAGATTTCATGAGTAATTTTGAAGTTTACTAGAATTCCAAAATTATTTTAGGATTTTTTGACTATTATTATTAGTTCTATTTTTAGTTTAACTTTCTTTGCAAGCTGATTTGTAATTCCTAAACTTAACCTTTTTGTTAATTAAATCATGACGAAAAGGAAGGTGTCATAGTGCTTCATTATTGCAATTTGTATAATTATTTTACTATTTTTAATTTTAGGTATTATGATTTAATAAGAAGAAATACTAATCTTATTTTGAATTTCAGTGGTGCATATAGTGCATAGTTTGATCATCAAGTACACAAGAAATTAAAATAGCTTAATCGTAGTTTTCATGGGCCTTGTTTGGGTGATATCAAGCTTATTTTTAGGTTATTTTAAAGGTTGATTAACACCTTAGGTTTGTGTTTTTTTAATCCTTCCACAAACATTTCATCCTTTCAATTAAAAATTTTGGTTACTCTATAGAAAACTTAAACTCCACTTAGACCGCGTGTCGGGATACTCTCATAAATAAATTCCCCCATGGGTTGTAGTTGGCTGCCTATCACCATGCCCCCTCATACCATTTTCATCAAATTAATGGTATTCAAATTCAATTTTTTAATAATATACTAAATTTACAATAGAATCATCTCATGCATGAAGTTGGGTTATCTTCTTGTGAATGTGTAAAGTTTGTGTACTTAGGATCTATCTATACAAAGATACGACCATATCATCCCTTATAACTTTGACCTATTTCAACAATGTGGGACATTAGATGATCAATGAATCATGTACTATCCAAGAAATTTGGTGACGTCCTTTAATTATTTTGAATATAAAGACCGGCCAAATTTGACTATATGAGATTCTTGTGAATTCCCTATGTCGACGTCAATGGTGGATTCATAAATGAGTATAGACATGTCAGGTGGTAGATTATTTTGAAGATAATGGACCTATACCTCCGTATATGATATGATGGATTCTTCATCGTGGCATCAAAGAATGCCAATGGTAAGGAGTCTTCCTCTACCATTTTGGGTAATACTAGTGGAAATTTCTTAATGTCATCATTAGTCTTATAGTTGAGTGGTCCTAAGGTGATTGTATTGATTTAAAAAATTAGGAGGAATGGATATGGTGTCTTACGTGTTTGTGGAGTCATCGGGTAAATATGAAGAGGGTGGCTCTATTTTTGCAATGGATTTAGATGTGGTGATTACGAAAGTGTTTGAGGAAGGCTTGTTGAAGCCTAGTCTAAATTTCTCATGAGGATTCGAGATTGTTCAAAGGCCAAGTCATGTATACCTTTTTTGTAACGTCCCAAACCAAAACATTTCCAAGCACAATGATGAAGATAAAGTTGTGCAAATTGTTGATTATATAATAATGAGATGTTTGATGTGAATGGTTTGACATGATATTGACTATCAAGATGTGAGGAAGGAAGATCAATTCCTCCATAAAATTGGTTCGTTTTTGAATGGGGAGGACCAAAGGAGATAATATCTCCAATGTTTGGTTCATACATAGGTTGTTTGTCGGGTCTCCCATATGTTTTTTAGTGTAGGGATTGAGTTGAGGGCTAGAATATGGTACTCCACCAATGAGAGAAATTTACTAACATCATCGAAGGAATTATCATCTAATAGCTTAGATGTGGGGATGGAAGAGTTGTTTAAAGATTGGTATAAGGACCGTAGATACAAAATCATGCACTTGAGTAAATTTCTAGGTCCTAATCACATACCACTATTCATATGATTCCTAAGCAAGAAAACTAGTAATTGACATCTATTGTTGCCCTCTTTTATGTATTTTTTATTTCCTCTTTGATCTTGCACACCCCACGACCCAGTATAATCTTCATAGCTTTATATTTATTGACTTTGGACACCAACTCCAAGCCAATATGCTAGTGCTTAGGCACCCTCTATTGGAAGTATGTTTCCATTGTGTTTCCATTGATGTCAAGTGGTCTAGGTGAACTAGGTATGTTGGCTATGTGATCTAGGTCTGTTGGCTATATGATCTAGGGGTCTATGTGATGCCAAGTGAAGTAGTGAATTTCTAGGAGCATGTGTATAATAGGTTAATGAACTCATTCTATGGCTTAGAAAGTCAAGAAATGGGTTTTGGAGCAAAATACTACTTCTAGCCAAAACTGTCTTTGAGACACCCAGTTGTTCTAACATGCAAATGAGATGGGATAGAAAATTTTAGACATATTATTTTTTTAAAAATCATGGGATATGATGTAGGATATTTCTTGGTGCTTCATGCAAAATTTCAGGTCAATGTTAGGTCATTTGAGCAAGTTATGTGAGTTTTTGTAAAATAGGTCTTTTGAAAAGCTCATTTTGAGCTGCTTGGATTTTTAGCCCTAAAAAAATTATACAATATCCTTAAAATAAATTTTAGAAAGAATTTTTGGATTAAATTTTCATATGAATCAATTTCAAAAATAATTTTCTCAAAAGGAGGTGTATTTGAAAAGTTATAAGCATTTTTCTTCGATGTTTGCTCTCTCCTTAGGGTTTCTCCGTGAGCTGAGTGGACTAAATTGAATGTTATAACTCCAAGTCACTAGGGAAAGATAAATTTACTTCTCAAAATAATAAAATACCTTTTACAAGTCAAAATGATGACACCATTGTTCTCAATGTAAACTATGCTCAACATGCATGTTTATTCTACGCAGAACTAGTTTGGGATAGTCACAGGCTTATGCCTCAAAGATTTTTTTCATTAGTGATAAGTGATCCTAACGTTTATAGACTCATAAGGATAGATTTATGTCATATAAAAATAAGTTTTTTCACCCATCATTGTAATTTTCATTAGATCAAAATTGAGTCTTTGAGGTTGAGATAATGTCTTCACTATACTGGTGGAAGCATAACAACTTGGTGAGAAAGTTGAAGTAATAGGCATCTCTGAGGAGTGAGAAATTCTCTATAATAATCCAATCCCTTCCCAAAATAGAGTTGAAATATATTCTAGTCACAAGATTCAAAGTGCAAATTGAATGGTACAATACTATCATATTGTGCAATGTGATTCCTAGTTACTGGGAGAAAAAAGAAGGATTTCATGATGTCTATTTGATTTAGAAAAGTGGAAATATATCCAACACACCCTCAGAATATTTTATTTTAAATTTTATAAAATGATTGAATAAGGAAGCCACCGTTTTATGCTCTCATGCATATATAGTATGCAAACCCCGGGTTCTAGGGTTTCTAGGTAGAGTTTTTCTCAATTCTTAATCGTCATCCAATAAAAATTATAATTATTTGTAGAGGTGATTGTTAGTATGGTAAAAACTTGTTACAATATGTTTTAGGATAAATTATCTAGAAACAAAGGAGAAAAATGTTACCGGTCCTCTCTGTATAGTCGGGATTTGATTGTCAAACAATTTATATGAGAATTTTTGAACCTCAAAGATCCTATTTCATGTTGAAGGTTACTCTAAATGATTTCAACAGATGTGGAAGGTTGTTTTGGCTTGCTTGAATGAGTTTATCCTGAGAGAAGTAAAAGGAATGATAACCAAATCATGCCAAGCCAAGAACATAGATGCTAATCAAACATCACGATTAATAAGATGAAAGTAATTCGCCAGAATAACTTTACATAAACCTTTTGCAAACAAATGAGCAGCAATATCATATATTATTATGGAACTCAATGCAATACATTGAGAATGGGCCTTGCTTAAATAGGAAAGGAATAACAATATAAGAACCAGTCAAGGTCGTAGATCAAGCCATAAATCAAGAAAATAACTAGTCATCAAAGAACTAGTCAAGACCATAGATTTAGGAGAGAACTAGACATCAAGGATCTAGTCAATACCATAGATCAAGGAAAGAACTATACCTAACAACTAGATAATATCTCCTAATATCTAAATAAGATAAAGAAATATCCACACACATAAGTGGGTGAGGATAAATACAATAAAGGTAAATAAAGTACCTAGGTGAACATGAGCTAAGGTAAATACCTACTCTAACAAGAAGTGCAAAAGTCTTCGAGATACAAAATATTTTTTTCCATGTCCACACCTTTGTGTAGAGACTGAAATTGAATTTATTAAGTATCTTAAAGCTTAGAGGTACTCAAATCCATTCAATTTGAGGTGAATGAAAGTCTATTGGAAATTGAAGAGTCCTAAGAAGTTATAATTTGATGAATTGTCTTCATGGAATAGAGATAGACATTGAGTTGTTTCTTTAAAATAAGGTAAGAACTCTTGGACTTACAAGATAAATCTGAAAATTCAGAAGACTATCAAATGGAGCTCGAGATTCTAAGAGAGAATTTGAAGAGTTTTTTTGCATAAGGATGAAGAATAACTGAACCCTTAGTACCTTAGTGACAATGTCATATTGTGTAGGAGAAAGTATGTATGGTGAGAAATTGAGTAAGTCCAAAATTCCTAAAAGTTAAGAGTCTTGAGAAGTTGAATGGTCAAGTGAGGAGTTTGTCTTGTCTATAAAAGGGACTAGTAAGTAGATACAAGTTGTTGATAGAAAACCCCTTTTCTCTTCATTTGAAGAAAACCTTGTTGAAAAGAAAAACTCTTGGGCATAGCCCAAAACCCCTAGAAAGTTGATTCTAGGCTTGTAGCTGGTTGATATGGATTGTAGGAGATGAATTTTTTGTAATGAAAAATCCTTGAAGAAGAAGAGTCTTACTATTTTGTAGTAAATTCCATTTTGATGAGATCTTGTTTGTGTTTGGTAAAATATTGATCAGGGTCAAGTCATTGTACTGTATTATGAATATCAATAAAGAAAAGCCTTGAGTTTGTTCTATGTTCTTGTCATGTATGCATATCAAATTGTGATCAAACACTAGTATAGGTGATTCATAAATTGTTTGTTCATTGTTTGAAGTAGAAAAGAAAAGAAATTAAATCATAGGATTGATTTACCCCCTCTCGCCCCCTGTCAATTCTAACACCCTCATCCCTCTCACGGGTGCCCATGAATTATTTATATCTTACTCACCTATTTTGGGCCTCTTTTATCTTTTGGGCATCTAGTATTCTTATAGGTCCACCTTTTAGTTGTCAATTAAAAAATTCAAATAAGGGAATCATATAAATACAAAGCTATGTGACCTTAATAAATGACCAAGCTCTAAGCATCTACTATCATCACTTAAGGTTGCATCCAAAGGCATTATAAGAGTATCAAAGCATCCATCTAGCACTCACTCAAGGGATAAGGGACTGCATTTTCTACATACATGTATAGAAGGGAAGTTAGTTTTGTCATCCACACATTTATTTACATTTCTACATCTATCTATCGCTCTCTATCGAGTGCATCTTGCATAAGAACTTCCTAGGGCACGATTTCCACACACACACGCACAAGAACTACATGTATTCTAAGATGTAGTGTAGCACTCGATCATAAGTTCACTTTTTAGGTGACCGGGGTCGATTTAATCCCCATTTGCATATTTTTGTACTCAAGATTTGATGTGTTTTGGGGTTTTACAGTTACAGTGAATATAATGATCATCCAAAGTGACATATAGGTGACCAACAATGAACAAGTGCAAAACCATAGTGACACAAGAAAAAGTAGATTATGATAATTTGTATAGTCACAAGCACCTAGGATTGTTCTTTGGTGCTTAGGCACCTCGCCTTACCCCAAGTTTTCGTGTACATCTCTATCCATAGCTTCTTGGATTTATATCAATAATTTCGACATTCTAACCACCATGTTCATCGGTTGTTCCAGTTCATATCTGTGTTCTTGGATAGAAGAAAATCAGATAAGTGCCTTATCTCTCCCATTTTCTTATAAACTTACATCTTTAGATTGATTAGAAAGTTTTTTCTATTGTATATTTATCATAGTGACTATGAAATAAGATTTAATATTCAGATTTTATTAAATCATTTGGTGAACCCATCTCATTCAAACACTCTTGGATCCTCATTTTTCTTCTCTCATGGCTCATAAGGTTTCTCAAGTCTCCTTGCTTCAATTGCTTCAAATGCACCCACATTGCAAAGATTCTCTCCACAAAACCCTAGAAATTATGTATCTCCCTATCAACATGCCACCTTCACAAGTCAATGCCATCTTCAATTGTCTCTCTCGATTCCTTTATTAGTTCTAATGTCAATTAATATATTTGCAAATAAATTCAAGCTTTACATTCTTTATTTCAAGATAAATTTCAGGCCATGGAATTAACAATTACATCACACAAATATGAAATCCAAAATATTAAGGACGTTTCTCAGGATCATGCTTGGTATTCTTCTACATCTCATCCTCATTCTATATCTTCTACATGCACTCATATCAGTGAAACTCAAATCTTGCCCCTCCTTGCACCTCTCAAGTTTGAGCTTGATTCTAAGCAACAAGATATTCTTCCAAATCTCATAACTCATCAATTAATAAGATTTCCATCTACTCATTTCTATCCTCCTTATTGGCTTGAAAATATCAAGGTCATCCATATTGCAATTATCATCGAATCAATGGACATAATGAAAATGATTAATATGTTTTATAACGGATAATTAATCACCTTGAGCATTATGGTTTTCTCTCATTCATTTGCACAAAATTCTAATACATGCCCATCTCCACTTGTTAAATATCACTAGGTTCCTAAATATTATTCATCTATTTCAAATGAGCATCGTGCCATTGTTATGAATGTTCCTTTACGGAAATTCAAGAGTCGCTTAAGAAACTTCCTCTCAACATCAATCCATCCTCTTCTCCTCTCAAGTATTTTACAACGTTATCAACCCCACATAAGCTACCACCATTCAATATTCTTGACCATCCTACTCCACTTCCATTTCCAATTCATTTTTTCAAAGAAACTAATCCTCACATTGATGGCCAAGACACATTTCAAACTCCACCACCATGGCATGGTTTTGTTGTCGATTCTGCCTACCATTGTGCTAACTCTCTCTCTTCTCATGACATAGATAACACTCTCCCATAGTGGTATGGTATCTCTTACGTCATCACATAGATATAAATCATTGGAATGCTTGAGGGGAATCATGTTCATTCTTCCCACATCCTAGCATCATCAGTGTCTATAATTTCTCTTATTACACTATATACTTCATGTTTCATCTCTCTCGAGCATCATTACACATATTTTTACACTTTGTATCATCATTACCCTATGACACACTCTTTTTCTAAGGTTCACACTTGATTTTTGAGGGCATACTACATCCATGAACCTCACATCATACACATGACACATTTCACACTCTATGCATTCACAACACATCTCTTTGGCATCACATTCTTACACATCACACTAACCTATGGCGCACCTTAGTTCTACGGTTCATACTTGAATACTAAGGGTTTAAATATGAAATTAACCTCACCAAATTCAAAGTCTATATGATCTATGCTTTATTGATCTATCTATATCATGTGAATTATCAAACCATTTCTCAATGATACACTCTTTTTCTATGGTTCATTTTTAATTATCGAGGGGTATTTTACAAATGAACCTCATTTCATACTAATACACATCCACTCAGGGGGAATGATGCTCCTATCATTCATTTTATATACCATTGCATCTCACTCATTCATAGTATCTGCATATCTTGGTTGCATATACCCTTGCTTGCTTATACTAGTTACATGTATACTTTTCTTAATATGTTAGACAGATATCCAATATGTCATTATCTTTTCTATATACACATGCGCATTCAATTTTTATCTACTTATAATGTATAATTTCTATAGATCCTTACACGCGGCATAGTTTCTTAGCACTGTGCCTCTTTCCAATCCCATTGAGGCTCTTGGGGCATCTAATTTCTTACACACTACAGTTCTATTATTTCATTTTGTACTACTTCATACTCTTCCTATCACGCTACTATATTGGACCATACATGATTTGATATAATTTTTATATTTCTAACATACTAACAGTGCTTCATGTGTAATATTTTCTTTGTAGGAACTATTTGCCACCATGGTTTTCTAATACTTTGTTTTCCATTATTTTCCATTGTATGCCATTCTTTGTGGGATTTTCCCTATGTCTTGTTTGATCATTACTTGTATGATTTTGGTCACTTTGGGCGTAATTTTCTTGTGAATTTGTGAGCAATGTCCCATGTTTGAAACTCACTTTTTGTGGTCTACATTGTCTTCTTATTTTCTATATTACACATTGTCTTTTATATGCGTATTTGTTTTGATTACACTAACACATTTTCTATCCACTTTGTTTGCGTGTGCATTAGTTTTTACCATGCACATTTCCCCCATGTAGGGTTACAATTTCATATCGACATTTGGTCATCTCCTTTCACCCGTATCCTCCTAGTGACATCGCACGCACCCCAAATAGTGGCATACATTAGTTGAATCGGTCACCCCATATAGTAGTTTACACTTTAGTACAAGCCTACAAAGTACAAGTAAAAGATAGAGTTATAGACGCAAAATGACCCAAATTATGACTTGGGTCCTTAATTTAGCACAAAAATTAGTGCCTAGATATAGACACTACCACTCCCGACCTTTCTTGGATTCCTATGACCAAGGATATGTTACACTTGCTTTCTTATATTGGCATAGTTTTCAGCAGTTTACTGAGTGGATTTGCAAGTACATGAAATATCCCCCAACAATTAGAATGCATTCTATCTCCTTTTTCAACTTGGATTGAATTGGATCGAACATGGAAAAAAGTAATATCACACCATCTGTAGTGGTGTATAAATTTAGGAAATAGTAAGGGATGGAGAATAACACTAGACCTTTCTCCCCAACACTCTTCTTCCATGGCATGAGATCGCCCAAAAACTCTCTCTTGGTGTGATGTCACCTTAAAACTTAGAATTGGTGTGAGATCACCTAAAAAATCATTCTTCTATAGCATTTTTAGGACACTTTATATCCTTTTCACTCGTCATGGATTAGGTGCACATGTTCCTTTTACTACTTTTTCACATTTTTACATGTTTTTATAGATTTTTCATAACACATGACTTTGATTACTCTTTCACTCTTCTTTTGTAGGTTTATATTTAATACACAACAAGAAACAACCCCACATCAGCAATGGACAAAAACAACAACAATAGGTACAATACGACACAACACATACACATTTTTTTTGGGGTTTTACAAGTTATTTCTCTCTTTGTAAGTTATAGGTGAATACAACGATCATCTAGCAACATACATGTGATCAACAAAGAACAAGTGTAAAACCATAACGACATAGGAAAAAATAGATTCTGAGAATTTTCACATTCACCAACATTTAGGAGTGGTCTCTGACACCCATGCACCCTCACCCTACCTCAAGTACTCATTTCTAGCTTTGTCCGCAACTTCTTGGATTTATATCGAGAATTTCGACATTCTACCCAACTTTGTTCATTAGTTTTTCTAGTTAAGCTCTATTTTGGGATAAGTGAAAATCAGATAAGTCCTTTATCTCTCCCATTTTCTTACACGGTTTGCATCTTTAGAGTTCTTAGAAATTATATTTCGTTGTATGTTTATCATAGTGACTACGAAATAAGATTTAATATTTATAATTTATTAAATCAAGGACATAGAATTTTTTAGTGGAAGCAACACATCATTGGTCATGTAAGTCATGTGACATGATTTGAATGGGTTTGGGTCCATGGGAATATTTTTAACTTTTTTCACACTTTAGAAAACGATGTAATGTTGATGGGATACAATGCATAACGAATATAAAATCCCATCCCAACAACATGTTATATTGAATCTCTCCTTCCACAATATAGAAGAGACCATGAAGGATTTTAACACCTATCTTGATGGGTAAAATGTTCATGCCTAGTGTATGAGCGACGATGTTGTTAAAGGCTTGTAACATGGTAGGCAACATGGCAACAATAGTGTTAGGTAATTGGAGATATTTGGAAGAATGAGATTATATGAAGTTGACACTAGTGTCGTTGTCAATCATAACTCTCTTGATGAGAGTGTCATTGATTTGGGCACCAATGAAGAATGAAAGGTCATGGTTTTCAAGCTACAAGAATGGGATTTCAGAATCATCAAAGGTGATAATGGAATAAATTTTAAGAGTATTCACAATGTTGGTGAACGGTTGAGGGTTGTTTGATGGCACTGAAATGGATCGGAGAGCCTCAATCATTGCTTTTCAGTGTTGTGGAGAGGTTTGAACAAGATTGCAAAGAGACATCTTCACGCGAGTTTGGTGGAGTTATTGAATGATGATGTTTTTTAAGGATGTGGTATATTGGGCATATGGAGAGGTGAAGATAGGCATCTTGTCTTTGGAAGATGTCTGGTTAAGCAATTTAGGGGGATCCAAGGAGATAGAGACTTTGGGACCACTTTGTTTTGAGGCCTTTGAGTCTTACATACATGATCTTAAGGTTATATTAATGAAATCTATCTCGGGGAGTGGGGTTTTTTGGGGGAAGCCTCAATTTTTAGATGTGGATGTAGTTTTGGGTGATGGTTCAAGAAGAGTGACTTTAAAGGTTTGGCGATTTTGTTTGATATGATTTGGATATTTTAGCTCTATGAGAAGAAGTCATTATGTAGCAAGGCTTTGAATCATAGCATGGTAGGATTTTTATTCCTCATTAGAGTGTCCTGATGTCTAATGGTATGTATATAATGCTTAAAAATTATACAAAGAGGGATTCCACCCCAGAGAGTTAGATGAATTAATAGGGGGTAATGTTATGGTATATGATTGGATAAGCTTTCCAAGGATTATAGTATATTATCTTGTGTTCTATGTCTAGGATGAAGGTTAGGGTGAAGGGATATGCATATCCTATAGTGTTTTAAAGGCTTGAGATAATGGTTTTGTGCTCTATGTGACATGATTAGGTGCAATTGAGTAATGATCCTAGGTTAAGTAATGGTAATTGTGAATATAGATGAGGTATTAGGCCCTAATAAGGAAGGAAAGGGTTATTTATTTCGTGGTAAGGTTGTATGAGGATTGGGTGGTATAATTTATTTTTTTGGATGAACAATTTGTGGGTTGTGTATTGATATTATTAATATCCTTGATGTGGTGTCGAGAGATGTGATCGAGAAAGAGATTTTTAAAGTTTCTATGACATGTTTCTTTTTGGTGATTTCGAAGGACAATGGGTGGATCTGAAGAGGATGTGATAGGTGTATGAGGGTTCATGATATTAATAGTGATAATACCATAAGATTCAAATGATTCAAATAGTGCATCTCGTCATATAAACACTTTGGGTGTTAAGGGTGTATGTGGGAGATATTTGATAATGTTAATAGTATGATGAGAATTAATGACGTTAGACTAGGGTTGAATGTAGGTGAGGGATGATTGAGAAAGTTTTGTTTAAACGAATCAAATTTTTTATTTGGAGGTGTGTTCAGATTGTCAAGTTATAAGTTACCTCGATCAAATGAGATCTTGAAGGAAGTTTCTAAATGAACAACACCTTTCAATTTTGTCGCCTTAGACTTGATGGTACTTATAATAATCAGTATCTCAATATTAGGAGGGTTTAAATGTGGATATGTAAACAAGGAGGATATGAGAAATTTTATTTATGCATGTGGCTAGATGTTTGTCAAAGACCACACTATAATACTCTCTAATAGGTGTGTAGTTATGTTGAAGTCGAGTTTGTTCGGATTTGAATGAATTTTGGAAGAGGATTTTACAAAAATCATACTTTTTGATTCTTTATATTTATCATTGCTAGAAGAAATTTAAATGTAGAAATACCTTTAGGTTTTATAGACATGAGTTTAACTTTTCCATCTTTGAGGGCATGAAGCTCTAGTTTGTGGGCCATGGTAAAGGATTCATTAAATGTCTAGAAGGATTGGATATAGAGAGTTAATGATATATGTTTAACGTACGATCGAGAAAATAGATCAATCAATTCGGTTTGTGGAAGAGAGAAAGATAATTGATTGATAATCCCCCACCATTTGGCAATGAAATCAGTAGCATAGTCATCTTAAAATTGTTTAGTGGTGTAGAGATCGGTGATGGAGATCTTATGAGAAATGTTGATGGAGAAATACTTTGGAAAAAATTGCGTCGGTTGTGCGAAAGAGAAGAGGGAATATTTTGGGATGTTGTTGTACCAATCAAGGGCAGCCCCTAATAAGGAGATGGGAAATGTAATCAACATGAGACCCTGGTCATGGGTGATGATTTAACATGCATGACAAAAATCCCTAATGTGTTGTTGTGGATCCTCCTTACTTCTGTGTAGAGTTAAATGAATTTCGGGAGTTTTTAGTGTGGGGGATAGGCCTTAAAAGTACTTGATGGGTGGACGGTTTTGTTACAAATACCTATAGCGGTGACTAAATCCTATCCATGAGTACTTGCAAAGTATCATTTTGAGATGGTTGTTGAAGGCTTCAAGTTCATGAGATAGGTTGATTATATATATGTGGGGTTGATTACTAGTACATACGATATGGTAACGAGACATTATGATGACGAGGGGCACACATCAAGATATTTTAGGGTTTTTGAGAGACGAAGGGTTGTGAGGTTTAAATGTATTAATAAATAATATGAATGGAAGTTCTAATAAGAGGTCATGATGGTTGTGGTATATATTGAGAAGGAATTGTGTTATATTGTGAAATAGGGGTATTAGATGCCTATTGTGAAAGGGGTGTGCATTAGCGATGGAACTCATATTGACAGGGGTATAGATGTGGGGATAGATAAGACTAGATTTTGGATTGAGGATGTAGGTTGTTATGATGGGATGAGTTAAGATGCAATAAGAGGGGTCGTAGTAAGAGGAACACCAACTAAGCTTGCAAGAGGTGAAGGAATATTAGAGGATGTGAGACTAGATATTGAAGGAGATGTCACGGTGTTGGTTTGTGTGGTTGGTGATCTTAATGAAGGATTTGATGTCATAAATTTTTGTTGGTTGGACATGTCTTATGATGAGATAGTGTTAAGATCAAAACTAGTGAGAAGAGATGATGATGTAGGGTCGATGCTCATGATTTCTTTGGAAGTGGAATCAAGGCTAAGTTTTTGGACAACTAGCTCATGATTGGGGTCAATGAGTCAATAATAATCGATGGTGACAGTGGTAATGTGAGGTTGATGTTCGGCTCTAGTTGTCGAGAGGACATCCCAAGAGGCAAGGTAAACATTAAGGGCCATTGGGTGAGAGTCTAGAAGTTACGTAAAGATTAGATCATCACTATTGAAGAACCGTGGGCTAGATAATCTAAAATATTTGATGTAGTCAATGAGTACTAAGAGAATGCAAGATTTTTGAACATATCCCTAAAGGTCATCAAAATTGATATATTACACATGATATATATTTAATATGGGAATTGAGAGTGTCAAGGATTTATTAGGAGGGTTTTTCATATCGTTAATGTTTTTAAGATGATATTGTTGTGTGGTTAAAACCATGAACTAATCAATGAAGAAAAAGAAAAATAGTTGTGTTAAAAAACTGAAAACAAGTCACACAAATAATTTTATTATCTTGATTAATTTAAGAAAAGGTGTGAAATAAAAATGGATGAAAAGGTACTAAGAAAAGGTCAGCTAAGGCTGGTTTTAGGTGAGTTTAAGGTCATATTCCTTGATATTCTTGAAGGTATATGAGGCCTAGATATGTGTTAGTGTTAGTACAATGTGTGATATTAGGTCCTACTCCCGACTTCATGGTCCTGGAATGATAAGGTTTTGGGGAGCTTGGCCAATATATTTCCCACCAAATTTTTTTATACTCTAATAGAACATCGAGTTGGATTTTCCCTTGGTGATGATATCCAAGTAGGTTTCCTTAGGAAGGATTTTTAGATGTGAATTTGATGTGATATGTGATTTGGTTGTGTGTGAAGGGAGTTTTATGAATGTAATTCATTTAACTCCTAATTAGACTAGATGAGAAAGCAAAAGGAGGGTTTGTTATTAATATCTAAACTAAATGTTTCTTTTCATGAAAACAAGCCACACAAAATGCAATGCTAAAAGAAATAATGAAATAAAAATAACGTACTGTGAGTTCTATTCTTTTTTATTTTAATTTTAATTTGTATGCATTTTTAAAACAATGGAAGTGAATCACTCCAAGATGAAATGTTAGAGAATTTAACAAGAAAAGAAACAAATAGATATAAAATATAATAAAAAATGGATTTAGGGTCCCATTGGGAATGCTAGGATGTTTATGGTGATTTTTGGTTTGTTGCTATTATATTGAAATACCAAAACTCTAAATAAAACAGGTTTTACCAATGCAGTAGCGCCAAAAATGCAATATTAGGATGAGTGGATACACGAATAATGTTGAAGACTCCTCCTTTCACCTGAGTGAGAAGACTTGTATGCAAATATGACTAAAAATATAAATATTAGATAAGGATTGAGCAGAGTTGCTTGACAAAGGCTGATCTAGGAATCTAAAGAGGTTTCTTGTAAGGGTTTTAACTCATGTTTTATAATCAAGTGATATGATAATGAAATAGGATAATGAAAATATGATTAAAGTTCTAGAGGTATAGATATATCTTGTTCGCGTTGTAGGTGTCCTAGGATAAGGTTATAAGAGCTTGAATTCTAGGAAATAGTCAAACCAGGATTATTCTATTCCATCATGTATTTCACGTATGATCTCCAATTATTCCTCAATGTCTTTAATTTTAGGTGTGAGAGAGATGGCACACAAATTGAGTTCGTATGAGATATTGAAATTCTCCCACAAGAAGGTATATTGCATAATAGGGATGTCGTATATGCTTATAATGGGGTGTACATATCATAGAACAATCATGTAAAGACAATACATGATTGTAAAGATATTTTTTAGTAAAATCATATGATAATATATCTATATAAGAAGAAATTACAATGATCGATGATGATTTTGAATCAATGGCAATCAAGGCCGAAATGTTCTATCTTAATAAAGGCTAGTAAAATAGACTTTGTTTGATGCAAGACATAAGTTTATAATGTTAAGGTGAAGTAGAGAGACCAAGGAGACTAAATGGATACTTAGAGATGAGATTGTAATGTGTATGAAGTGTTAAATTGAGTGCTAAGGGATTAGGGATCTGATCGATGGTGATCGGAAGTGACCCTTGGTAAAATTGGAAGATATACTACAAGTTAAACAAATGGCTAAACAAAAGACATAAAGTATGATGGATATTGAGGGGTATGAAAATGAGTGTTTGTAAAATATAAATAACATAAGATATAATTGATAATGATTGAAATAAATACACTATATCTTGTTGGATATTGATGAGGATGACAAAGATCCAAATGGAAGAATGAATATTAGGTAAGCACTCGAGGAGGTGGAAGTGGGTTGTGAAAGATCTTCCAATGTCTTGAAGTTTTACTGAGTCTCAAAAATTTATTAGGCTTCCCAATATCACCGATCTGTCTAATTGTGAAATGGGAAGGAAGGTGACTTACATAGGATCGAATATGTAATTATCACTATCGATCATGGATTGCCATCGATCTGGTCAAGATGGTTAGAAAAAAAACGAGGAAGGATGGAAAATGGTTGAAACCACTTGCCATATGAGGCTTGTAGTTTGTTTGGGAACAATGGAAGGTTAGGAATCTGGGTAGGAAGAGGTTGGGGGTAAGGATTATTAGGGTAATTTAGGTTAGGTTTGTTTTATGTGGTTAGGGAGGGTAAATGATATTTTACATGGGTTAATGGGTGTTTATGATGGTAAATTAGACTAAGGATAATGGAATTAGGATAGTGATGATAGTGTAAATAATGATAGTGTAATTAATATGTGTCAAGTCACCTTACGAGTGAAAAATAGGTGTCTAAACTTGGGCCTCTCTCCCACTATAGGATCTCTAGGGCATCTCCTTCTACCTATAACGACATCCCCATAGGTTTATACATTTTGAACTACTCATATATCTAGGCTAAAAAAGTAGGACGATCCCTATTTCCCTCTACTACATAACCTAAATCCTATAAAAATCATGCACTAGTTTGACCTATGTGGATGTATCCCAAATACATTGACCACTAGCCTCTAATGCATTCCTACATGTGACTATCACAAATAGTGGCACCTGATCCATATACCTTATGGAAAAATACTTATTCCAAAACCATATCAAATATCACCTTCCGGATACCAAGAATATGTACAAAATATATGGAACTCAATCAAATCATCATATTTCATGGGTGATACTCATCACTTCCCATGTCCCATTATGCAAGTTCTCATGTCTCTCATATATCCATCAACATATCATAAAAGATGCAGACTCCTTGAATTGGAATTCCTAGATGGCATGTAATTCCTATAATGTCACCGCAACCTCTTTAATTTTTCCATCGGCCCTCTACCTAAAGGTGTTGGACCTAAAATCCTAGTGTCTCAAGAACATTTGAAACAAATCTGTATCTAGTGGGACCCACAACATCTACATAATGCCTCAAATTTTGAGGCCCTGTAGTTGTTTAATGTATTATGTGGATAAGCTCCTTAACAACTATGGTAACCATGCTACATCTAAATATGTCCATAGTAAAATCCTTCAATGAACCTGTAATATATACAATAACAAGTACCCATTACATCTAAATATAAATCCATCATCAAAATCAGAAAAATGTATCCAAAAACATCAAAATTCAAACATTCCTACTACATTGCCCTTGTTGACAAGACGTCATCATCCCCTAAACATTTTTCCTTATTCCCTATGACATTGGCCTTGTTGTTAGAATGCAAGTGGCCATGGTAAGAAACCCCCCATACAGATGCCATCTATCATTCTATGATGGGTTGTCCTAGCATGACTGATCCCATCCATTTCAAGGACCCATGAACTCTTTTGTATTAATTACAAAAACTTAACCTAATGAAATCTAAATTTGAAAATGCACCCAAACCCATCTAAACCTTGACCAAATCTACATTTTCACTATCTTTGGGGAAAATTTCACTATATAAATTATCTTTGACATACATTTTCCCCTTTTCTCCGAGTTATGCTTTTCTAATTAAAAGCAAATGCCTACCATGGGATTAACACCAATGTATGCCCCATATCAACCACCTTATCTACTACATCCACTCTATCCATCATCACTAAAATCACTCAATTTAGATGATCTTATAGCTTAGCTTCTCTTGATCTCAAATTAGCAATGTGACAAATGAATTCTGTTTTTACTATTTAAAGCCATTTTTTATACCTAGTCTTCATCGTGATTTCCTCCAAGCTTCAAACCTTCATATATTTCACAACATAAACACCAAAAATATGCTATAAATTTTTCCACACTCATGGTGGCAAGCTACTCATTTTTACATACTACATTACTCTATACCATTTTTGCCAAAATCCACATTTTTCATCATTTTGACGCTTTCGAGATATCATCCCTCCCATGACCCTCCTAGATAGGAAATTTTTGTCTTATTCTACTAATTATATTTTATTGTTTGTTTTCAGTCTTATTTATTTAGGATTCCAGAATCTATTACACCTCGCCACAAAAGGTCGAGTAACTAATAGGTAAGTATGAGGTGGGTATATTTTATTTAGTGGCTTCATTATTTCTTTACATCACTTTTGTTTCAACTTTATTTTCTACTTTTCATTTTGATTTCATGTTGTGTAGATAATTTTCTAAAGAGCATATCATGTTTCACTATTTTTATACATTATGATAGTTAGTTAGGGCATATGTATACTTTGTATTATTGATGTTTTCTAACCATTTATGTTTTGCATAGGTTGATGCATTTTCCTCTTGAACGAGCTCCTTATGGGGACTGTTAAGATTGGGGTATGATTGGACTTGGCCACATGTGCTAGCCCAATACACTTTTTATTTCATTATTATCCTTAGTCACCTTTTACTTACCTCATTTATTCAATTTTATCACATAATACACTCATTTGATCTACTTGTCCCATTATGTGTACCTAACTATTCTTATTGCACTACATTATTCCTACTTTTGGTTATTTTATACCTTCATCATTTACCATCATATATCTCTTGACCTTTGTTCCTAATGATTTTAACCTTTTGAATATATGTTTTCCTTAAGGTGATGTCATTTCTAATGGGTGATGGCATCGGGAATATATACACCCCTTTGTATCCTTGTTATTACCACCACCGTAACCACAACATTTTTCAACTACTTTCTTACACATTGTACTTTAACACACTATTTTGCACTTATTATCTAAATTTGGAATCTTGGAACTTTCCTCTTTTGCATTTGGGTCACCATAGTGATTTAGAACCAAATATCTTCTTGTCGACCTTTCCCCTTCTCCACCAATAGTGATTATCTCTCATTGTTGTTATCTCCGGGAGGATTATACATCATTGGTCATACACATTCTACGAGGTAAGTATTTCTAATTCTCTAAATATTCCCTTATTTTATATGTTCTTTTTATTTTTCGTCATTCATTTTAATATATTAGAGTAGATTCATGTTTTTTGGTTTATTGAAGGACCAAAGATATTATTGTTGATAATTCCCCATCTCCACCCATTATGATTCTCTCTCATTTTTTTGTCTCGGAGAGGATTATTCATCACCGGTCACACACACACTACATGTACATATTTCTAACTCTCTTTAGTCTCTTATTTTGTATGTTCTTGTTATTGTTGGTCATTCATTTCTACAGACTATAGTAGATTTATATTTTATATGGTTTATTATGCCCCTTGGATTTATCCATCCATTGGTTAACCCCTTTTATTTCACAATCCTAGTAGGATACCTATCTTTATCTTAGTTGCAGACCTTGGAAACCTATATCTATCTTAGATCTAGGGATACTATCATATATATTTATGACATTGGAAATCTATGAGAACCTTTGGATCTACATCGTGTGGAAAATATTACATTGGATCCCTATATTCGATAACCCATCTAGGAAACTCTCTTTTACCCATCATACAATTCATATTAAATTATGCTCTACAAAATATTTTTGAATCAGAAAAATATTAAAGGATGTGAAGTCTAAATTGGTGGTTTATTCATCGGTTTGTATAATCCTTGTGTGCTAAAGAAGTTCCCTTTTCTCATCAGTATCACCAATAATACATGAGAAAACAATGTCATTTTTTTAATAACTACTCGTGATGTGCATTTTTAGATGAATCAAACAAAGATGAGTAAAAAAATAACACTAATTAAAAATCTACTTAAATTTCTAGTGAAATTATTTAAACTAACATAAATACATGTTTGGGTTGTAATTGGGTTAATCCTACATTAATGAAAAAAATTTAAGATAGGGGTGATATTTATAATAGTGATATCTAAAGCTCACAAGTTTTCCATGCTATTCGCTCTCGTCCGCCTTTTACTCGCCTCTGTCTCGTGCCTCTGTTTGCACCCCTACACGTGCTTCTACTCGCACCCTCTATGCGCTCCTTCGCACCCTTTACCCACACCCTGCGCCATGGTGGCTACCCGAGCCCTTGCATACAAAGCAAACCCTAAATCTGACCCGAAAAGAACTCAATGGACAAAGAGAGAGATGGAGATGGCACGGTACTGTGGGGTTCGCCTCGCAGGTTCCACCCTGGTCATGGATCGACCTTGCCTTCACTACAGGGAGCTCCATTCCTCCACCTCAGTTATTGGCACGCAAACCCTAGCCGAAATCTACCACAAGATCCATCCGGGGGTGCGGCAATGCCTGGTAATAGACATTTAAAATCTATGTTGGAAGGATCAGTTTGTGACAAATTGGGCGCGAGAGATGCGGTCGTGGCCATATTGGGTCATCCTTCAAAAACGTTTTAAACAACAAGGAATCTTCCATGAAACCTGCAGACGTTACCCCATCTATTACTTTCGAGGAAGAGGTCATTTCCTCTGAGATTTACTACAAAGAGCATGCTCTGATTTGTAGATTCGGGGGACTATGGCCCAGCCTTCCTATTCTTCATGCGTGGATCTCTGAGCACTGGACTCCAATTTTAACTGGAAAAATAGACTTGTATCCGTGTGCTAAAGGTATTTTCATTGTAACCTTCTCTTTAATAGCTGATAGAAACATCATTTATTCCAAACTTTGGACCTGCCAATCTAAATATTTGATCATTAAACCCTAGTTTCCATCCTTCAACCCACTCACAGAATATTTCTCATGAAAACCTGTTTGGATCAGGCTACCCCATTTACCTCTCCAGTTCTGGAGTCGTGACTGTTTGACATCCATTGGCAATGCCTTAGGAACTACACTCTATATTGATTCTCAAACCACTAGTTACACCCATACTACTTATGCTCGAATCTGGTGGAACTTGACACCAATAAAAATCTTCCTGCAACCATAAACCTTAGAGTGAAAAGCAGAACTTGGTCACAACCTCTTGATTATGAAGGTATTCCTTTTCGTTGTAGAAGATGTTTTTGCTTAGGGCACACTCTCTACCGAGTTTGGGATGGAAAAACATCAACATGAGAATTGCATTTGGTGGAGAGATGCACTTCCGAAACACTTGATTTTGATGCCAAAAAGGGACTAGATTCAAATGCGAGATACAAATTTTGAATCCATTTCAACCCCCGAAACCGAATCTTGTTGGTCCGAAAATCTGTCGCGTGGACAGATCTATGGATAGACGAGCCAACAGTGTTGCAGGGCTTAGCCCCTCTTTGAGACAGCAAAGCGAAACTGGTTTATTGCTATTTCCACTAGCAGGAACCTATGCAAGTCTCACAGATTCTGCCTTCGGGGTTGGGATCTCATCCCGGTAGAGTATTCCAGGCTGCGAAAAGAAAGGAATGAAAGAGGGAGAAGAGAAAGAACAGATCCGAAGGGAGAAAAGAAATGAATTCCAAAGCAGAAAGGTCAGAAGATTTATGTTTTTAGTTTGGTAGTAAACAGAGCCAAACCTACTTGCATAAATAAACAAAGCAATACTGATAAACAAATGACGGAAAAGTAGATATGAATCCAACAGATTAAACACATACAGATCTAACGTAAGAAAGATCTAATGTATAACACAGCTATTGAGCACAAAGTCTGAATAATTGTATTACTGTTCTTTTCTGTTACAAGAAAGTTCAAAGTCTTTCTCTCCTCACTTCTATTTCTATCTGAAAAATGTTCACCTTCTTTTAGAATACAACAAGTATTCTCATATTTATAGAAAATGAGGAGGAGAGAAGGAAAAATGGAGCCAACCACTTATTTACAAAGATATTTACAAAATATCCAAAAGTCATGTTGACTTTGACAACATTGATGGATGACATCATCCCATGATGCAACATGGATGATGTCATTATTTGTGCTAACACATTTTTAGACATTTGAAAAAGAAAGTCGGAGAATAGAGAGAAGAAGAAGAAGAAGAAGAAGAAGAAGAAGCTATTCATCATCATCATCCCGCGCCGAAAAGGGGTGCTGTTTAAGTGTTGCTTATTATTTCCCCCCAGCAGAAGCGCTGATCGGGAAAATTCTTATTCATTGTCTCCAGGTACCGCAGCATCCACTTATGGAAATAGTGGGCATCTGAAAGCCCGAAGACTCTGCTCAGGAAGGTGATCGTGTCACTGAGTTCCTCTGAGAAATCACTTCGGTGGATAGTCTGAGGCCACCGGGTCACTACCTTCTTATTCTTTAGGTAGACCTCATTCATTAACTGCATGCACTGGCCTTCGTTGTCTTCCCAGGCCTTGATGCATTCCTGTTGGCTAACAGCCACGTAGTTCCGGTGGTGAGGGATGCCAAGCATCAACTCAAAATGACGGGCAGTGAGGTTTATGACTACCTCGCCCTTGCTGTTCTCGACACATCTTGTGTCCTTGTTGAAAGATTGCGCAACTACCATCATGAACTCATTGTTCACAGCGCTGACAGGGATTCCTCCGGCAAAGTGCAGGGCACTGCCTATTAGCTTGTCCATCCATGGACTTCTTGTAACCTTCTGAGTTCTAACCCAGAACTCATCCATGTCAATGTGACCCAACTCTGAGTCCCTGACATCCATACTGCACTCAGCCTGTGATTCGGGCATTCTGACCCTTTGATATTTGTATTTCATCTCTTCTTCTGTCAGTTTAGCCTTTCCTCTTGGTTTGGTGGGTTTCTTGCTTGACGTAGACATGTGTTCTTTCGAACTCAGTTGCTGATCTGCATGAAGAAGAAGTGAGACCCAATCCAAAAAGGTTGAATTAGTCATTTGATCTTCCATTGGAAAGCTAGCAGAAGAAAGAGTTAGAGATTTAAAGGCTCAGGGCGCGGGAAAAATGCAACTGACAGGCCAAATAGATAAGGCGCACAGAAAAGGAATGTTGCAGAGGTTATATTGGCGCCAAAGGCGCATGGCGCATGGATGAAGCAGGTTGCATTTTATAGCAGGGCGCACAGGAAATGCGTGTTACATTGGGGTTCGGTGCGCCTTTTGGCGCATGGATGGATTGTGTAACATGGACAAATGATGCGCCAAAGGAATATGGCGCGGCGCATGGAGGGTTTACACAACATTATGATACTGCAATGGAGGGTGCGCCCGCGCCTTTGTAATCTTTATACTTGCGCGCAGAAGACTTGTGTTACATTAAAGCTGGGTGCGCCATTTGGCGCATGGAAACATTATGCAACTTGGATAAAGGGTGCGCCAAAGGAATATGGCGCGGCGCATGGATTTCAACAGCAGCAGAACGGAAGGCTGCGCCATTGGCGCGGGTCTTGAGCATGTTGCATGGCGGGTAGGTGCGCCGAGGGGCGCGACTGTCTTTATTGTTACAAGGCGCGCCAGTGCGCCTTTTGAAATAAGCTCACTACTCAAATCATTCTCATTCATTTCTTCCACTTAAATAGTTACTTGGTCAAGTAAGGTTTCATAAAAGGTTTTAACAGGCCAAGCCATTCAAGAAAGCTCCCTTTACCAGCAGATCTGGAAAGAGGGAGGAAGAGAGGAGAAAAAGAAGAAAACGATGGAAAAGCTCAGGGGGAAAAGCCTAAACATATCTCTTTTAAACACAGACCAGCAAACCAAAAACAGACCGAAACACACCAACAGAACACGACCAAAACATGAAAGCATAAAACAGAGAAGAGGGAGAACCTCTTACCTTAAATATAGCAAAAGATTTGGAAAGCGGGTCCACAGGCGAGATAGAGACAGAGCAGAGCTGACAAATCCAGAGCAATCACGTGCTTGACAAAAGAATGAAAATGACATGGGCGCGCACGGATATTTATAGAAAAACCTGTCATTAATGCGCCACCAACCTTTTGAAATGGCGCATGGAAACGGCTGTCGACAAGGGAAAGCGTGCGCCCTTTGGCGCATGGAAGGAATTGACAACAGAAGAATGAGCGCGCCTTTGCGCACCATATGCATTGTCGACATGAAGTTATGTGCGCCCTTTGGCGCACCAAAACTTGGTGTTGCAGATAGATTACATGCGCCCCTTTGGCGCACCAAAAAGTGATTCAACATCCTTGGCACACCGAAAGACGTGTTAACATGTAAAACCATGCGCCAAAGGCTTTTAAGGGGGCGCATCAAAACTATGTGTTACAAGGCAAATCCATGCGCCCAGCCAAAAAAGGCTCGAAAAGACTAAGTTCAAAAACTAGATTTCCCGGGGAGGGATTTTACGACGTTTCGAACGCGAGGGATCCCTAACGAGGGATCGAAACAAAATTTTCGGTATGGTTATCGGTAAAATTGCCCTTGTCAATTTTACGGTGCCATATAACAAACTGCTCTTTCTGGGGACTATCCCTGAGCAAACTCGGGGGTAGAGAATCCCAGATCACATGTGCCTATCCATTGGGTACGGAGTCAAAAACAAGGGGGACCGGAGGGAGAACAAAGGAAACACACAACAAACTGAAAGTAAACACACGACAAAAGCAAACACACAACTAAAATAAACTGTACAAAGAAGAGAGCAAGCTCTACTTCCTGAAGATCTTGAGATGTTGCCCGCTATAGGGAAGCGGGAGCTCAACTCCATCCAGATATGAGAGATAGAAACTATTCTCCCCATTGAGTTGCTTGATTTTGAAGGGCCCTCTCCATAGGGAATCAAATTTTCCGTGCATGCCCTTTGGTTCTCTTCGCTTGTCCCAAAGAAGGACGAGATCTCCTACTTGAAAATTCCTCTGCTTGGCTTTCTTATCAAAAAGCCTCTTTACTTGATTCTGATGTTCAGTGATCCTGTCGACCACCCTTACTCTCTTTTCTTCAAGTTCTGCAAGATACATGATTCTCTTTTCTAGAGAATTCTGAAAAGTTTCATCTTCGATTACTTGTGCCAAGCGTAGAGCAGGAAGTTCAGTAGAAATGGGAAGTTCGGCATCAGTGCCATATAACACTTGAAAAGGTGACATGCCGAGAGATCTCTTGGGAGTAATGCGGTCCGCCCACAAAGCGTCGTACAAAGACTTGTGCCACATCCGCTGATTTTCATCTACTAATTTCCGTATGATGGTCACCAAGTTCTTATTACTGGATTCCGCCTGACCATTTCCCTGAGGGTAATAATCCGAGGCATGTGCTAAAGTTATTCCATATTCATAAAAAACTAATAACTTCTGGGAGGAGAAGTTAGAAGCATTATCAGCAACGATTTTGTTTGGAACGCCGAACCTGACAATGATATTTTCTTTGATAAAACTGCACACCGCCTCAGAAGTGGCGTGCTTGACAGGTATGGCTTCCACCCACTTGGTGAAGTAATCCGTTGCTGTAAGGACATAGCTATGTCCGGCACTCGATTGAGGATTGAGTGCGCCAATAAAATCGATTCCCCATTGCCTGAATGGTTCATTGATGATGACCGGCCTAAGGGGAAGGGCAGCCAACTTGGGCTTGCCGACGAATTGCTGACAGGGTTCACACTTTGCCACCCAGGTAGCCGCATCTTGAAAAAGCGTTGGCCAATAGTACCTGGCTCGGATGATCTTGTGTGCTGTCACGGAAGAAGAAAAATGACCTCCACAGGCTGAATTGTGAAAACTTTCCAGCAGTTTTACTTGCTGGGGCTTGTCAACACATCGCAGAAAGACACCGTCTATCCCGCGCTTATATAAACCATCATCCCAGATGACATATCTGGCCGCTCTGAGCTTTATAGTACGCTTCTCCTTCGCAGTTAGGTGCATTGGGCATTCGCCGTAGGTAAGGAAGAAAGCAATGTCGGAGTACCACTCGTCGCTAGTTGCAATAAATAAAACCAGAGGCAGAGAATCAGGTTCCTCCTGAGGGCTTTGCTCTTTGTCGGTACAGTTTGCTCTTTCATCAGGATCTTCTGAATCCTTGTTCTCAGCCATTAGCTGACACAGGCCTTTGCCCCTTACCAGCTTGGTTGGTTTAATATCCAGGTCATATTCCTGGACCTTTGCGATCCAATTCCCTCTCAAGCTTCCTAACTCCTGCTGAGTTAGAATTGATTTCACTGCGGTGTCGGGAACCAGCACCACCGTATGCGAGTTCAGAATGTAATACCTGAAATTCTTCACCGCTTTGACAACGGCAAAGGCATGCTTTTCCAATTGAGTCATTTTCAGTTCGTGAGGCTTGAGAGGAGAACTCATGAACGCGATTGGAGATTCAATATCCTTCGAGTTCTTTTGCATTAGGATTGCAGACACAGTATGTTCGGAGGCGTAGCTATACATAATGAAGTCTTTGGAGAAATCCGGACATACCAGGACCGGTGCATGAGCAACAGAAGTTTTTATCTCCTCAAACGACCTTTTCCCCTCTTCACTCCATCTGAAAGTGGGTGACCCTTTCATCATGTTCAGTATGTGGCGGGTCTTCTCAGCAAAATCAGGAACAAAATGCCTGAGAAAGTTCACCTTTCCGAAGAAAGAATGAACACCATTCTTGCTTGTAGGCAGAGTAAGGCTTTGGATAGCCTTAACTCTTTCGGCATCGATCTTCGTTCCTTCTTTGCTAACCACATGGCCTAGCAATTTCCCTTCCGTAACCCCAAAAACAGACTTTTTTGGGTTAAGGGAAATTCCATGTTCTCGGCACCTGGCCAATACTTGCTCCAAATGATCACAATGATCACTTCGTTGTTTAGAGAACACGGTTAAGTCATCTAGATAAACTACAATGACTTTTCCCATCATGCCTTTAAATGCGAAATCCATGGCCCGCTGAAAAGTGGCACCAGCGTTAGTTAGGCCGAAAGGCATCCTGCTATAGGCAAATGTACCCCATGGAGTAGTGAATGCTGTTTTGAATTGATCTTCAGGCGAGACTTCAATCTGATTGTAGCCTGAAAAACCATCAAGCATAGACAGCATTTCTGATCCAGTTACTGCTTGCAGAACTTGATCCATTATCGGGAGAGGGTAGTTGTCTTTCAGCGAAGCTTGATTCAAGTTTCGGAAGTCCACGCATATGCGTATCTCACCGTTTTTCTTGCGTACTGGCACAATGTTCGCCACCCAAGTGCTGTGATGGATAGGGAAGATGATTCTCGCATCCAGCATCTTCTGAATTTCGGCTTGAATGGTGCCCGAAATCTTGGGATTATAATGCCTTTGCTTCTGGCGAAAGGCTTTGGCATCTTCTTTCAGCGGTATATCATGCTGAACGTCCTTTGGCTTGAAGGACTTTAAATCGGCGTAGGACCATGCCAATACATCCATATATCTTTTCAGCAACTTGACAAATTTCCGCTTTTCTTCTGGCGTGCAACATTTCCCGATGTTCACAAATTGCGGATGTGCCTCAGAACCTATATTGACTGGTTCTGTCTCTGGGGATGAGCAAGGATCGTCCCGCTTCTTCTTTCTCACAAAACGGTCATGCCTGTCAAACAGGCGTTCCAGAGAAACCAGGCCCTTCGGAATTTTATTTCCTTTGAGCTGACATATGCCGTCGTTCTCCTTTGTTTCGTGGTTTTGACTGTTGATTGATTCGCGGCATGTTGAGGTGGATCCTTCAAAATACAACTCATCAAAATTTTCTGATTTTTCTAGAAAGGCAATGAGGTGATTATCATCGTTGAATACCTGCCAATGCTGAGAGTTGTCTGGCACGCTCGGGCGGAAAACCACTTCAATGGTGTATTTGTTCGTTTTCAAACCCGGGTGCGGGAGCATGAGAGATGCTGAAACGGCCAATGAATCGGCCATATCATTCTGAGCCCTTGGAATTGTTCCTATTGAAAAAGCATCAAATTCTTCGATGCTGTCCCATACTGCATTACGGTAGTGCCTGAGCCTTTCATTTTTCACTTGGTAAATCCTTTTGACCTGATTTACAACTAGCTCAGCATCGCCTTGTACCTTTAGATTTTTAATTCCTCTTTCCTTTGCAGCTTGCATACCGAGTAACAGAGCTTCATACTCAGCAGTATTGTTAGTGTTGAAAAACTGCAACTTGAAAGAAAGAGGAATTACCTCCTCTTCGGGAGATATCAGCACAACTCCAGCGCCGCATCCACTGGTTGCGCAGCTGCCATCGAATTGCAAGATCCAAATCTCATTACAATCCTTTTCTTGAACGAAAACGTCCTTTGTATCCGCCTCGGTAGATAAGAAGTAGTTCCCCAACCCTGATGATTCAAAAAGGATTTGGGCTTTGGGATCTTCGGAGCTAGTGACCAAGTACTTCTTTTGGGATTCCGGTTCTAAAGTTTGCATTACGCCTTTGACTGGAATTCTAGCTTTAGACCAGTCCATGTGAATTTCTCCACCAACTTCGCTGCAAAAGCTCCTTCCTAGCAGAATTCCATAGGCTGCCGGAATGTCAGCGACAAGGACGGTCATTTTTACTCTTTTATCCGGGAAGGCCGCAAACGCAAATTGCGCGTCTTTGATTTGGCCAATCAATGGCACTTGCTTGGTCTCCAATGAGTAACATCTGCCGAAAGGTTTGGTAAGAGTGAGGCCCAAAGCATGGGTGACTTTCGCCGGCATGACGTTATCGGAAGCTCCGGAATCAATTATACAGTTGCTCAACTTATGGCCGTTGATTAGGAGAGAGAGATAGAAAGGTTCTATCTTGCCTGATGCGGATGTTGAAGCAACATTTATGTGGGATTCAGGAGGAGTGGAAAGGATTCCTTTTGGGAAGCCTGATTAGATATAACAGCTTGACTTTGGATATACTTAGTCAATCTTACAAGCTGTTCGGGGTTTGACTGAAGATACTCAGCTTCAGACATCTGGATCTTGGTCTTTTTTGCATGATCTATTATATCAAATGCGGCCAAGGGTTGCGTTGGTGAGGGAATGAGTCCTTCACTTCGCGATGGTGGAACAGGGTTACTGATCTTGACAGGAACATGAGGGGACTGATTCGGAGGAGAGATGGGCGGAAAAGACTTCTTTGCAAAAGGCTTAACAGGGAGTTGAGTAGGAAGAGGATTACCTCTTTTAACAATGGTTGGAGGTGCGTTTGATACGACCTTCTCCTTCTGAACATGGGCAGCAACTTCCGCTTCCTTTCCTTGCGAGCGGGTAAAAACAGCATAGGATTGTCCGCTTGCATAGCCCTGAGTACTCTCTTCTTCATCAGATTCATCTTCATCAAATTCCATGTATCCAATAGTAGAGTCGCCAGTCGGTTCACCGACATCTTGATCATCTTCGCCCTGAGACAAAGGTTCCTCATAGTACTGCTCTTCTTCTTCAATTTCGGCCAAAGCATTGATCGGAGGAGCTTCAAGCGCCAACCGTGGAGCAGTTGCAGGTAAGCGCGGCCTTTGTGAAGCATTGTTAGGAACAAAATTCCTCCGCGGGACATCCCGGTACGAGGAACTAGGAGAGGCCTGGGCCAACTGTTTTTTCAATGCGAGCAGATCGTTCGCCATCTTTTGGAATGCTGGATCAGACGAAGTAGTAGGCGAGGGATCTGAAGATTTGGACTTTGATGATTCCTTTTTAACTCGCCAGATATTATCAAATTGTCTTCTATCCGGATGGCAGCAGCCTGAGCGAGAGGTAGAGTAGCTACTCGCTCTTGAAGGAGCAAGAAGCTGACTTTTGAGCTCATGGCGTTCACGAAGAAACACTTCTGATTCTCCGGTGTTGGAAGCATGGCAGTAGGGACATGGTTGATTAATGCATTGAACCGGGCGACAAAATCGCGCATGGTCTCATTGACTTCCTTTTTTAGGTGGGTGATCCGTGATAGCAACGCAAATGCATCTTCTGAAGGCTTATATCTGTCTTCAAAAGCTTCCCGCAAGGTTGCCCAACTGGTGATAGATCCGGCCGGCAAATGCTGAAACCATTCAGCTGCGGGCCCTTGTAGAGTTTCCAGAAAAAGGTGAACCGACACATCTTCGTGAGTCACGTCCAAAATACTGCATGACATAATGAAAGCAGATATGTGGGAATCCGTGCTTTGATTTCCGCTCCCGTCAAATTTAGGAAAATTCTTTCGGTTCCCATGAGGGAGCGCGTGAACTAGATGTGGCAGTGCGAGAGGACCCATAGCATTTCCCCATGGTACTGCCATTTGAAAGGCTGGAAAAAGCACACGAGCCGGGAGGGTGGTTCCACCGAGCAGCAAGGCACTACAAAGGGATGTAGATGCTCCTTGTAAAAGACTTTTTCTTCGTGGAGGTGAGACACTCCTGGATGACCACCTAGCCGAGCTTAACGCTGAAAAACGTGCCGGTGTTACGCTGAAATTGTGCCTTTGAAGCAGATCGAAAGTAGGATCAACTTCTCCACGGGCTCTCCTGCTGCGCGTAAAAGGTTCACTTGCCAGCGTACCTTCCAGATCTGCAATGTTAAGGCGCAGATTTAAACTTTGTTTTTGGGTGTACTTGCTGATTTTCTGGTTTTTCTGACAAAAACCAGCAGCATGCACTTTTCTGAATATTTAAAAACTATCTTCCTCGAAAAACCGATTGCGGTTAATGACAAATAATAACGAGGATAAGGTGGCAGGGAAGAATAGCAGGCTGATTTTCAGATCTGATTTTTATTTTTCAGAGGATTTTGAACTTTTTGGAAAATAGTCAAAAATTCAGATCTACGAAAAAAAGTTAATTTTGATAAAAACTCAGCGAACTAAAGATCTGTAACTAGGCCCGATCTACGGATCTCAGAAGAAAATTTTCAGTTTCGAGCACTTTTGCAAATTTTTTGGATTTTCAACAAAAGTGCAGATTTGCAAACAGGCAGTGATTTTCTTATATTTTCTGATTTTATATTATACCACTACCATAGATAGATCCGAGATCTGTCGTTCCCAATGGAGTCGCCAAAAACTGTTGGTCTGAAAATCTGTCGCGTGGACAGATCTATGGATAGACGAGCCAACAGTGTTGCAGGGCTTAGCCCCTCTTTGAGACAGCAAAGCGAAACTGGTTTATTGCTATTTCCACTAGCAGGAACCTATGCAAGTCTCACAGATTCTGCCTTCGGGGTTGGGATCTCATCCCGGTAGAGTATTCCAGGCTGTGAAAAGAAAGGAATGAAAGAGGGAGAAGAGAAAGAACAGATCCGAAGGGAGAAAAGAAATGAATTCCAAAGCAGAAAGGTCAGAAGATTTATGTTTTTAGTTTGGTAGTAAACAGAGCCAAACCTACTTGCATAAATAAACAAAGCAATACTGATAAACAAATGACGGAAAAGTAGATATGAATCCAACAGATTAAACACATACAGATCTAACGTAAGAAATATCTAATGTATAACACAGCTATTGAGCACAAAGTCTGAATAATTGTATTACTGTTCTTTTCTGTTACAAGAAAGTTCAAAGTCTTTCTCTCCTCACTTCTATTTCTATCTGAAAAATGTTCACCTTCTTTTAGAATACAACAAGTATTCTCATATTTATAGAAAATGAGGAGGAGAGAAGGCAAAATGGAGCCAACCACTTATTTACAAAGATATTTACAAAATATCCAAAAGTCATGTTGACTTTGACAACATTGATGGATGACATCATCCCATGATGCAACATGGATGATGTCATTATTTGTGCCAACACATTTTTAGACATTTCGAAAAAGAAAGTCGGAGAATAGAGAGGAGAAGAAGAAGAAGAAGAAGAAGAAGAAGCTATTCATCATCATCATCCTGCGGCCGAAAAGGGGTGCTGTTTTTGTCTTGCTTATTATTTCCCCCAAAGAAAAGCTTTGATAGGGAAAATTCTTATTCATTGTCTCCAGGTACCGCAGCATCCACTTATGGAAATAGTGGGCATCTGAAAGCCCGAAGACTCTGCTCAGGAAGGTGATCGTGTCACTGAGTTCCTCTGAGAAATCACTTCGGTGGATAGTCTGAGGCCACCGGGTCACTACCTTCTTATTCTTTAGGTAGACCTCATTCATTAACTGCATGCACTGGCCTTCGTTGTCTTCCCAGGCCTTGATGCATTCCTGTTGGCTAACAGCCACGTAGTTCCGGTGGTGAGGGATGCCAAGCATCAACTCAAAATGACGGGCAGTGAGGTTTATGACTACCTCGCCCTTGCTGTTCTCGACACATCTTGTGTCCTTGTTGAAAGATTGCGCAACTACCATCATGAACTCATTGTTCACAGAGCTGAGGATTCCTCCGGCAAAGTGCAGGGCACTGCTATTAGCTTGTCCATCCATGGACTTCTTGTAACCTTCTGAGTTCTAACCCAGAACTCATCCATGTCAATGTGACCCAACTCTGAGTCCCTGACATCCATACTGCACTCAGCCTGTGATTCGGGCATTCTGACCCTTTGATATTTGTATTTCATCTCTTCTTCTGTCAGCTTAGCCTTTCCTCTTGGTTTGGTGGGTTTCTTGCTTGACGTAGACATGTGTTCTTTCGAACTCAGTTGCTGATCTGCATGAAGAAGAAGTGAGACCCAATCCAAAAAGGTTGAATTAGTCATTTGATCTTCCATTGGAAAGCTAGCAGAAGAAAGAGTTAGAGATTTAAAGGCTCAGGGCGCGGGAAAATGCAACTGGCAGGCCAAATAGATAAGGCGCACAGAAAAGGAATGTTGCAGAGGTTATACTGGCGCCAAAGGCGCATGGCGCATGGATGAAGCAGGTTGCATTTTATAGCAGGGCGCACAGGAAATGCGTGTTACATTGGGGTTCGGTGCGCCCTTTGGCGCATGGATGGATTGTGTAACATGGACAAATGATGCGCCAAAGGAATATGGCGCGGCGCATGGAGGGTTTACACAACATTATGATACTGCAATGGAGGGTGCGCCCGCGCCTATGTAATCTTTATACTTGCGCGAATAAAGTTTGTGTTGCATGAAAGCTGGGTGCGCCCTTTGGCGCATGGAAACATTATGCAACTTGGATAAAGGGTGCGCCAAAGGAATATGGCGCGGCGCATGGATTTCAACAGCAGCAGAACGGAAGGCTGCGCCATTGGGCGGGTCTTGAGCATGTTGCATGGGGGGTAGGTGCGCCGAGGGCGCGACTGTCTATATTGTCACAAGGCGCGCGCTGCGCCTTTTGAAATAAGCTCACTACTCAAATCATTCTCATTCATTTCTTCCACTTAAATAGTTACTTGGTTAAGTAAGGTTTCATAAAAGGTTTTAACAGGCCAAGCCATTCAAGAAAGCTCCCTTTACCAGCAGATCTGGAAAGAGGGAAGGAGAGGAGAAAAAGAAGAAAACGATGGAAAAGCTCAGGGGGAAAAGCCTAAACATACTCTTTTAAAACACAGACCAGCAAACCAAAAACAGACCGAAACACACCAACAGAACACAGACCAAAACACGAAAGCATAAAACAGAGAAGAGGGAGAACCTCTTACCTTAAATATAGCAAAAGATTGGAAAGCGGGTCCACAGGCGACAACGACAGAGCAGAGCTGACAAATCCAGAGCGATCACGTGCTTGATAAAAAGGAATGAAAATGACATGGGCGCGCACGGATATTTATAGGAAAACCTGTCATTAATGCGCCACCAACCTTTTGAAATGGCGCATGGAAACGGCTGTCGACAAGGGAAAGCGTGCGCCCTTTGGCGCATGGAAGGAATTGACAACAGAAGAATGAGCGCGCCTTTTGCGCACCATATGCATTGTCGACATGAAGTTATGTGCGCCCTTTGGCGCACCAAAACTTGGTGTTGCAGATAGATTACGTGCGCCCTTTGGCGCACCAAAAAGTGATTCAACATCCTTTGGCGCACCGAAAGACGTGTTAACATGTAAAACCATGCGCCAAAGGCTTTTAAGGGGGCGCATCAAAACTATGTGTTACAAGGCAAATCCATGCGCCCAGCCAAAAAAGGCTCGAAAAGACTAAGTTCAAAAACTAGATTTCCCGGGAAGGGATTTTACGATGTTTCGAACGCGAGGGATCCCTAACGAGGGATCGAAACAAAATTTTCGGTATGGTTATCGGTAAAATTGCCCTTGTCAATTTTACGGGATAACAAATCTCAAATTGTGAGCAGCATGAAAACTACACAAGCTATTGAGGGCATCATGGAAAATGTTAAATATCTCTCTCATTTTAACAACGCGGCTGTCCTAAAAGGAACAAATGCGACTAAGGAAAATACTCCTCCTTTGTCTTCTTCTCCAATGCAAGGCTCCATCGGGATGGGTTACGTCCAAGCAAAAAGAAAAAAATCTACGCCTCTGAAGGGTAACACTTCTCCTTGATGATTCTTATCTCTGCTATTGGCTGGCTGGGCTACATGGGTCTCATTTTTCTTGGCTAGATAGCAGGTTGCTTCCAATGGTGCTGTTATGCCATTGTTGTTTGATTGTTGTACTTCTGTTGTTTTCTTGTTGTTTCTTTGTTGGTTGTTTGTTGGCATTTTTCTGCAGTTGGGCTCTATTGTTCTATTTGGATTTTGATCCTTCTCTTGTGCTTTAACTTTCAATTCTGGCTTCTGAGCCTTGGTGTACAAGGGTATAGTCCCTTTCAAAAAACTATTTGCCAATAATAAAAAAATAATAGTTTTCCTCCAAAACTTCTCGGAGAAAGAGGTTAGAAGCCCAAATCGGTGGATTACAATCACTATTCCTTCACCATACTAATTTTTATGGTATTTGTGTGGTAAGTGGATCCCTTATCCTTGTAATTGTTACAAAAACATGAGAAAACAATGGCACTATTTCAATGATGCTCATGGTGGTTATATTGAGATGACTTAAACACACAATTTGAGTAATTAATAATCCAACAAAAATTAAAATATGTCTTCATATATAATCAAAGTGAATATAAATGAAAAGGAAGATCATTTGTCTTCGTGAGAGATATAATGTAAAGAGTTACTAGTATAATTCAGATTATGAGCAGTAATAGAACACCAAATAACACAATATTTTAGAATAATGAACTCAATATGCAATTATAATAGCTTCGTCACTTTGAGGGGGCAACCTCTAAACCATATCATAAGACTCAAATGCTCAAATGATAATGAAATTCTACCTACAATCCCTTATATATACTATTCATATGGTATGGTCATCACCCATGCCGACCTATTAAGCATGAGAAAGTATAAATGATATAATAAATGATATGGTAAGCCACAATTCGGCTACTCATATCCTAATACAAGTAATAGGTTAAGGGCGTAGCATACCCTTCCCCTTCAAACCAATGTTGTCCTCAAAATTGAATAATCCTGGATGTTACTGCAAAAAACCTTCATCCTCCTAGGTTGCTTTTTTATGCTCAGATTCTTCCACTTGATCGAGATATTCCTTAATGTCGCCGCTTCTTAGCCTCTTAGTACGTGTTTGCAGAATCTTCTCGGCTCCAAAATGATTCTTACTTCCTCATCAAGTTCGGTAACTATATCGGGCTTCAAATTTCTATCCAATAACCTTCTTCGTGCATGAAACATGAAATATTGGGTGTATGTGTGAAGATGGAGGCAACTCTAGTTTATAAGCAACACCGCCAATTTTCTCGTAGAACCCGATAAGGGCCATAGTATTTAGGAGCAAGTTTTTGTCCTTTTTCTCGTTGCTTTAGAGACATCTATTTGTAAATTTGGAGACGTACAAAAATCCAATCACCAATTTCAAAATTTCTTTCACTATGATGTTGATCTCCTTGTTTCATCTGTTTTGTGCTAATGCTAAATTCTCATTCGAACTAGCCAAAAACTTGTTGTTGATGTTGAATGTGTTCCTCAACATCTCTAACCTTAGTTTACACCCTCAAGGAGGAAGTGATAGAAGGTGGATGGTAACCATATAATGCTAAAAATGGGGTCATTTGAGAAGAGGTATGAAAAGATGTGTTATACCACCATTCTGCAAGTGGTAGCCATTTAATCCATCTTTCTCGCTTATCTGATACAAAACAACATAGATACCCATCTAATAATTTGTTGACCACTGTTTGCCCATAAATTTGAGGATGATAAGATGAACTGTGAGCTAACTGAGTACCCAAACATGAAAATAATTTTGTCCAAAAATTACTTGTAAAAATAGGATCATGATCACTTATAATTATCTTTGGGGTTCCATGTAGCCTTTGAACTGTCTCCAAAAAAATATATGCGAATGTACTAGCTGCAAATGGATGTGATAGGGAAAAAAAAAAGGGCATATTTTGTGAGCCTATCCACAATCACGAAAATAACATTCTTACCCTCTTAACAAGGTAATCCAGTGATGAAATCCATGGAGACCTCCTCCCATCTCTCGGCTAGGAATTGGTGTCTTAATTGTTTCCCCTTTGTTCTGTTGGCACACTAAACACTCTGATATAAACTTTTGTACATCCCCCTTGAGTCCTTCCCAAAATAATTCTCTTTTTATTCTATGATATGTCTTCAAACACCAGAGTGTCCTCCAACAAGCGAGGCATGTAGCTCTATAAGAATCTTATGCTTCAACTCAGAATCTTTACTCAAGTATAACTTGTCCTTATACCATAGGGCATTACCTTTCCACTCAAATTTGTTAGATTTTATAGATCCTTGCTTGATATTATGTATTAGAGATTGTGTATCCTTGTCTTGATCCCATTCCAATCTTGCTTCATCCACCCAATCGGCCGTCAACATGGACATTCCACATAGTAAGGCATCTGTGGATGTATCCCTTCTGGACAACACATCAACTACTACATTTTCTTTACCCTTTTTGTATATGATTTCAAAATCATAACCCAACATTTTTGTTACCCACTTTTGTTGTTCCTCAGATGATAACCTTTGCTCCAAAAATTATTTGAGACTATCATGATTAGTTTTTACCTTGAAGTGTCTACCCATGAGATAGGGCCTCCATTGTTTGACCGCATGAAGAATAGCCATCATTTCTTTCTCATAGACAGGTTTGACCAGATCTTTTCCTTTGAATTAGTGACTCTAAAATGTAATTGGTCTTCCTTATTGCATTCGAACTACTCCCAATCTTGATCTGAAGCGTCACATTCAACAACGAATTTTTTTGAGAAGTTGGGAGTAGCCAAAACTGGGGTGTTGCACAAGGATTCCTTTAGCTGTTCAAAGGATTTAGTGGCTAAATATGTCCAATGGAAGGCATCCTTCTTTAGCAATGCAGTGAGTGGGGTTGTTATTCTACCATATCCCCACACAAATCTTTTATAGTACCCTGTTAGTCCTAGGAACCCATAAAGATTTTGAGAGTTTTGGGCCTTGGCCATTCCATCATAGCTTTGATCTTCTAAGGATAAACTTTGATGCCTTCATGGGATACAATGTGACCAAAGTACTCTACCTCTTGTACACCAAAAGAACATTTAGATGGATTTACATAGAGAGTATGTTTCTCCAAAACTTCCAACACTTTATTTACATGTTGTAAGTGTTCTTCCCATGTCTTATTGTAAATCAATATGTCATCAAAGAAAACTAATACAAATTTCCTTTAAAATGGCCTGAAAATAGTGTTCATCAAGCTTTCAAAGGTTGAAAGTGCATTTGTAAGACCAAAAGGCATTATCAAAAACTCATAATGGCCCTCATGAGTCCTGAACGCATTGTTTTATGAACATCTTCCTCTTTTATTCTAATTTGATGGTACCCGAACGAAGATCTAATTTTGTGAAATAAATAGCACCATGCAATTCATCAAGTAAATCATCAATTAATAGAATAGGAAACTTATCTTTGATGGTGTACTTGTTGATTTCTTAGTAATCTGGACACATCCTCCATGTTTCATCCTTCTTACGTACCATGACCACTGGTGAAGAATATGCACTTTGGCTAGGCCTGATGATACATGCCTTTAACATTTCCTGAACCATTTTCTCAATCTCACTTTTCTGGGAATATGGGTATCTGTATGGTTTGATGTTAGGTGTTTGGCTCCCTAGAATCAACTGAATGGCATGATCATGATACCTAACTGGTGGTAGTCCCTTTGGAATTGCATCAAAAACATATGAGTGAGCATCAACAATCTTCTGAAGATTGGGTGGCATTGAAGACTCTGTATTTTGTACTTCTATGGAAAATAAATTTGCTATAAATCCATCTACTCCTTTTCTGAGAACCTTCTGCATCTGATGAGAGCTAATAATCTGTGGAGACTTAGCTACCATCCCATTCAATTGTATTGTCCTTCCATCTGAATGAAATCACATGAACAATTCTTGGAAATTCATCTCTATAGTACCTAAGGTTGTGAGCCATTAGACACCCAAAACAATATTTTCCTCCCATAGAAATAGAAAACGTAGGTGAGTCCAACATGTATTTTCCCATGGAAATATTGATACTATGGCACTTTCCGTGCACTTGGTGTCCCACCATCCTGCAATCATAACTTGCATTTATGGAGCTGGGTAAATAAAACAATTGAAGCGGGCAACTAACTTACTATTTATGAAGTTATGAGTACTCCCCAAGTCAATCAACACTATCACCTTCTGTTTTTTGAGATAGTCAATAACCTTGAGTGTTTGAGGAGTACTAATACCGACAATGCATGGCAAGAAATATTAGGTTGGTGGTCCTCTACTTCCTCTTCTACTGGTTCCTTGGCCTCTCCTATAATTTCAGGTGTCCTCGTCATCCTCATTACCTCTCGTCAATATAGAACAACATCTTCTCAAAGCACATTTTTGTCTGGTCCATATTTTCTATCACAGTTAAAACATAATCCTTTTGCTCTCTTTTCTTCCATTTGTTGAGGAGTTACTCTAATTGGCCTAGAAAATGAAGGGGAAGAGATACTACGGTCTTTGGTGTTAATGAAAGGTGGCCTCCTACTACAAAGAATTTTTTCCTCTACTCGACATGCCATGATAATAGAATCAGAAAGCTTGAGTGGATTAAACATACATACCTCATGCTCGATGTGGTCCTTAAGACCCCCAAGAAATAGGTCATTCAAATTCTCTTCTGGTATATTCTCCACCCTTAAGGATAGGTTTTGGAATTGATGCACATAATCTTTGACTGATCCTATTTGTTGTAACTTTTCTAATTGACTAAATTAGTTCTCTGAAACACTGGAACTATAGTGTAATTGTAACTCCTTGATAAAAACTATCCAAGTGACACCGAGACCATTCTTCTGCCTCTGAGCACATAACCATCGATACCAAACGAATTGGTCTGGTTCAAGATACAAGGATGCCAATGTTACATTTTTTCCTAATGGTGTTTGATGTAGCTCAAAGAAGTTCTCCATTTGATTTATCCAATTCAGGGGATCTTTACCATCAAATTTGCACATATCCACTTTCGGCATCATGTTCCATGGTTGTGAATAAGTTGGATTCTGATTGGGTTGGAAAATTGATCCAACATGGTTATTTTTTCCATGATTTTGAACTGAAGATCCTCCTTGGTTGATATGGGATGGATTTGGGCCATATTGTTTACCCTTTACATGTTGCATGATATCATCCAACCGATGATTGATTTGGGTTATGTCTCCTTTAGAGGCCATCTCAGATTGTACATTTCACAGCTCATACTCAAGTTGGCTCACCTTATGATCAACTGAAGTAAACCCTAGTGCTAAGGAATTTGTATTTACCCCTTCTGAATCCATATATTCAATCACTATCTCATATTTATCTGGGGTTTTACCCGGAGTAACCGGATTCTTTTTTGCTCTTATGGAAGGCCCCGTCATGATATCAAACCTTAGGGTTTAGGGTTTTGATACAAATTTGGCTGAATAGGAAAAAACATAGAGAAGATACTAATACTATTTTTTTAGAGATTTCTGAAAATGTAAACAACTGGAAAAATTCCACAATTTGCACCCTAGGAAGTGATTTTCGAAAACCCTAAATTTGTAATAACTTGTGAAAAATAAATCAAAAAAGTATGAAATTTTCAGGGAACCTTACTTGAAATGTTTCTCAACTCTGGTAAAAATATATCCCACCAATTCGCTTTGGTTCGAAATATATTGTGGAAACAAAAAATTAGGGTTTTTCTCTAATTTTGGCCCAGATCGCAGCTCTGATACCACTTGTAAAGAAATTACTAGTATAATTCAAATTATGAGCAGCGATAGAACACCAAATAACATAATGTTTCATAACAATGATTTCAATATGCAATTATAATAGCTTCACCACTTCAAGGGGGCAACCTCCAAACCATATAATAAGATTCAAATGCTCAAATAATAATGAACTACTACCTACAATCCCTATATATACTATTCATATGTTATGGCCATCACCCGGGATGACCTATTAAGCATGAGAAAGTATAAATGATATAATAAAATGATATGGTAAGCCACAAGTCGGCTACTCATATCCTAATACAAGCAATAGGTTAAGGGCGTAACATATATTATGTTTAGAGTCTTCGCATGACTCTTCTTCTTCTTTTCCTTTTTTGTACTTATATTTCATTCTTATGTAAGAATTACATGCTATGCATTTATTTTTACTTTATGTATTTTTCTACATGAAATATAATTAAATTATTAAATTGCATATGTTATAGAGTTGTTTTACATTAAAATATTACAAACTATTTTCAAGGTGCAATTCACAATATACCATTAACATATGAGCTCATCTATCCCTTTTCCATTTTTTCCAATTGTAGTTAGAATTTTGAATGCATGTAAATATTTCCAAATTTAGTTTCAAAGTCACCTATAAATAGAAACTTATTTTAAATCATTCAACCATGCACTATCAATAGAATATTAGTAAATTTAACCTACTCTTGTTGCGACGAGAGGCATATTTGGGTATTGTATACATAGTTTCCTATTATTTCATTGTTCGACTATACATGGCCTAATTGTTATAGTGCTAGTTAGAGGAGACATGTGATCCAAATGCTAATGCAAGGCCTCAATATATTTTTCTTGGTAATATAGGTTAGAGATTCAATCATTATTGGTTTATACGAGTTAAAGTGAGAAAACTAAAAGAAATAAAAAATAGAAAATTAGATCAAAGTGAAATCAAAAAGTTATAATTCTATTGCAAACACCTTTCTAGTATTATATGCTTAAGAGCCATACAAATTTCTGGAATGAAAATTTTAGTTTAAATAACATTCTCCAACTATCGATTACATATTTCTATAACATTTTACATTAAGATATGTTATTTGAACCATATTTATTTATTGTTTTATTTTTCATTAATTAATTAAAGAGCATTATTACTATATTGTAAATGCATTTAGATCTAATTGATTTTTGCAAATGTTGCATGTCCATATTTTTATCCCACTTTGAAGGTTGGTATTATCGTTTTCATCTAATCTATTAGATTGTTTGTTTTAGTGGCCTATGACATGATACCATGTGTTATTTCTTTTCTTTGGCATGTAATTTTACAATTTAACAATATTTATTCTCACAATAGAATCTATATTTCATGATTTTATCTATTGATATTATTTCATCATCATACCACATTATTGTCAATTACAAAATAAGGTTTTTATTTTCTAATTCATGTTTATCATTGTCTATAGTTTTGGAGGAAATGAATTGATGCATAACATATTCTCAACAAATTCCATACTTTTTCTATGCCTTCCAAACATATAAAATAAATAAAAAACAAGCATTTCATACATGCACTAAATACTCTCTTCCAAGCTAACATTGTTTTAATTTTGACTTTAAGACACATTCAATTTCTTTTCTTTTTTTTCAATATCTAGCTATTATACCTTTTTAAAAACCAAGAGATTATAAATTACAATTTTCACGGGAGCAATGAGGAGCTCGAGGAGAGAGACAAGGTTTTGAACAACGATGGGTGAGAAATTGATATCAAACATATTCCACCTAGGGGGACATAGTCTTAGAGGACTAGTCTTCGATGGAACAAGGTAAGAATGAGACTAGACATGTGTCCGGAACCCATGTGGGAAATGGGACCCCTAGAATGTATGCAAAAATCTTGAGATTTGGGAATGAAAAAATTTAGGGATCATTCCACAACTTAAACAAGGTGAATCGGGTAACTATTTAGAAATCCCTGATAGCATTATTGATAGGAATTTGAGCAATATGGAGAATTATTTGATAGGGAAACTGGTTGGTGGAAGACCCAATATAGAATCAATAAGATCTTGGTCAGTTCTGAAATGGAAACCCAAAGGGCATATGGAAGTAACAACTTTACCAAATGGATTCTTCTTTTTCAATTTTAACAATCCGAAAGACCCCCAAAGAATCCTTAATGATGGAGCGTGGTTCCTGAGGAATATCAAACTTTTCTTAAGGAAATGGAATCCTATGTTCAACCCTGATAAAGAAAATATAAATCAGTTCCCTATCTAGGTGTGGTTACAGGTCTTCCATTGGAACTATGGGATGTTGATGTTATTAAAGGGATTGTAAACACTCTTGGTACCTATGTTGTTGTGGATAATGCGACCCTTACTAAAACTCATGTTGTTTGTGCCAGATTATGTATCTACTCTTTGATGGGATCGACTTTACCCAAATCCATAACTCTCAGATCTAGACTGGGAAGTTGGGAACAAAGAATTGAGTTTGAAAACTTCCCTAAAAATGTGAGAAATGCCAAGGATGGGGTCATGTCAAGCAACAATGTAAAATGACGGTTTCAAAGGTTTATAAGGAGAAGCTAGTTAAGGAACAAAGTTAAAGGGAAGGAAGTAGCCTCTTTGGAACAAAATACTACAAAGAATTCTAATCCAAATAAAGGCATTATCATTATTGAGAATAATGGAGAGAGGTCAAATATAAAACAAGCTCAGACTCCTAAGTTAATAGATGATGGATTTATAGAAGTAAGGAATAAGAAGAATCAATGGAAAGCCTTATTTGAACCTCATTTCCAGATGGCAAAGTCCCATGTTTAGGTGATAAAATACCACCATCAATTTTTTTGGATAATCTTCTAAAGGAAATGGCTAAGGAACATTTCCCTCCAAAACTAAAGGAAATGAGTCTTGATGAAACTTTGGGTCCTTTTACTAATCCTTTTGAAAATATTCTAGGTTGTGAGGAGAATGATCTAATGATTGAAAATGAAGAACAGATGGAAACTGACAATGTCCAAAGGATCATCCAAGAATCTTTATCCCCACAGCAAGAATCTCTTCTTGACCAAAATAAAGCAACAGAAGTGGATCCAAAAGAGGTGAAAATAGAGATCTCTTTGAAAACCCCATCTAAAAATGGGAGTCTTTAGAGGCCACCCCAAAAGAGAAGAAAACAGTTCAGGGAGACCTACTAAGCAGGTTGCTAGAAAAAAGTAGAGTCAAAAGGATATTGATGATGGAAATCAGTCTAAACTCAATCTATGGAGCTTTAGAAGAACCAAAAACCAAGGGTTTAAATGAATATAGTTTCATGGAATGTTAGGGGTTTAAATAACCCTGCGAAATGGAGGTTAATAAAAGAACTAGATTCTAAACACAAACCTGATATCATGGTCTTACAGGAAACTAAGATGGAGGAAGGATATTTTTGGAAGCAAAATGTAAGTGTTGCAAGAGACTTGTGGGACTGGTTGTTAGTTCAAAAGGTTCTTGTAGGAGGAATGGTTGTCATCTGGAACGAGGAAAAACTCAAAGGTATGAATCTTCTTAAAAGAAGTAATCACATGGCTATGTTATTTCAAGATAAGAAATCTAAAGAATTTTGGGTTTTATCTAATATATATGCTCCAAATAACAAAGGAGAAAGAATTTTTTTGGCTTTGAACTCTCTAAATTTCAAAACATTATTAAAGGGACTGAATGGTTTATTATGGGTGACTTCAACACCCCTATGAGTCTGGGGGAAAAGAAGGGTGGTAATATTGATTTAACTAAGAGTATGGAAGATCTTCAAGATTTTATTATACAAAATAATCTCATGGATATTGAGTTGAAGGGTAGCAAATTCACCTGGTCTAATAGGAGAAAAGGAGATCAATTGATTCAAGTCAAACTTGACAAGGCTCTGACTTCATGGGGGTGGTTGAATAAAGAAGCTTGCCTCTTTTCTCTCCCTCAGATTGGTTCAGACCACAATCTGCTTCTTTTCCAAATCAAAGATAAAGAGAGGAGGATAACTCCCTTTAGATTTGAGAAGATGTGGTTACAAAACGAGGAAATTTTTGATCTTATGAAAGATTGGTGGAATGTGAAAATCAAAGGAACAACTATGTTTAGAATTGCTAAGAAACTTGCTCATGTTAAGAATAATTTGAAAGGATGGAATAAAAAATGTTTTGGTAACATTTTTGAGAAAAAGAAGTCATTGGAAAATGAGATATCCTCCCTTCAGGATACTTTGGAAACTCTGAATAATGATTGTATTCAGGAAGGACAACAAAAAGAGAGTGAATTATTGTCTGATTACCATAACATTCTTCTGAAAGAGGAGACTTTCTAGAGACATAAATCCAGGGTTCAATGGCTTAGAGAAGGGGATAAAAACATAAAATTATTCCACATTTCAACCCTGAAAAGGAGAAGCACTAATAGAATATTGTGTGTCACAGGGAAGATGGTGTGATGCTCACTGATACTAAGGAAATTCAACTTTTGCCACTTCCTTTTTCAGCAAACTTCTTTCTACAGACTAGTTCATCTAACAACAATAAGGAAGAGTACTTTCTGGATTGCATTCTTCAATGATAAATGAGACTGACAATAGTATGCTCACTAAGATTCCCTCAATGGAAGAAATTGAATTTATGCTGAAAAATTTGAGCCCTAAAAATCCCTGGACTGATGGATTTCAGCTTTCTTTTTCAAAAAAATTGGGAGATTGTCAAGGATGATACGTGCAAAGCTATCCAAGAGTTTTTCAAGAAAAAAATATGCTTCATGAATTAAACAACACCTTCCTAGCTTTAGTCCCTAAAAATCATAATCCTCTGATTTCAAGAATTTTAGACCTATTAGCCTATGTAACTGTATCTACAAAATGTGTTCTAAAATCCTAGCTTTAAGAATTCAACTTCTTCTGCCTTCCATTATTTCGATCAAGCAGGGAGGGTTTGTAATGGGAAGATAGATCCAAGATGGTATTGTCACTATTCAAGAGACTCTTCACATGGCCAAGCAAAATAAAAAGGAAGTTATGTTCATTAAGCTTGATATGGAGAAAGCCTATGACCATGTCTCTTGGTCCTTTCTTCTTAAGGTCTTAACCAAGTTTGGATTTGATGAAGACTTTAGGATTCTGATACAGACATGTATTTCCATAGCTAAATTTTTTGTTCTGATCAATGGGACTCCCTGTGGTTTTTTTAATAGCTCCAGAGGTCTAAGACAAGGAGATCCTATCTCTCCCTTTCTATTTATAATCATGGCTGAAACTCTCAAGAGCTCTTAATAAGGCTAATTTGGAAGGAAGAATTAAAGGTATATGTCTTGTTGTAATAGCGAAAATGTTGTTCACCAACATTTTGTTGATGACACTATGTTGGTTGGAGAGGCTACCATCCCAAAGGCTAGAGAGTTTAAATAAATGATGATAGATTATGAGGAAGCTTCTGACCAAATGATCAATTATGGTAAAAGTTTGGTATTTTTTTATCAATACCCCTAAAAGAAGATGTGCCAAAATTTCTGGTATTCTAGGTTGTGTGACTAAAAATTCCCTACTAGGTATTTGGGAATGATTATTGGAACTGAAAAACCAAAGATTGCTGAATGGAATTTTTTGATAGATAGATTTCTTAAGAAATTGGAAGGCTGGAAAGGCTCACTTTTATCTCAAGCAGGTAAAGTTGTCCTTCTCAAATTCTCAATTCAAAATTTTCCTATGTACTCTATGTCTATTTATAGATTACCTTTTACTATTGCTAATAAATTGGAGAGTATCCAAAAAGATTCCTTTGGAGTGGCTCGAACAAAAAGATATAATTCCTCTCATTGCATGGGAAAAGGTTTGTAAGCCAAAGAAAATGGGGGTCTTGGTATTAGAGATTGGGCTAAAATGAATAAAGTTATGCTATCAAAAATGATTTGGAGATTGGTTAAGGAAGACAACATGTGGACTTCCATCATAAGACATAAATACTAGTCAAATATTCTAGCTAATGAATGGTGCTTTAACAATGCTGACTTTAATGGTTCTACTTTTTGGAAATCTATAAATTGGGCTAAATACATTGTCTCAAGGGAAGAAAATGGATGATTGGAAATGAGAGAGTGATTAATTTATGGGAAGATAAATGGTTAGGAGAAAAACCTCTTAAGGTTATCTATCCTAACATCTATAAGGATGTTGTGGTTAAATATGGGACTAAGGTCAAAGATTACTTCAATTTTGAGGAACCCCTGGGTCAATGGAAAACAATTGAATTGGATGGACATAACAACAATGATATCACTTCTATTAACAAAAACTAAGAGGGGTTATTGTTAATAAAGAGAGTTTAGAAGATGATAGCTTATATTGGTCTAGAGAGGATAATGGTATCTTCTCGGTTCAAAGTGCCTACAATGCTTTTTCCTTGATGAAGTTGATCTGTGGTTTCAAATGGGAAAGTGTGTGGGTCAAAGAATTTACTCCCAAGATCAATATGTTCTGGTGGTTGGTTCTCCATGATAAAATCCTTCTTTGTCAACAATCTTAATAAGAGAAATTTTCATATGGTGAATAGGTGTGTTCTGTGTGAAAAAGATATTGAAGACTCTTTACATCTATTCCTCCATTTCCATTTTCTAATAGTGGTTAGAAACACCCTTCTTAACCTATTTGAAATCAAGTGGGTTTTCCCATGTTCCATTAAACAATTGTGGTCCCAATGGTTTCCCCCTTTTAGGAGTCAAGGACTCAAACATCTATGGACTCTTTCTATTATGCACCTAGCTTGGGAAATATGGAAAGAGAGAAATAGGTGGATTTTTAAAGGGAAGAAGGAATTAGAAAAGAAAGTTGGAACTCGTTGTTTTAATACTATTAATGCAAACTTCTCAAACATAGCCCCACATAAGAAAACTATTCTTCAAACTGAGAGTAAATTATCTAAGAATTGGGGTTTATGCCCTACTCAAACTGACCTTCCTACACATAATCCTAGGCTCCAAGGTTGGGAGAAACCTAGCAAGGAATGGATAAAGCTGAATTTCAATGGGGCCTCTAAAGGAAACCCCGAGAAAAGCTAGTTGTGGAGGGGTCTTCCGTGATTTTGAAGGTAGATTCATTCTTGGGTATCATTGCAATCTTGGTATTCAAACGAATCATGTTGCGTTGAAGCGGCGACTGTTTATTGGGGGTCTCTATAGCTTGTCAACACGGATTTGTAAGATTGGAACTAGAAGGAGACTCATTGAACATTATTAATAACATTACAGGTAAAGGTCCCACTTCTAGATCTACCCAAAAACTCATAACTAGTATAAAGGAAATGTCTAACTTGTTTGAAACTATTAATTTTAAACATATCTATAGAGAGGCAAACTCTGTTGCCGACTATTTTGCCAACAAGGGGGTTAATTGTCACAAGATGACATTAATCCATGATGAAGAAGCTTTAGATACTAAGGTGTGAGCACACCTTCAAAAAGATCAACATGGACATGTCACAATTGGGTAATAATGACAGGTCATGGTATGGTAAGGAAATAATGTATAAGAGTCATTTGAATCGTGTGAATTTATGGTGGGATGATGTGAAGCTTTGGGCTTGGATACGCTTGTGTCACCTTAGGGCCTTTATTTTCGTCCATGCTTGTAACATCGACATTTTTGGGATTGTTCGTATCATTCTGAATAATCTGAAGTTAGGATTTTCTGTGAACTGGTACTCGTATTTCCAAATGGGGGTGATCTTGTGAGAACTAAGCCTTTTGATCTAGATGGGGTTAAGTTGGAAGCCATGGAAGTGTTCGAGAGAAAGGGTTTCTCACATTTCCTAAAAATCTTTGAAGGTCATTATGAAAACCTAAGTAAGGAATTTTCAGAGCTTGGAAGACGACCAAAAAGGGGCAGTTGTAAACATGAAAGGTGTTCATATCGAGATTATAGTGGAGTTTGTCATGAAAGTGATGGGTGTTCCTGCTGATGGTAGGGAGGTTTATAAGCCTAAAAAGGAAGCCACGAACGAGCTGAAGTTGTTCTTGCAAGGTAATGAAAAACTCACCACTCATTTTTCCGTTTTTCTTTGCTCTACTTTACCCAAGCCTTTTGATGATGTGGCTTTATCCCTTATTCAGTTTCTTACCCTAGAAGGCCATCATAAGTGTATCTATGCCTACCATCTACCTATGCTTAATTATTTTTGTCATGGCCATAGTTTCAGATTTTCCATATTTTATGTTCCGCTCTCTAAGTGCTTCCATTGCCCAGTTTAAAAATAATAGAGTTGTTGTCCCCCTTCACCAAGGTTTTATCCTTGCCCTAGTTAAAAGAGATGCTCTTGATATTGATAAATTGGGTACCCTCACGAAATCTCTTGAGGCTTATGTCAAGGAAGAAGAATCAGACTCAAACTCTGGAGGAGGATTCTAGTGAAATATAGAATCTCAGGAAGGAGATTCATTCGGGGGATGATAAGGATGTTGTGGAAATTGATTCCGCTCAGAATCTCAAAGAGCTAAAATTGAAGCATGTTCCTAGTCGGTCTGTCAAAACAAAAGGTGAATCAAGCATGCAGAAAATTAGGTTCTATGAATGCCCAATTGGAGTAGTAGATGGAAGCTTTGGGAAAAGTGGGTCCTAAGAAAGGGGATAATCATCTGGCCAAGATGGCCATGGATATTGAAGAGCTGAAGGGTGATATGAGGCTTACAAAGAGTTATGTTTAGTTCCTCTTTAATGACTGACACAAAATGAAAATGTAGGTCAAAGATGTTGCGAAAATCAAGTAATGGGGGCGAGCTTGAAATTATGAAAGCCAACTGCAACAACCTCTCAAATGAGGTGGATCACATCAAATCTATTTTACATAGCTATATGGAATGGAGTGTTGTCACTGTGAAATCCACTGCAACATCTCCAAACCCTTGGTTAGTTGGCCAATGCTTACAGGCTTGTGGATGAGTATGGAAATTCGAAGAAAAGAAAAGGGGATGTTGTTGGATGTGACTTGGCATCGTTGGGGGTCAACATTGAGTCTCTATCAAAGGAATGGGTGAAAGTGCTAGATGGTCTTGAAAAGGCCAAAAAGTGATGTTTGTCGGGGTGGTTGTTATTATACTGTTTTGCTTTTAAATCTATTGTTAGTTAGTCTGTGGTTTTATCTTTACTGTTATTACTCTTTTTGTTGTGTTTTAATCTGGTCTATATGCTCATGGAGGAGCTCGGATGTAATAGTCGATATATATGTTTCTTTTTTAATGCTATGTAATGTCTTATCTGCTCTTTTTAGAGCTTTGACTTGTAAGGGGTAGGGCCCCTCAACCCTGTTTCACCTATAATAAAAAAACAAACAAACAAACAAGACCTTCTATGCAAATGCTTATTTGTATTACATGTAAGATATAAATATGTTTATTCTTTTCTTCTCTATTGTTATTCATATTGCATTCTGTTTTTTTTCTTTATATTTTAATGTATTTGTTTTTTATTTTTATAAATGCAGTTTTTTCTCTTCTTCTTTAAAAATTTGATGAGAAATATGATGACTTCATATATTAATAAATACTATGATTTTCTTGTCTTTTAAATTATTATCTTCTTCTCAATATTTCCAAAACCTTTATAATATATTACAAAACATACACCACAAAACTTCCTTCCCACAATTCTTTTGATATTATATCACCCAATAATAAACCTTTAATTAATGTCTTGAGTTAATTTACACAGAGAGTTATGTGCCAATTTTCTCTAATTTCCGCACGATTTATCATATCATAACTTTATTTTAAAATAGGGCAACTGATAGAATAAGTTCTACAAAAGAAATTGTTCAATTTAGGAAAGAATTTAGAAACAAGTTATCTTGCACGAATTAAACGTTATACTCGCAAGAAATTAATCTTGTTGCTTTTGTTTTACTTGTAAAAAGAAATGAAAAAGGTTTGGCTTGATCCACACGCAAAGGAAGTTTGTTTTTGTTGGACTCGATTGACAAATGGATGTTACATTTCTTTCAAGAATATGAACTCTCTATTTTATATTTCAATCAAAAGCATGTTGCTTAGCTTTCCAACAAATCTTTTCAGCACGTTATGCAAGTTTTCTACTCTTAAATCTCTCATAATAATTTATACCACATTTTTAATGTATTGATATTTCATATACATTTTTAATTGGTGCAAAGATCAGATCGGCTCAACAATTGAATATGATTGTTCCCCCACAAATGAAAGCTCTACTATTGGCGGTCCTTGTTTTTCCTGTCCTTATGATATCTGCAGGGTCTTATGATGATAAGACATCTGTTTATCAGGTATTGGAATCGTATGATTTTCCAAAGGGTATTCTGCCTGCAAATGCCAAGGAATATGTCCTGCAAGCAGATGGAAGTTTTCAGGTATTTCTGGATGGATTATGCAACGTGGAGATTGAAGCAGAAGGGTACCATCTCAGGTATCAGAAGAAAATAGCAGGGAATATAAGTGCAGGATCATTGAAGAATTTGAAGGGTGTGAGCGTGAAGGTCTCATTTGTGTGGTTGGATATATCTGCGGTCAAAGTGAGCAAGGGAAAGCTCAAATTCCATGTTGGACCCTTCTCTGCTTCCTTTGATGCTTCAAGCTTCCATGAAAACCCAACTTGTGAATAGGCCAATCCAACTGATACATAAGTTATGATTATTTTAAGTTTTTTTTTCAGAATTTAAATTAGTATCATTCTTGGCAACATAGTATCATCATATATATTATGATACCCTCTATAGTGGTCAACTTTGCAGCGTAATTTTCAAGTTTGTTTTTAATGTGAATAAAATTGTGAGTATCATAACTCACATAAGTTTAAATTGTATGTAACATATTCATAATATATCACAATATTTAAGAATTTTCTTATTTTGTGTTCAATATGTTATTCAAATTATTCTAATTTTATGAATTCAAAGGAGTCATGAGTATTTGTTTTTCCAATATTAAAATGATGCATGACAATTATTAGCGAGTGTTATGTCATTACTTGTATTTATATATATTTGAAAATAGTCTTTGTGTATTTTGTAAGGTATTTGTGTTTGTGTCTATGAATCATGGGGCCATCTTCATAAGGTGATATATAATATGTATGATCATACAATGGGTAATTTTTATTTATATTATATTTGAAAATAGTCTTTGTGTATTTTGTAAGGCATTTGCTTTTGTGTCTATGAATCATGGGGCCATCTTCATAAGGTGATATATAATACGTATGATCATACAATGGGTAATTTTAATTTATATTTCTTACACCAATATATTAGTATAAATAGGGGTAATTGTATAAAAAGAGTCATGAATAATGAGAGTACATAGTTGTAAGTCCTATACATTAAGGGTAATATTTACAATCCTATAATCATATGTGCTTTAAGCATTTTTTACTGAGTGACCCTCATGAGGTCCCTATTAAGAAGCTCTTATTGACATATTTTTGGTGTTGATATAGAGACGGGTCGTTGTAATACATTTAGGACAAACAATCAATGATAAAGGAAATCAAGAGAAGAATTTAAAGATTGCATTCAATAATCTAACATGAGATCTTGAGACCACCTTACACTAATATTATATTGCATCCTAAAAGAGATAAAGTATTTTTAGAGAATTCACTAACATTGGGAAAACTTTCAATAACTACTTCCTCGCCGAAGCATTACATTATACTTGGTGTGTAGTTTCCAATATTGTGCATAGTTAAGGGATCTAAAAAATATCAAAGAAGCTATAAATTGAAATATTGTATCGCAGGCTCCAAAAAAACATTAAATATTATATTGCAAGCTCTAAAAAAAAAAAATCCTTATCACTACATTAACCTAGCTTTCGTATTAAGATTTTTATCAATAAGAGTAATTTGATCGATATCTGCATGAAATTTCAAAAAGACAGTGACATTTTCAAATTCTAATACCCAAATGATTTTTTAAATGTTTCTATTTTTGTGAAAGTATCTAGGAATGTTTGAACAACTTCATGAATGTTTTGATGGTAATAAGAATTTGATGTCACAATTTTGGTGAGGTGATCATAATGTTATGAGTTGTTTGGGTTCTTGTTGTCATTCCTTTCACCAATATGGTTGTGCATTCAAACTATGATGGCTATTTCCATAATTTATGAAAATAAGATAATAATTTATAACCCTCTTTTATCATTTAGAGCAACAAGAATTGTTATATGTGCAATTAAATTAGATTTTTTTATTTTAAGTTTAAATAGATTTAATCCTAGTTTTAGAGGCATATGTAAATACATTTTCCCATCAAATATTTGTATGAACATGTATTATCTTTGCATGCTTTATAGCCTTCTAGAGTTAGATATTGCTGAAATTTCTAGGTATTATTCTATTTCATGTTTATACCCTATTGCTTTAGCTCTTACATGTATTCTATTACTTTCATATTGTTAAAAACTTAAGATATTTACATTTTATGTTTGTTTTCCTCATATTCTCCTAAACGTAACTAGATCCAAAACTCAAATTAAGAGGAGTGTTTGGATCAATTTCAACCTTATTAATTTTGTTGAAATTACTTTGTTTAATTTTAGATCTTGTTTTAAATAGAAATTGGAATTTTTGAAATGTCTATTGTTATGCTTAACATGGTTGCTTCTCTTGCTTGATGTAATGCATGTGAATTTAGTAATGGTAAACAAGTGTACTTAATATGATTAATATTAAATTGGATTTGTTTAATATTTTTGAAAACTTAGCATGAATAGACATAATGGAAAATTTTATTTATATATTAAAATATATTGAATGCCAAACCCACTATAATAGTTTGATAATTTATAGTTAGATGATTAAGGTCTCTTTAAAACACCCTATTATCACTTGCGTTTTTTTCAAATTTCAAACAATAAAGTCAAATTTTAAGTCACATTTAGGAGGTAAATTTAGGAGGTGATACTAGGGTGTTACTAGGAGGTGAACTTAAGAAGTTATGTTTGAAAGTGTCACTAAGGTGTCTGTAAGGGGTGATGGTAGGGTGTCCATGCGGGGTGACTTTAGGGTGCCCTTACAAGGCTATGTTAGGGTATCACTAAGGGGTGACATTGAGGGCTGAATATAGATTTTAGGGTTTCATAAACCATTCTCCTTACCTCTACTAGATTATGCATGATCATTAGTTTTTTCCTTGTGTGCTTTCATGATATTATTTTATGCCACCTAGGAAAGATAGATCCATTACATGTGTTAGGAAAAATATTAGACTCAATCGTATCGACACTCGATTTTATTCAAATTTCATTAGCTCAAACTTGTTCAAAGACAATGACAATTCTTGTGATTTTAATGTTTCTTCTTCAATTAATGTCAATGTTCAAGTTATGATTATAATGCTAATGTAAATATAAATACTAAAAATGTTGATGATATAATTTTTATATAAATAATGATGTGATAAACATAAATGAACATAAATTGATTATTGAAACTATACCTAATGTGAGGAAAATACAAATTAATGAAATTGTGTAAATGAGTATGAGGATGATAGAGTATTATAACATATTTTTTTACATAAATTGATCATGAACACAAGGATAAGCATGTTTGATTTCATTAAGTATTTACACAAACCCATACACATATTGATGGGTGACATCTTTTCTTATGGAATCCCATAAGAAAAATGTGCTAAAAAAAAATCCATACTTGATGAAACACATGTTGAACAACTTCCTAATGCTAATCCATGTTGTAGAGGCTCTATTTATATATTAGGTGCTTCGAATAATCTATTCATTGTTTACACTAATATGTCTACACCTATTATTATAATCAGTACAAATACAAAGGGGTTGATTTAACAAATATAGGAATTTGTAAAACCCTAGATATTTTAGAGTCACAACGCAATGATAAACAATGAATTACAAATCTAACCTAAGAAATAAGCTCAATGAAATTGAAACCCTAGGTGCAAGAGAGGGAATAAGATACTTAGATGATTTCTAAATTGATCTCGAAGTGTGGGACTAGAAGGCTAATAAACAAGAGGAGGAATTTGTTGTAATCTGTGCTAAGAAAATTGTGTAACTTTCATATATGCCTGGACTAGGGTGTTTAGATCGAGTCGGGGCCGTGTGGGCACCGACGACTCTATGGGCACCGGTGATTTCTGCAAATATGGTCAGAAAGTGATTTCTTTTGTGTCACTTCAATGTCATTAACCCTCATTGCTTGTCACCTATGTGTCACACTATGCCTATAGAATTCTCATGTAACCTGTAAAATAAATGATATCCTACAAAACCCCGAAATAAATCAAATATTAAAAATAAAAGGATGTAAATGGGGAGTTAGATTGACCCTAATGGTCACCGACAAAGTGAGATTACAACAAGACCGCACTACATTTCAAAATCCATGTATTTCTCATGTGTGTGTGTGTGTGTGTGTGTGTGTGTGTGTGTGTGTGTGTGCAAGAATCATGCCCTATGTGGCTCTTTTGCAATATGTAATTGAATAATGAGCAATATCTAGATGTAGAAATGTAAGTAGATGTGTGGATGGAAAAATGAACTTCCCCTCCTATGTGTGCATGCAGAAAATGCATTCTCTGATCCCTTGAATGAAGCTAGATGGATGTTTTGCTGCTCTTCAAATTCCTTTGGGTGTAGCCTTAGGTGATAATAATAGATGCTTAGAGTTTTTTCCTTTATTACGGTCACATAGCTTTGTATTTATATGATTCCCTTGTTTGAATTTCATAATTAACATCTAAAAGGCCAGCCACTAAGAAAAAAATGAACCAAAGATAAAAGAGGCCCAAAAAGGGTGAGTAAGATATAAAGAGGTAGAAGGAGCCTAGAAGGGACGAGGGAACTTGGGCACTGACATCTTGGCTGGTCATTGATGTCCAGAGATAAGAAAGATAAAGCAGTAAAATTAAGAATGGGAAGTGGGGTGTGTAAGACCACAAAAACATCAAGAAAATAAAGAAAGAGACCAAAGATAGATGTAAATTACTACTTTTCTTGCTTAGGAATCATATGAATAGTGGTTTGTGATTAGGACCTAGAAATGTATCCAAGTGCGTGATTTATTGTCTATAGGGCTTTGGAGTTTATTCCTTCTTATTTATTATCTTAGGATTAAGGGTTAGAAATAGGTAGTATATTCATATTATTGATTATAATCAATGTGCAGATCAAAATATACTATTATTGTCAAACATATAGAATATTATAAATGACTGTTAAGAAGGTAAAAACACAAGAAAGATGATGCAGCTATATTATTAAAGACTTAAGAAGATGATCTAGAATTTTCAATGATTTTACATGTTGGAAATTATGATCTACAAGTGATTCATCATTGAATGTGGAGTGTAAAGATAAAAAAATTATGGAACCATAAAATATGTATGGAATCTATTGATGTTCATGTACCTATTTGGATTTTTGTGTACAATGAGATCTTAGCTTCTTTAACATCCCCATTCCTATGAAAACCCTATAAAAATGATTTCTTATGAAACCCCATGTGTCACACATATGTAAAACCCTATGTATGACCCAAATGAGATTCAAACCCTAACCATGGTAGGATACCCTATAAATAGACTGTAATTGGTTGGGTTGAAGTGAAATTCTCACATTGTTTATGTTGGGAATACTCTAAAAGGGCCTTAAACCACATGTAGTTTTCCACCTATCATGTGGTCATCTTCATAAGGTGGTATATAGTATGTATGATCATACAATGGGTAATTTTTACTTATATTTTTATACTAGTGTATCAATATAAATAGGGGTAATAGTATAAAAAGAGTCATGAATAATGATAGTACATAGTACTAAGTCATATACATTAAGAGTAATATTTATAATCACATGAGTATAAGTGCTTTGGAAATTTTTACAAAGTCCCTATTAAGATATTATTGACATATTTTTGAATATTTTGTAGGTTAGCCATTTCTTGGATATATATATATATATATATATATATATATATATATATATAATAATCTCATTATGTGACCTTCACCAAATTCATACAATATGTTTATATAGAGATGGGTAGGTGTAACCCTTCTCTTGGGTTCTTCATTATCTCTATTCTTTCCAAATGAATGTTGGTTTACATGCTAATAAGTACCTAATTTGAATTTGGGAAGTCAATAAATACACATGAACAATAGTGCTCTTAAGACAAACATATAATCAATGATAAAGGAAATCGATATAAGAATTTGAATAATGCATTCAATAATCTAACACGAGATCTTGAGAAAATATGATACTAATTTTCTATTGCATTCTAGAAGAGATAAATTATATTTAAAGCATTCACTAACATTGAACATCGTATAGAAAAACTTGCAATACACTAAACTTCATCGCGAAGCATTACATTATACTTGGTGTGTAGTTTCCAATATTGTGCATAGTTAAGGGATCTAAAAAATATTAAAGAAGCTATACATTTCAATATTGTATTGCAGCCCCCTCCCCCTCTCCCCAAAAAATAAATAGATAAAAAAATTAGCACTATCATTACATTAAACTAGTGTCATAATAATATTTTTATAAATAGGAGTAAGTTTATAGATATCTTGATGAAATTTTAAAAAGGTGAGTGACATTTTAAAATCCCAAACGAATTATTTTTTAGATATTTCTAATTTTTTTGAAAGTCTCTAGGAATGTTTGAATGGTTTCATAAATGTTTTGATGGTACTAAGAAGGTGATGTCACAATTTTTATGAGGTGATCATATTGCTTTATGAGTTGTCTGGGGTCTTTTTGCCATTCCCTTAAAAAATATGATTGTGCATTCAACCTATGATAGTCATTTCCATAATTTACAAAAACAAGATAATAATGTATAACCCTCTTTTATCATTTATAACAACATGAATTGTTATGTGTGCAATTAAATTTTATTTTCTATTTTAGTTCGAATAGATTAAATCCCAAGTTTAAGGGAATATGTGTTTTATGTTGATGTAAATACATTTTACCATAAAATGATTTTGCAAAACTATATTATATTTTCATGGTTTATAGTCTTCTAGAGCTGAATATTCCTTCAATTATCAAAGATGTGAAATTTCAAGATCTTATTCTATTTCATTTTTTTACCTCTAGCTTTAGCTCTTGCGCATTGTATTACTTTCATATCATTAAAATGTTAAGATATTCACATGCTATATTTTTCATCATATCCTATCAAAGGTAATGAGATCCAAATCAAATTAAGAGGAGTTCTAAGATCAATTCCAACTTTAGTAATTTCATTGAAATTTACTAAAAGCACAATAAAATGTCCCACTTTTTGGTATGTTTTGTACCATTATAAACATGAATTTTCAGTTTCATTGATTTTCTAAAGGTAATAGCCATAAAACCATACACATTCATGAAATTTCACAAACTAACGAAATGTTGTATTTAGAGTGTAGAATACATGTAATTTTTTTTTAAAAAAATTACAAAAAAAACGGTCTTTTTCTTAATTTTACTCATACGTTGTTTCTTATGTTATAAAAGAGGAATGACTGTCCCCGGGTGGTTCTTTTGAATGAAAATTTATTTTTTCACCATGAAATTTTAGATATGTGTTCAAGATTTGAATTTTGAAGTGCTGTCAAATTTTCATATTTTTTGGACTTATATTTTTTTAATTAATTATTTAGTAAAAATATTTTCAAATAAATGGCGTACAAATGTTTATGCCAATAACTTTTAAGATTTATATCAAAAATGAATTTTTTTTTCACAGGTAAGAAGAAGACTTCAATGAATAATAATTTTAATTTTTTCAAAAAAAATTATATTTTTGCTATTTTTAAAATTGGGTTGATTGTGTACGATCGATTGTCCTAAAATACCATATGTTAGAAAAATATAAAAAATAAATAGTAAAACATATTTTTAAAAATAAAAATTATATTTTTAGAAAGCTAATAAAATTATGTATTTTGAGTTAAAATTTTGTAATTTTATTCATTCATTAACCCTAATTACGTGGCACCTAAGTGGCACATTTTGGCATAAAATTATCCTCCAAATGGATTTGGCGCCAAAATGTGCCACATAGGTGCCACATAGGTGCCACATAGGGGTTCGCGCGAAGGGGGTTCGCTGAAGGGGTTCACGTGAAGGGGTTCGCGTGAACCCCCTTCGCCGAACCCCTAAACCTTAAATCCGCCGCCCAAAACTATATAAATATCTATATATAACTCTTTGCTAAGAAAAAAATCCATACTTGAGAAAACACGTGTTGAATAGATTTGTAATGATATTCCATGTTTTAAAGGCTCTATTTTTATGTTAGGTGCTTTGAATAATGCATTCAATGTTCATACTAATGTGTCTACACCTATGATTAGAATCTATACAAATAAAGAGGAGGTTGGAGTTTATTCCTTCTTAATTATCTAAGGATTAAGGGTTAGAAATAGGTAATATATTCATATTATTAATATGCAAATCAAAATATAATATTATTAGCAACAAGATAGAATATTATAAACAATTGTTATGAAGGTAAAAATGCAAGAAAGAGGATGAAATTATATTATTAAAGAATTGGGAAGTAGACCATGTATTTTTATGATTTTACATGCTACAAATTATGATTTGGAAGTGATTCATCATTGAATATAGAGTGTTAAAATGAGAAATTATGGAGCCATAAAATGTGTATAGAACTTGTTCGTGTTCTAGAACCTATTTGGATTTTTATACAATGATGTCTTATCTTCTTTTACATTCCCATATGATGAAAACCCTATAAATATGATTCTTATAAAACCTTATGTGTCGCGCATATGTGAAACCCTATGTATGACCCAAAATATCTTCAAACCCTAACCATGGTAGGATACCCAATAATAAGGTAAGTGGTTTGGTTGAAGTGTAAATCCTACACTTCCTTTCTTAGAAATCCTCTGAAGGAACCCTCAAACCATATGCATTTTTTTCACCTTTCATATGTGTGTGTGTGTGTGTGTGCGTGTGTGTGTGTGTGCGTGTGCGTGTGCGTGCGTGCACGCAGCGTTTGCATGTGCATGCATGGCGCATGCGCGCGCATGTGTGTGTGTGTGTGTGTGTGTGTGTGTGTGTGTGTGTGTGTGTGTGTGTGTGTGTGTGTGTGTGTGTGTGTGTGTGTGTGTGTGTGTGTGTGTGTGTGTGTGTGTGTGTGTGTGTGTGTGTGTGTGTGTGTGTGTGTGTGTGTGTGTGCACGCGCGTGTGCTACTAGATTTGGCATTTTTATCACTTGATAATGAAACAATGGTTTTCCTTGTTTAGATTTTCTTGAATTACTTGGTATCTACCTTGGAAAACATGACTCTATTACTTATTTGAGTTTCTTCAAAATTGTATAGGTCCTGGATATTTTGAAGGAAGTGATACCCTCCCATAGGAGTTTATTAATAATTAAATTGATAGTGCCAAAAGTGATCAAATTGATAAAGATGGAGTGATTCAGCTAAAAGGAAATATAATTTTGAAAGGAATAGTTTAATTAGAGGAAACATTTGATAAACATGATAGGTTCATCCACAAAAAATCCAAGGATCAACCTAGATCTTCATTGAATACGAGAAAATTAATATAAGAAAAAGTGAGCAAAGCAAAGGATGGTGAACATCAGCAAGTGTTGTTCACCTAAGGAATGTAGAAACTTTTCAACTTTTTAAAAGTATTTTGATGTGCTTTATTACTCAAATGAACATATTAATTCCTTTCAACTCGCAATATATTCAAAACTCTATTCCATTTAAGCTTGATGTGAAGGTATTCTAGAAAAAGAAAAGGAAGTACAATCTCAAAAATTTCAAAACTATTAAAGAAGAGGTTGAAAATCTATTCAATACTAGCATCATCTCCACTATCCATCACTCAATATGGATAGATAATATTGTATAGGTAAGAAATAAGATTGGCGAGATATACATTTGTGTGGATTTCCAAAATTTGAATGAACCTTAATCAAGGATAACTACCCTTACTAGTCATGGATCATATTTTGCAAGAAGTCAAATGTTCCAAACTTATGTCTCTACTTGATAGATTCTCAGGGTACAAAAATATTGATGTGGCCAAATATGATCAATTTTAAATTGATTTCACCATGCCTTGGGGTACCTTTCATATCACCGTATTGAATTCGTATTATTTAATGTTGGTGTTACTTTCTAAAAGGAAATGGACTCATCCTTCAAGGATATGAGATGAAAACATATAGTGATTTACTTGGATGACTCACCATGTATTTACGTAAGAGAGAACAACATTTGGAATAGATGGAGCAAGTATTGATCCTGTGGAGAAAATTTTACATCTCTCTTAATCCGTAGAAGTAAATATTTGGTATAACAAAAGGAAAACTCCTTGGTCATATTGTGAGTAAGGAGGATACAAAAATTTATCTGGAGAGAGTTGAAGCAATCCAATGGTTATCTCTACTAATGAGAAAATCCGGAGTACATTCATTTTTGGTAAATTAAATTTCTTGAGAAGGTTCTTTCTGACTTTTTCAAACTCACTAAACATATTATCAACATGATGAAACCCAAAGAATCGTTCAGGTGGAGAAATGAAGGTAAGGAATATTTTGAATCAAGAAAAGGTGTTACTACAAAGGCACCCACTTTTGCCCATCTAGACTTTAGCAAGGAATTCATTGTTTATTGCTACACCTCCAAGCACACCATCTCAAATGTCCTTTTTTAAGATAATGAAGAAAAATTTCACTCACCTATTGATGATTTCACCATTGAAAGAACATAAACTCAATTATTCAAACATGAGAATAATACATACGTGGTGGTACAAGATCTAAACTTTTAAGGTTTTGTCTCTTAAGCTCCCACAATATTGCTATGGTTCTTATCCCGACTATTAAGTCCATTCTACTGCAATAGGATCTTAGTGCAAAATTAAGGAATTAGGTAACAAATGTTCAGGAGTATGATCTTGAAATTTTACCTGTAACACCCATGTTATTATTTATCCAAATTAAGGGAAATTATTATTTTTAAACAAACCCCTTTAAGTTCAATTAATGTTTATAATGTTTAACATTAATATTTATCTTGCTACTAAATAATCCATTATTGTTTAATATTTCAAAATCCATCTAATAATATATGATAACCATGTTTAAATGTAAGGGTATATTAGATCTCTTGGATCTCCCTTGATCACTCTAACCGAGTGTGTATAACTTGTATACTTTTGGTTAAACCTTATATAGGTTATGAGAACTTGTGCATCTCCTTAATGTTAATTGAGAAGATATTTATGAAAATTCCATCTAGATCTAGAAACTATTGGTTAGGAAAAATGGTGAAAAAATAATGTAACATTTACATTACTATGGCCATAGTTTTTAAGCATTTCTTTGCAAGCTAGTTTCGAGACTGCACACTAGCCTATGAAACTTGTCTCCCATCACCACACAACCATCTCAATATAGTTATCAGGATTCCTTTTCATTGTTTAAGAAATTAAGTTTCAATTTTGAAAAAATGAGATTCCATGACTCACCCTACTAATCGAAAGTATCCTATCAATTCCACCTTAGGATCCCTATGGGAAAGATAGTGACCATATGCAACGATTTTCATCATTACATCCTCACTACCCTTCCCGTAGCAATCCTTAGCTGACATGGGTAGGATACTACCAAAAATATGATGGGACATATAACCTACGCTTCATTTATACTCAATCCTAATCATGAAAGATAAATTAATTAATCTCATATTTATGATACGTTATAATTTATCGTTACATGATATTAGTTTATCAAAAGAGGATACTAGTAGCTTTGTGAGTTACCATCTTCATTAGTTACTCTTTTCAAACTTACATGGTGGAGTAATCGTTCTTAAGTATAATTTTACTAACCATATCTCATATAGAATTGATCCATTCATTGCTTAATTAGTATAGACCTAAATCTCATAAGTTCTTCAATTAATATGATTAGTCCATTTTTTCCTAAGGTACACTAATAACTTAGCGTGTTGAATAAATTCCCTTGTTCTTGTTCAAATTAGTGAAACAATACTAAAAAAATAAGTAACTCCGAATATGAAAGGGTTTAAGGTACCTCAATATGGGATGAAGATATGAAGAGACACAAATAAGATATCCTTCTCTCGCAATGAGTTAAATGACCTATAAACAAGATAAACTAAAAAGAGGATGGATTAGTAGATAGATGGGAGGGTTTTTTGACAATGTCGATCGGGAAGTGAAAACTTCCTAGGATGTATGTTAACCCTCATTTTGATAAAGATAGGATTAAATCATATATTGATAAATTGGATGTAGAAGAATCGAATCAAAAAAGAAACTCGAAATGCTAGATGTAAGATAAAATACATATTTGATCTAAATGAATGCAAAAGTAAACCAAAACTAGGTGGTTCAATGGTAAACCAATATTTTAAAGGGTCAATCGATAGTGATTGAGGCATATCAACTTGAACAACATTGTAAAATGTAGATCTTAAATCTCTTGAGGAATATCTGGAACTTATGATGCATTGAGATGACAAAATGGGAACCCTGCAGAGATATAAGGACAAGATCTAACAGAAAGGATGAAAAAAATTATGGAAACTAAGGATGAATGTAATAAAGACATATATGGTTGACATTTACTAGGAAGAGTCGATGGAAATTATGGATGGGAAGAATGGATCTCGGGATGATAGAGAGGTAAAATGACAAGATCTGGATGTTGGATTGATGCATAAATAGAAAGTAGATGATGGGGGATCTGAACGATAGATAAACTAATGGAAATAAGGCTAGGTCGATGGTGTCCGAGATTGATCTAAACTTGGAAAAAAATTGATGGGCTAAAATGAAGACCTGTAAACAATAAATGAAGGCTTGGGAATGATAGAGGCAGAGAGTTTCGATGATAATTGAACTTGTACAAGATCTGATGATGATATTTGCAAAAGAGGGTCCAAACATGCAATGATAAAATAGGTCTTTAGATTTCCCAAATATGGTCACAAAATCTCCAAGAAAGCTTCAAGATGACTTTATCAGCTGCAGAGAAAGTGACAAATGAAAGAAAGATCGTAAGAAATCTTGAAGAATCCAATTTTACATCTTGAGAAAAGGAGGGGTAGGGTTAGATTTATAGGTTTTATGGCGACCCAGATGGGTCACCACCGATCACGAGGATTCATCCATTTTGGAAATGGGAAGGTGATGAGCTCAAGAAAAAGAGCCCAATTGATGTATGATTATTGTTTGGAAGAGATAAAATGAATTAGGGTTGGATAGAATGTGTAAATGAGTAGGTGGATGGTGGAGAATATTAAATAAAGGCCATGGAGAGGTGAAAACATTAAATGATGGCCTAGAAAGGATAAAATGGAGGATTTAAGAAGAGAAAATGAATTAAATGATAGTTTTACATTAACTAAATATGATTATGGATGATTAAGGAAGAAATAATGATAGGTGGGATAAATTGAATTTTGAGGGAAGAAGGGAAATTTGAAAGGGAAGAGAGGTATGTATGAAACGATGAAGGAGAGTGAATGTGAGGTAAGGGGTAGTGATACCAAAAATTGATGTCTACATTTGCCCCTTTTTTTCAAGTGGTTTACATTGGGTAAGCCATGAGACAAAAATGAAGAGAGATGAAAATATGATTGATGAGGTGTTCCCCCTCAAACTAGGGGTTAACAAAATGAAAGGAAACTGATCATGAGTTGGAAAAAGATAGATGAAGAGGGAAAGGGTGGAAATGATGAGATAAGATATCCATGAAGAGGATTAAATAAAAAAATAAAAAGTAAATAAAAATACGACAAAGTGACTTTGGAATCACTTTAGTAGGGAATAAAGTATGGCCTCAATGGAGATAGCATAAATGTCCTACGGACCTTTGTGTCGAAAAAAACCACTACAAAATGGAGGGAGTCCCAAGGGGAATGGACTAAAAAAGGATGTGCAAGCCATGGGAAAAAAAATTCAAAGGAAAACATCAAATATGCACAAAAAAATACAAAAAGGGTCTAGATAATGGTCACGAAAAAAGGATAAGGGCGGGAAAAAGATAAAATATGCGTTCGGGGTGGGACGAAAAAGAGATAAAATAATGGTTCCCCAAGAGGGAGCACACAATATCCATAATAGTAAGATGATGAAGGATAAGATAATGGTGCCATAAGAGGCATCACAAGGATGGCCATAAAGGCATGAGGATGCAAAATGATAGATGTGATAGATGTTGAATCCTGCAGGACACAATAAGGATGTGATATGAGGACCACTCAAGGAAAGGTAGAAAAATATAATTTGAAAGGAAGGATTGATCAAAATAAGTGAAGAGGGAGATTGATTAAAAAGATAGGGTCGGGTCGATGGTGACCAGGTAGGGTCGTGGTGTGGTGACCGAAGATGAAGCAACGACGACCCAAGGAGGTCGGTGATAACCGAGGTTAGTGGGATATATAAGCCCCTGGGTCGGCCAATTAGGATCATTTTCACTATGCGAAGTGATGATTAAGAGCTCTGAGATATAAAGAGAAAGTGATATTTCAAGAGAAATGGAGGCCAGAGGAGCATCGAGGAAGCACCAGAGGACTCGCATGATGGTAAGTGCCTAAACCCTAGCTTGTTTTTAAGCATTTTTGTTGTTTTTGTTTATTTTTTACATTTTTTTATAATTTTGGGATTTACGCATGGGGAAGGCCTTTGGTGACCTGGATGCGTCGCCATTGACCGGGCCTAAAAGGGTGTCAACCCACCCTTAGAGACATTATCCCAATGTGGGTTGGTGTAAACCAAGGGTAAAATGGTAGATTTTAGATTTTTGATGAGATTTGGATGATGAGGAATCTAACATTTACGTGTTTGATTAGTTTTGTAGGCATGAAATAATTTATATATGAGAGATAGAGTGTTGGCCTTTGCATGACTAGATTAGGGGTGATGTGATAGATATTGGGTGGGATCACTTAGCTATATTTTGATTGGGTGGATTCTGGCATTACCAGTAGATTCCACGAGATGTTGGACTTATGATTATACTAGTAGATAGATGGGATGTGTGGATAGGAAAATTTTGGTTCACAACAGTGAGATGACTGTCACACTAGAGGATGTATATTGCATCCCAAGGCTACCAATATAGGGGAGTAGATATAGCCTATTACAACGGATAACAGATTGGGATTTATGACATGATTTTTTGGAGCCGATACTCCACATATTACTTTTTCATCTTGGGAATTTCATATTAAGACCCAATATGAGCGAGGGGTATCCAAGAGTCAATTGATGTTGGGGTTAGCACACCAGTTGTACAGATAATATATCAGATCTAAGTATACATGCAAATAAAAGTGGATATTCTACCAGAAGAAATACACAAAACAAGAGATATAAATCAACACCAAATTTAACGTGGTTCACCCAGTGTGGGGTACGTCCACCAAGAAACAATACAATCTATTATCCAAAGCTTTGACAAGATATACAATGAATATTTACAATCTTCCACGCCTCTCGGATGTACAAAGACTTTCTTTCACACAAAATTTTGTTTATTCTCCAAGAATTCTCCCTCTCATAATTATTCTCATAATAATCATCAAATTTTGCAAGTTCTTCTTAATTCTTACTTCTAAACCCTAGATTTCATACTTATATACGCGTATACAAACTGAGGGAACTTAGCCATGCAATTACAATCAATAGATCTACTTTAATACTAAAAATAGATCTAATTCCCGAGAGTTAAATAAAACACTCTTGCCTGTGTAACCAACATCGGTTAGCCCTAACCAATATCCATTCCTCCTTTCCTCGATCGATGCCGATCGAGGTGACTCATGCGAGTCCCTCCATAGCCGATGTCGATTATTATGTTTTCTAGCAAGTTTCATATTACATGTTAATCCAAAGTAATTGAGCTCCACAACTCAACAATATCCCACTTGGAGATTAATTACTGCACCATACATGTACAATGTCATTCTTGGATCCTTCCTTAGCTTTGTTTCTTCCTCTTCAAGTATCAAAATCAAATACCAACATAAGTGGAGTGTAGCTCCAACTTATCCTTTGTTAATGGCTTTGTTAGCATATCCACGGGGTTCTCACTCGTATGAATATTTTCCAGATTCAACTACCCATCCTCCAATACATGTCGTATGAAGTGATACCTCAACTGAATGTGTTTTGTTCTTAAATGAAACATTGAGTTATTTTCCAAATGAATTACACTCTGACTTTCATTGAATATTTTTCAATCATCTTGCTCCTTTCCCAACTCTTTCATGAACCTACTCATCCATATCATCTCCTTGCTAGCCTCTGTAGCTGCAACATACTCTTCCTATGTAGTAGACAAAGCCACAACCTTCTATAATCTTGAAATCCAGCTAACTGTCGTCCCACCTAATGTGAAAATATATCCAGTAGTGCTCCTCCTACCATCCAGATCTCTAGCCATATCTAAATCAACATAGCCACATAATGAAATATCTGAACCTCCATAGCATAACTGCATGCTAGATGTCCCTTTCAAATACTTGAGTATCCATTGGACTGCTTTCTAATGCTCTTTACCTGGATTAGCCATATATCTACTCACAACTCCCACTTCATGTGTAATGTCTGGTCTGGTACAAACCATAGCATACATGAGACTCCCAACTATGAAGCATATGGAACTTGTGTCATGTATTTGAACTCCTCATGTGATGAAGGAAACTGATCTTTTCTCAATTTGAAGTGTCCAAACCATAGGTGTACTAACTAGTTTTGCATTCTGCATCTTGAACCTTTCTAACACCCTGTAGATATAATCCTCCTGAGAAAAATACAATTTCTTGTTCTTCCTATCTCTGTGTATTTGCATGCCAAGGATTATTTTTGCAGCTCCTAAATCATTTATAGCAAATATGTGAACTAGCTTTCCCTTAATCTCACAAAGGTCCTCCATACTAGATCCTGCAATAAGCATATCATCCACATACAATAACAAAATAATATAGCTCCCATTTTCAAGTTTCTTAAAATAAACACAATGGTCAAATTCACATCTCAAGTAACCATGTTCATGCATAAAACTATCAAACCTCATCTATCATTACCTTGGAGCTTTCTTGAGCCCAAATAGGATCTTTTTCAACCTGCACACTAATTTCTCCTTACCCTTGACTTCATACCCAAGTGATTGCTACATATAAATCTCTTCATCCAAATCACCATGAAGGAAAGTCATCTTCACATCTAGTTTCTCTAAATGCAAATCCTCTACTGCAACTAAACTCAATACAGTGGGAATAGAAGTCATCTTTACAATAGGATAAAATATTTCACCAAAGTCAATACCTACTTTTTGTGCAAATTTGTTTACTACAAGCTTTGCCTTGTACCTTTTCTCTCATCCACCCTCTTCTTCCTTGATCCTATAATCCCACTTGTTTCTACAATGTCCTCTTACCTATTGGTAACTTAACCAAATCCCAAGTCTGGTTTTAATCCAAGTGTTCCATCTCCTCATCCATGCCATGTTCCCAATGGACGTGGGTCTCATCTTGCATTTCTTCTTCAAAAAATTTTGGTTCACCATTATCAGTCAATAATAAATATAATAGAGAAGGTGTAAATCTTTTTAGTGGTTTACTTATCATTTTTGACCTTATCACATGAGTTTGGGGTACTGGAGGCTCATTCTTAACCTCCTGGGTATTTGTATCCAAATCTATCGCTGACCAATGCTGATCACCTATAATTGATGTCAGCTTTACTAACCAATGTCGGTTTGGCTCTTTTCAGTAACCGATACAGTTCTCATTGACCGATGTTGGTTAGGGGTCAACCGACACCGGTTACTATGTAACCATATTGGTATTACTTTTAAATCCAAGATTTCATTTTCATTCACAAAATTCTCAACCGGTTCGTCCTTGGGTACCAAAATTTGATCCATGTACATTCTCTTTTCATTCCATTCAATATCACAAATCCTAATAATTTTAGAATTCTCTAAATCCCAAAAACGGAATCCAAAATCACCAGATCCATAACCAATGAAAGCGCATCTCTTAGATTTTAATCCGAATTTTTCCTATTTTCCTTATCAATATGCACAAAAGCTTTTAAACAAAGAACTTTAAGAAAAGAAAGAACTACCTCTTTTTAGGTCCAAGCTTCCTCTGGTATTCCTCCATATTGTGAACTTGAAGGCCCATGGTTAATCAAATAAATCGATGTATCATCTACTTCTTCCCAAAACTAAAAGGGAAATCCAACATGTATCCTCATACTTTTTAGCACGTTCCATGATTTTCTTGATCATTCTTTCGTAACACCATTCTCTGCGGTGTTCTTGGAACCGTTATTTTTCTACGTATCCCATTCACTAAACAATAATCATCGAAAGTCTTGCTACAATATTCACCACCATTGTCATATCTAAGGAACTTTAACTTTGAATTTGATTCATTCTCAACAACGGATTTCCATCTTTTAAAAGTCTCAAAAACATAAAATTTACATTTAATACAATAAACCCATACCTCTCTTGTAGCATCATCAATGAAAGTAACATAATCTGGGATCCTCCATAAGAAGCTACCCGAGTAGCCCCCACACATATGAGTGTGCAAGCTCCAATTTTGTTCCTTCTTATTTGCCCCAACTTTGAGAAATTTCACTCTCTTTTGCTTTCCAAAGACAAAATTCTCACGAGAAATCAAGATCTAAATCTTTCAAATATGATAACTTACCCTTAGATTTTAAGATCTGCATTCCTTTTCTACTCATATGTCCCAACCGATTATGCCACATGAATGCATCTAAACATATAGTAGATAATACGAGAAAAGGAATCAAGAACACGTAGATAAATATAACGTTCCTACCTTCTTACCTCTTGCCACAACAAAAGCACCCTTGGTGACTTTCCAAGAGTTTGTTGTGAATTTAACCCTGCAACCAGATTCACCTAGTTACCTTGTAGAAATAAGATTCCTCTTGAGGTTGGCACATGCCTCACATCTTTTAATACCCAAGTATTTCCATTTTACAATTTTAGATGAACTTCCCCTTTACCAGTAATACTGCAAGGTTCATCATCACCCAAATAAACATGCCCAAAATTGCCCTAGACATAATTTTTAAAATAACCCTTATTAGGGGTTGCATGGAAAGAATCTCTTGACTCTAAAACCATGATTCAATTATATTATCTAAAGAAATAATAAGAGCATCTTGCATTATCTTTTTGTAGCAAGATTTTCTTCTTTACCTTTTTGTCTGGTTGTTGGTTCTCTTTATCCTTTGACCAACAATCTTTCTTTGCATGTCCTTTCTTTCCACATTTCCAACAGGTAATTACCTTACCTCTGGATTTATATCTTCTATCCCTTGACTTTGATTTCCCATTACTCTTACTCTTGGATATCTCCTTCTACCTACCCTTGCTTTCTACATTCAAAGCATTCCCAGATGATGATTCCTTTGTACTCTTCCTACAAATTTCTTCATTCAAGATTATACTAACCACATCATCAAACTTCAAAATATTATTAGCAGATGTTGTATTACTAATAGTCATTACCAATTTATTCCAACTATCAGGTAAAGAACATAAGAATAAAAGTGCTTTCACTTCATCATCAAACGGTATATCAACCGATTTTAACTGATTTACAATAGAACATAAATCATTCAAATGACTAGATGCAAATCCACCTTCATGCATATTAGAACTAAATAGTTTCTTCATTAAATAAACTTTATTTGAAGCATTAGGTTTTTCAAATAAATTAGCAAGAGATTTCGTTAACCCTACCGTAGAAGTCGCTTCGTAATATTGGAATCCATAGATGCTTTGTGCTCAATCTTATAGATCCCAAAGCCTTTTTATCAAGAATCTTCCATTCTTCATTAGTCATCTTCGTAGGTATAGAATTCTAATCCAATGGTAATTAAAAATCTATTTGATACAAATAATCTTCAACCCGCATCTTCCATAATTGATAATTTCGACCATCGATTTCTCTAGCTTGTATTTTTTTCTTCTACCATTGTTGTAGCTCCCACTCAATCAAAAAAACCTCTGTGAGTAAATATTTCAACACACAAAACCCTTAAACAAAGCTATGATACCAGTTGTTGGGGTTAGCACACCGGTTGTACAGATAATATATCATATCTAAGCATACATGCAAATAAAAGCAAATATTCTACCAGAAGAAATACACAAAACAAGAGATATAAATTAACACAAAATTTAACATGGTTCACCCAGTGTGGGCTACATCCACCAAGAAACAAGCCAATCTATTATCCAAGTATTTGACAAGATATACAATGAAGATTTACAATATTCCACACCTCTCAGATGTACAAGTACTTTCTTTCACTCAAGATTTTTCTTCTTCTCCAAGAATTCTCTCTCTCACAATTATTCTCACAATAATCATCAACTTTTGCAAGTTCTTAATTCTTACTTCTAAACCATATCTTTCATGCTTATATAGGCATATACAAACTTAGGGCACTTAGCCATGCAATTAAAATCAATATATATTCTTTAATACTAAAAATAGATCTAATTCCCAAGAGTTAAATAAAATGCTCCCACACAGGTAACTGACGCCGATTATCCCTAACCGATGTCGGTTCCTCCTTTCCTGATCGATGCCGGTCATAGGTGACCGATGTCGGTCCCTCCATAACTGATGTCAGTTACTGTGTTTTACAACAAGTTTCATACTGCACGCTAATCCGAAGTAATTGATCTCCACAAATCAACAATTGATTTTCTTGGTGATGATGACGATCTCAAGTTATGCACTACCAAATTTAGGGAGATTTAGGTTCTCGTGGAAAATGGAAGGCATTGTCACAAATATTATAGATCATAAGACAATGTTTTATTTCAGAATCGATTGTTAGCACATGTGTATCATGAGCTATGCATGTACTCACCGAGGAGGAGGATATGATTGGATATAGGGTTCTTTCTCCATTATCGGGCCTATGAGCACATAGCAATGATTAGACCACCAGGGTTACCATAGATGAAAAATGATCACATTGAGTTGGTTGTTGGATTTTTAAGGTGGTGAGCTGATTAGGCTCATGGGGATAGAGGAGAGAGGGATGCAAATTGGTATAGTGATAGAATCATAGAGCTTGATGTGGATAAGGTTAGATGGCGGTCGTATTATGATTATCCTGCATGTCTTGGGGTTGATGTAGGTTTTATTGGTATGTGATAGATGATATGGATACAAGGGGAGGCTTGATATGATAGAGGTCACACATTTTTATATCGATGCCGTTTGACATAGTGCGACAGTTCCTAGAGATTCTATTAGATATGGACGAGATGAGTTAGATAGGGACATACCGAGTCCGATATGGCCAACCCATTAGAGGAGGCAGGGGCACCATGGGATGAGGATGATGATTTCTAGGTTAGAGTTTGATTCACAGATTGGATGATGAGGACATGAGTGGTTCAAATGGTAGCAAAGGGGGACAAGGGTGAAATTGGTGAGGAAGAGGAGGTTCTTGTGGAGGAGGATGCAACTCCTAGAGGTGAGGAGGTTAATGGTGGTGGGGATTTATAGATATCTCAATTGCACAGAGAGCATGATCCATCCCACTTAGAGAGGGATATAACACGTCGGGAGCGAGAGGCGGCATGCCAGAGGCCATAGTCCTTCGTTAGGAGAAGGAGATGACCATTCCATGAGGGATTACTACAAGAGGCAATGTAATGTGTATAGAGATAGATTTGGGGATCTCATATCGATCCTAGCAATAAAGTTAGGAAGTGGGGCTCTAACAGAATCACAGGGAGTAGGGAAGATAAAACCTCCAGGTATTGTGCCTCTAGATTTAATTAGAGCATTGGTAGCAAAGGCACAATACTATGAGTGTATTGTGACTTCAAAGCTTCCATAGACACTAAGATATGTATCATATCTAGCTTCACAAGGGGATCAAGTGGCGAAATGCCATCTAGAAATATGATGAGCATGGCTTAACCACTATAAGATGCATGACATGAGGGAGGTGATGATGCCCAAGGATTGATTCAACAACATGCCCCAAGGGGGAAATATTTGAGACTCTCGAATGTACAATTTACATATTTGATGATGTATATGGATTGAGACAAGACCCTTAACATCCCGTGACATATGTAATTAGATTTATGATGATATATAAATGATTTTGGTTGTGATTCATAATGTGTCATTTTTTTATTAATGGTTTTGATGATGCTTATGTTAGATTTAGATGTGATGATTATGATTATGATGTTATGGTTTAGATGTAGATGGTGTGGATTAAAGATTATGATGATTATGGATTATATGTAGATGTTATGGGTGATGGATAAGATATAGATGGATTACGGATTATATGTAGATGTTATGGGTTTGATTATGAGGAACCGATAGTGATTATGTTTTAGAAATAAAGTATGATATGGATGTGATGTAATATGGATGTGATTAGCATGGGTATATATTTTTAGGTATGATGTAATAATGGATAAATATTATGATGGTTTATAACTATGTTAGCTATGATTGATGTTATACTTAAAATTACACACAAAGAAATGAATAAATTAGGAATATTTTGTCATGCAAATGTGTAACAAGGAAATTAACAATTTTGAGCATGACAACTATACCCTTGTGTTATTTTTTTAATTCCTATCATTCCAAGACACCTCAGTCTATCCATTCAGTCCAAGTGACCTCCCAATTAATGTTATCTCATCCCCTAGGTGATTTTAGGAGTTCATTAAAAGTTCAGTAAGCTACGGGCATTGTGGGAAGGGCTATCACCGGCCTTCCTAGGGATGGAATGAACCCATGGAGTGGAGAAGAAAACCCAAAATGGATGCGGAGGTGATTAAAATGTCTTGGGATATCATGGAAATGATTCAATAATATTTTGGAATATCTCGGAGAAGTTGGGGTAGTTTCACCAGAATTAGGGTTCACACGCAAAAAAAAGCCACCGAGCTTGTAAGGTGATTTCGGGTGATCCAGATCGAGTTAGGAGAAAAAAACTTCATTGGAAATATAATTCCAATCCCTAAAACATGGTTAAATCATATTTTTCACAACACTTTGGCACATTAGGTCTACAGGCAGATTTTCTCAAGCATAGGTAGAGTACCAAATAAAAAATCTGATTTTTTAAAGATAAAATGGAAGAATAAAGACATGATAACCCCACCATTGGATTAAAAATTCCATTTATAGTTAGTATCATATAAAATGTTTCCAAAAAGTCCATCGGGAGCTCAAGTTATCATCGTCACAAGTTGTCCTCTTAGAGCAAGTTCGGGACTTAGCCAAATTTTGGGAGGACACATGTCAAGACAGGAGCCCGGAGGGATTTTGTGTCCGTGAAGTCCTTGAGGGTTAGGGACATCAACCTTGGAAAAATGTTCCTATCTCCCATGTGACCTATGAAATCCCATACGACCATTGAGATTATCAATTCAGTCCCCGGGTGCAATTTGGAGCTCAAATTCCCTACCGTTAGATCTCTGCCACGTGTAAGGTCCAGGAGTGCCATGGAATTTTATGTCCCTCACGTCCCTCATAGGTCATGGAAATAAAACCTTTAATAATGTTCCCAGACCTCTAGGAGATTTTATTTTCACCCATATGACCCACTTCTAATCCCTTAGTGCTTTAAAGCTGATTTTAGAAAACTCACGCCTCCTCGTCGATCGCCACCATGTGTTGCCGTCTTTCTCATCATGGAGTGTGATGTCCCTCAAATCCCTTTTAGGTGAGGGATGTCTGGGACAAGAAAATTTTCCCAGCCCTATCTCAACATGATTTCAAAAATTTAAATATTTACCTATTTCCCTTCTTCTAACTGCTTCCACTCGCGAGCACAACCATATCTCCATTCTTCCTCTGCAACCTCCTTGCCATCAATCCACCATTGTTGAACCTTGAACCAGAAATTTCACATAAATACTCTCCTTAACTCCATGAAAGCATACATGTGTTAGAAGGAAGCTTGATAAAACTAATAAAGAGAAATGAAGAACAACAAAGAGAACAATAGAAAATCTCCATTGCCAAAAAAATAAATATTCACAAAAATATTGTAAACCAATACACGAATCAATGAATCTTCTTTTTCTGTTTATTCCTATGTCCCAGACTCATCAAATAAATAATTCCAAACTCTCCTCTTGTACAACATATCATTCACAATGAATAAATCTCCTTTTCGGCTCAACAAAGAAAGAAGTGGGATTTCTCGTCAAACTAGTTATCGGATTGAAGTAAAATTTCATGTGAAGCATCATAAGTAAAATCTTATCACTATGGAGTTGATTTCATCATGAATGGAGACAAAAACAAGACTTGTAAATTTCAATCTCCATTAATGGCCACCATGACACAGTAGTGGAAAAAATCAGCGAGCTACCTCTCCACTTCTTAGGGTTCCAAGTGGGTGAAATTACACAAAAATTGGAGGGAATGATCATTGAAAAATCTAGTTTCGTGTGAACTAGTTTTCGCACCATGAAGTCCCTATTTTTAGGGATATGGAGGGATAATTTTTTTATCATAATTCTTCCCTCTTTGAATAAATTCTCAAATTCCCGAAGATCCAAGTGAGAAAAATCATTCGAAATTCAAAGGGAAGGGTCTCCAAAAATCTAGTTTCTCTCAAACTAGTTTTTGCATGATGAAGTTTCTAGTTTCTTGAGATATGAAGGACTAATTTTTAACAGCGTTTTTCCCTTGTAGCTCTATACCCAAAGCTCTTACCTGACATAAATTTTCATTTATAATTTTGAGCTTTTTGGAAAGAGAATCATGATGAAAATTGGAGCACGAGTTCATGACAAAGAGCCGAATCCAAAAAGTTGTTCCCATCATAAACAAGAGGTCATTTTCACCACTTACTAAAAATAGCATATGTTATACTTCCTCACATGCTATAAATTATGAGTCCCACTAAATTACATGTTCGATCACTCAAGACAATCAAAAAGGGGTAAAATGAAAAGTAAGACAGAAAATGACTTCTTCCCAAAATAGCAAGTCCCCAAATAACAACCTACTAAAAATAGAAATGTGCTAAAAATAAAAATATCTTAGGAAAAAGGAGGTTGGAATATGGTAGATGGTTCAGAAGGTGAAATTAGAGCAAGACAGGTGATATGCCCCAAAATAGTAGAGCATGGGCTCATATTCTAAAAATAGAAAGTTTTCATTTCAGAGTGGAAAATTACATATGAATTTTTTTTCACTCACCTTACTACTTTTTGGAATCCCCTTTAAATAATGAGATGGTTTCATGAGTTTAAAAGGAGGAATGAGAAATTCACAGAGGTCCTGGAAGCATCATCTTGAGTACAATGGTTTACAGAAGCAAGGTAGGGCATCACAAGGCACATCACGTGAATTCATCTTCATCACTTAAGGAACCAAGCAATCCAAAGTGAATTGGTCAGAATGATTTCAACAAGTCAAATGGTTCATCAACCAAGTTTCAAGGAGGTTCATCATGGGAATTTTATGTGTTCATCTCAATCTTATAGTGGTAAACATCATAACAGTGTTTCTAAACACTCATTCTATGGTCTAGGATGTCCATGCATCATAGAGTTTCATGGTCATCACTAGATTGGGAAAATGATTCAAATTTATTCAAGGGAGCAATCTTCATCAGTGTAGAAGATCACCAGTGGCAAAAATATTTGCTCAAAGTTCATGGCTACATCAAGGCATTCAAAGCATTTCGTCATGAGGATTGTTTTTCCCTTCATCCCTTCCCTCTCCCTCTCTTTCCCTCTCTACTTTCTCTCTCCATTCTAATTCTTCATTATGCATCATCATTGTATTTTGTTCTATTCACTTAAGTGACTTATTTTAAATTTTTAAAAGTATTTTCTCAAAATTATAAGAGAAATACTTAATTCATGGAAAATGAAAGGTCACGAGTGGAATATGGAAACGAAGATTCATGTGAGGGAGGTGAAAGGACAATTTAGATTGCTATAAATTGTAATGAGCTCTTCATTCTAAAGGGTTCTTCAAATTATGAAATTATTCTAGTTGGTTGTATTCTTGTAAATTCATGAGAGAGATTTTGCTCACTTGTGAGTGAAAAGAGTTAGCCACTTTTCCCTATTCTCAATGTCTTCCATTCTCATACTATGTACAATTTCTTCTTGAGCATCAATACAAGAAGAAGGAGTTTCAAGCCTTTTTGACTAAGGGGTTTACTAATACTTTGTGTTCATTAAATTCTAATTGGTCTTGTTTTTGTTTACAATATTGTTTCTTCCTAACTTTAGTGCATGTGATGAAAATTCTAACTAGTGTGTGTAGGAATCTGATTTTCTACTTGTAACATTAGTTCTCCTACCTCATTTCTCACTCCCCTTTCCCACTCTTCAGAAAAATTATTCCCTAGAAAGAGAGTGCTTTGGCTTTGTCACGTGGTCGAGTGGAGTGCCCCTATGGGATCCCCGGCCATAAGGCCACTAGGAAAATCCATCTTTACTCGTGTGCATGCATGTACCGAAGTTGCACTAGTTAAGTAGAGGGAATTAGATTCCCAGAGCATTGACAAGAAATCCACCAGTTTGTCCACTTGAAAATTTTTCTTACCAACATTTTTTGATGCCCACCGTAGGGGCAGATTAAAGATTCGCACCCAAAATATGACCGCAAGGTCCAAAAAATTTGAAAAAACAAAAAAAAAGAGTTCATGAAAATCCATTGTTGAAGGCTACACTGTCAATTTCTTGCAAGTGACCTTTCGTATTCCATAGTGTCTTTTCATATTCCTATTACATATTTTTTTAGTGCTAGAATTTGAAGAAGAATTTTCAAGTAAAAGCTGAAGTGGAAACAATGGCAAACGAAGTAGAAAGACCTCAACCCATTGTTCTATGGGGAAGAAATATAGGCCCGTTCACTCTTGAACCACCTCTTCATGATCTACCAACAAGTTCCCTAAGAAATTTCCAAAGTTCAAAGGTGATGGCACACAACTCCTTGAAGAGAACATATCAGCCTTCACCACATCATGTGGGATTCTTGGTGTCCAACATGAAGATGTCGTTATAAGATTATTCATGGAGTCTCTCAAGAAAAAAGAAATGAAATGGTTCTACCTCCTACCTACCCAATCCATCACTTGTTGGAATGACATCGAAAGGAAGTTCTCGAGAAAGATTCAAATTTACTGAGGAATATCAATACCTCTTGGTGCAGTTGGCTCAAATGAAGAAAGTAGAAGGTGAAACTATGAGAGACTTCATGGCTCATTTTGAATGGTTGCTTTGCAGGATACCTGAAGAGGATTCGCCATCTGAAAACAATGTCAAGAGATTATTCATCAATGCTCAATCACCGGAGGTAGGATTTATCCTATGCATATTTCAACTAAGGAACATTGAAAAATCACAAAGGATGGCCACTAAACTTGATGAAAATATCATCCTCTCTGGAAAGATCAATAATCTATCAAAGGGAAAGACACAACATCTTAGAGACGAGAGAACAAATCCATTGCTATAAAAATTGGCGAATGAGATGATGTCATTGAAGAGGGAAATATTTGAATGAGTTTCTTCTCAAAGAAGCAATGGAAATCAGATTGTAGGAGCACCCCAAAGGCTTTCCTTGGAGGCCCCACCTATCAATGCAAATTGTAGGAGTAAGGAAAATGAAGAGGAGCTTGAACCTAGAAAGTGAAGGTGGTGATTTCCTAGAAAGTGATGAGTTTGAGAACGATACACAAATCAGATTTTGTGAGTATTCTAGAGGTGATGAAGATGATGAAGAAGATGCACCTAGTTTCTCATGTGTGGTATTCACTCATTCTCAGTCTGATAAAGGAACATCTCCCTCCACTGTTGTAAATAAAAAGAAGACTAAATATCCTCCTATGGTGACTCGCAAAAAAAAATAATCAATCAAGGATATCTACTCCCACCCTCCATGGAGTCTGCATTATTGAAGCTTGATCCTGTAGTAAGTAAGAAGGCTCCTGCAATCCCAAGTAAGTCTTTTGATGCCTCTTCCAAGTCTAAATCTAAATCTTCTCCTATAAAATCTAGTTCTTTGAAATATCCTAGTGTACCTTTCAAGATCCCCTTTGTTCCCCAAAAATCTACTCCTTCTTCCAAACCTATCCCAACTCCAAAATCAGTCCCTTCATCACCCTCTCCCGTATCTTCTCCTTTTGATTTCATAGAATATGCAAACAAAGCCAAAGTCCAAATTACTAAAACTGAATATTTGCGAACTCATCCTAAATAATTTAAGAGGTTAAATCGATATATCAAGAGTGGTAGTCTAACACCAAATTTTGTAACTTCTAGTTCCAAATGCATGTTTCCAAACCCACCTACGCCTCCCTCACAGAACATGCTTTCCTTAATCACATCCAAGATTGACAAGGTCGATCCTTTCTATGTCTCCCTTCTTGTTGGAGAATATGTACTGAACAATTACATAATAGATTTTGGTGCCTCAGACAACATGATGCCTTTGAAGGTCGCTAAGGCTCTCAAACTTACCATGACTCCACCTAGTTTCTCTTTTTACTCTTTGGATTCAAAAGAATTCTCACTTGTTTGGAATGTCAAAGATGCACAAGTGGCTCTCGCCATATTTCCAAACAAGAAAGTTTCAACAATGATTTTAGTAGCAGACGTCCCAACCTCATTTGGAATGTTACTAAGTAGAAGTTTCTTCCAAGACTTGAGAGGAAAATTCAGATGAATTGGTCATCCGAAACCATACCAGTGAAGGGATACATGGAGAAATTACTTCCCAAGAAGAAGATGAGGTACACGGTGTGAAAGTCCAGAATCCCAGAAACCAACATCTTATATCAAGATACCAGGCAGATGAATCACTTTGTGAAAACTAAGGAGGAAGAGGATATTCCCATATTGATAGGGCTAAACATGCCTTCCTAGAGAGGCATTGACCTTGAAGAAGCATTGAGGATATTTTAGTTATAAGAGGGCATCCCTAAATTTCTTGATGATACAAACCGTGATAAAGAGGAAATGGTTCTTGATGATTTTCAAGTAAAAAAAACAACTTATGTTCTTATCTGTGATGAGGAGTTATTCTCATTCCCATTTGGGGATGAATATGACCTCATCAGGCCATCTATGGAGAGAAACTACCATCTTGTGATGAACCCACAAATTTTTTAAAAGAACCGCTATACAAGAATTGCTTAGAGCCATAGAAGAAACTGAAGATCTTGAGCTCAGTCTCAAACTCCTGATGTAATCCATGAACCTACAAGATAAGCATGAATCTGATTTGAAATCTTCAATTAATGTGAAGGTTGGCCATGTTGAAAAAAAGAAAGATGATAAATATGATTCCCCCCTAAGCCAATGATTGATGGATGCAATGATGAAATGGAGATATTTTCTTTCCCATTTGAAGAAGAAGACTCTTTCCATGATGAAGAAATTAAAGAAAGGAGTTATGAGGCATTTGAAGATGAAGCTCCTCTTGATGAAGGATTGATAGAATGCAGCGATTCCCAAGATAATGAAGTAACCCTTCCTGGATAGTTCCCTTGAGCTGAAAAATAAAGATTCTTCGAAGGCATACAAAGATGAGTGGAGGAAGTAACAAAGGAGATCTTTGTGCAAGAAATATTGGATGCAATGGAAGTTGCGGAAGACCCCAAGCTGATTCTTGATCTCTTAACTCATGTCATGGCCATACAAGACAAGTATGAGGTCACTTTTAATCCTTTGTCAATACTCAAGCACCTCACAAAGTGGAGTAGAGAAAAAGGATAAGTCTGAGGTTTCTCATGGAAAAGAGGTCAATGAGCATAGACCTGGGAAAGAAAAGAATCTAGAATGTTCAAGAAATTTGAATGAAAAGTAACCCTAGGGCAGGGGATAGGATGCTCAATGAGGAATCAACTACGTGGATAAATGTGGAATGCAACTGGCACTATGAAACCAATTTCAAAGAGGATGAAGGCAAGGAATTTCCAAGAAAAGACCTAAGAATCAAGAAGATCGCATGGACTCACTCTTAAAAAAAATACAGATGGCCATGAAAGAACCCATATTCCATAAATAGTTAAGGAGAGGAGGTTACTTTTTGGAAACATTCAATGGCTTCATATAACAATATCACTCAATGTTACCCACTCACGAGTAAATTTTCAGGAATGAAAAGTACTTGAGTTGAAAGAAAGTTACCCTCGCCTTGTACCATAGGTGATTACTAGGTGTGTTTCCATTTTTTTCATTTCCCTTCCCTGTTGTGGGTCGTGTGTTTCCTTTCCATCTTTGTGTGTGTGTGTGTTTCCTTCTTCGCTCTCCCTCTTGTTTTAAGTTGTACATGACTTTGCAAGGCCCAATGTATAAGGAACTAGTCAACAGATCATATGGTCTAAAATTAAGATTCTAGATACCCCATGTCATGTCTTCACTACACTCAATCCATGTTGTGTCCCCAATCTAGAGCCAATCTGTTGTCATCAAATGTACAACAAGGAAATTAAATTTTTTTGAGAATCACAATTATACCCTTATGTTAATTTTTTAAGTCCTATCATTCTAAGACACCTCAGTCTATTTAGTCAATCCAAGTGATCTCCCGAGCTTAATGTTATCTCATCCTCCTAGGTGATTTAGGAAAGTCCATTCTTTCCCGTAGGTGATTTTAGGATTTCATTAAAATTTGCAAGCTACATGCAGTTGTGGGAAGGGCTATCACTAGCCTTCCTAGGGATGGAGAAACCCCATGGAGTGGAGAAGAAAATAAAAATAGATGTGGAGGTGATTCAAAGGTCTTGGGACATCATGGAAATGATTCAGGAATATTCTGGAAGGTCTCAGAGAAGTTGGGGCAGTTTCACCAAAATTAGGGTTCACAGCCTAATCGGTAAGCACAAAGCCAAAAACGTCGCCGAGCTTCGAGAAGGTGATTCTCGGGGTGATCCAGATGGAGTTAGGAGAAAAAAACATCAACAAAAATATAATTCCAAGCCCTAAAATATGGTGAAATCATATTTTTCACAACATTTTGGCGCATTAGTCATGCGGGTAGATTTTCTATTGCATAGGTAGAGTACCAAATCAAAACCTGATTTCATAGGGATATAATCAAAGAATCAAGACATCATAACCCCACCATTGGATTCAAAAATCCATTTCCAGTAAGGATCATATAAATGTTTTCCAAAATTTCCATCGGGAGCTCAAGTTATCATCGTCACAAGTTGTCCTCTTGGAGCAAGTTTAGGACTTAGCCAAATTTTGGGAGGACACGTGTCAACTCCAGAGCCTGGCGGGATTTTGTGTCCCCGATGTCCCTAAGGGTCAAGGCCATAAACCTTGGAAAATTCTCCCATCCCCATGCGACCTCTCACGGAACCCCATACCACCATCGGGATTTTGATTTTCAATTCAGCCTCCGGGTGTAATTTGAGCTCAAATTTCCTACCGTCGATCTCCACCACGTGTCGCTTCAAGACCACCATGGGATTTTATGTCCCTCACCGATCAGGGACATAAAGCCTTGAAAAATTTTCCCATCCCTCTAGTAGATATTTTTTCACCCACGTGACCCACTTCTAGTCCTCTCAAAGTGCTTTAAAGCAAATTTTGGAGCACTCATTCCCTCTGTCATCGGATCACCGCCACATGTCACCATCTTGCTCATCATGGAAAATGATGTCCATAACATCCATTTGAGGTGAGGGATGTCAAGGAAAATAAAATTCTCCCATCCCTCTCTCAACATGATTTCAAAATTTAAATATTTACCTGTTTCCTTGCTTCTAACTGCTTCCACTCTCGTGCACAACCATATCTCCATTCTTCCTTTGTAACCTCCTTGCCATCAATCCACCATTGTTGAACCTCAAACCAGACCTATCACATAAATACTCTCCTTCACTCCATGAAAGCATACAGGTCTTAGAAGGAAGCTTGAGAAAATGAAGAACAACGAAGAGAACAGTAGAAAATCTCCATAGCCAAAAAAATGAAGATTCACAAAAATCTTGCAAACCAGTCCACAAATCAATGAACTATATTTTATTGTTTATTCATCTGCCCAAGAAAATCAAAAAATACTTTCAAACTCTTCTCTCATGTAATAGAGTATTCAAAATTAATAAATCTCCTTTCCGGCTCAATGAAGAAAGAAGCGGGATTTCTCGTCAAGCTAGTTGTCGGATTGAAGTAAAATTTGCGTGAAGCACCAGAAGTAAAAACCTATCACAATGGATTTGATTTCATTCTGAATGGAGAAAAAAACAAGACCTAAAAATTTCAAGCTCCATTAATGGTTTTCATGACACATTAGTGGAAGAAATTAATGAGCTACCTCCCCACTTCTTAGGGTTCCAGAGGGGCAAAATTACACAAAAATAGGAGGGAATGGTCATTGAAAAATCTAGTTTTACGTGAACTAGTTTTTGTGCCATGAAGTATCTATTTTTTACGGATATGAAGGGTTGTGTTTTTTATCAGCATTATTCCCTCTTTGAAGAAATTATCAAATTCCCGAAGATCCGGCAAGCAAAATCATCTAAAATTCGGAGGAAGGGTCTCCAAAAATCTAGTTTATCTAAAACTAGGTTTTCCATGATAAGTTTCTAGTTTGTTGAGATATGAAGGACTGATTTTTTATTAGTATTCTTCCATGGTAGCTCCATACCTGAAGCTCTTACTGACATAAATTTTTATTTTTCATTTTCGAATTTTCTGGAAAGAAAATCATGATGAAAATTGGAGCACGAGTTCGTGACAAAGATCCGAATCCAAAAATGTTGTTCCCATCGCAAATAGAGGTCGTTTTAACCAATTAATAAAAATATCATATGTTATACTTCCTCACATGCTATAAATTATGAGTCCCATGAATTACATGTTCAACCACTCAAGACAATAAAAAAGGGGTAAAATGAAAAGTAAGATGAAAATGATTTCTTCCCAAAATAGCAAGTCTCCAAATAGCAACCTACTAAAAATAGAAATGTGTTAAAAATAGCAATATCTCGGGAATAGAGGAGGTTGGAATATGGTAGATGGTTTATAAGGTGAAATTGGAGCAAGACAATTGATATGCCCCCAAAATAGCAGAGCATTGGCTTATATTCTAAAAATAGAAAGTGCTCATTTGAAGTGGAAATTTGCATATGAATTTTATTTCACTCACCTTATCGCTTTTTGGACTCCCTTTGAATAATGAGAAATTTTCATGAGTTGAAAAGGAGGAACAAGAAATTCACGAGAGGTCCTGGAAGCATCATCTTGAGTGTAATGGTTTACAAAAGCAAGGTAGGGCATCACAAGGCACATCATGTGAATTCATCTTCATCACTTAAGGAACCAAGTGATCTAAAGTGAATTGGTTAGAAATATTTCAACAAGTCAAAGGGTTCGTCAACAAATTCTTAAGGAGGGTCATCATGGGAATTGTATGTGTCAATCTCAATCTTAGAGTGGTAAACATCATAACAGTGTTTCTAAACACTCATTATATGGTCCAGGATGTCCATGCATCATAGAATTTGTGGTCATCACTAGATTGGGAAAATGATTCAAATTTATTCAAGGGAGAAATATTCATCAGTGTAGAAGATCACTAGTGGTAGAAATCCTCACTCAAAGTTCATGGCTGCATCAAGGCATTCAAATCATTTTGTCATGAGGAATATTTTCCCCTTCCATCTCCCTCTCTTTCCTCTCTACTTTTTATCTCCATTCTAATTCTTTGTTATGCATCATCATTGTATTTCATCCTATTCACTTAAGTGACCTATTTTAAATTTGTAAAAAGTATTTTCTCAAAATTATAAGAGAAATACTTAATTCATGGAAAATGAAAGGTCACGAGTGGAATATGGAAATGAAGATTCATGTGAGGGAGGTGAAAGGACAATTCAGATTGCTATAAATTGTAATGATCTCTTCATTCCAAAGGGTTCTAATTCTGAAATTCTTCTAGCTGGTTGTATTCTTGTAAGTTCATGAGAGATATTTTTCTCACTTGTGAGTGAAAAGAGTTAGCCACTTTTCCCCTATTCTCAATGTCTTCCATTCTCATACTATGTACAATTTCTACTTGAGCATCAATATAAGAAGGATTTTCAATCCTTTTTTGACTAAGGGGTTTATTGATACTTTGTGTTCATTAAATTCTAATTGGTCTTGTTTCTGTTTGTAGTATTGGTTCTTCCTAACTTTAGTGCATTTGATTAAACTTCTAACTAGTGTGTGTAGTAATATAATTTTCTACCACAAAGATTAGTTCTTCTACCTCATTTCTCACTCCCCTTTCCCACTCTTCACATAAAGTCTTCCCTAGCAAGATATTTCTAGATTTTTTTGTGGGGTTAGTGGAGTGCCCCGTTATATCCATGATCATAAGGCCACCAAGAAAATCCATCTTTACTCACGCATGCATATATGGAAGTCCGATTAAGTAGAGGGACTTAGATTCCTAGAGCATTGGCAAGAAATCCATAAATTTTTCCACTCGACAAATTTTCTCACCAACAGAAGAGTATGATAGGAAAATATTTTATGGAAATGGTGTAACTTTGAGAGAAGGTGACCAAAAGGGGATGAATGACACTCGATTATAGTAAGGAAAACATAAAGAAATGAAGATTTGAACTAGATTGAAGGTAAACAAGAAAATGATCCAATCAAGGAAATGTACTTGCAACCAATAGTAGGTGTTAACACATAACCATCGATAGTTAGTTATCCCAAGGATCACGAGGGAAAGCATGGAAGGTGGACTTATAAACCTAATGTCGACATGACACAAGGGGTTTGGATGACACTTGTATGTAGGAATATAGGCTCTCCATATATAGGTTTTTCTATGTCTATACCCCAACTCGAGAAAAATGGTGCAAATTGATCAATACGGGAAGTTTGCTATAGATGAGAAAGTTGATCAATGCGGGAAGCTTTCCTAGGATGCTTTCTTTTTATTTTTTGCTTTTAATTTTGAGTATATTTAAGTTTGATCAATGCGGGAAGCCTTCACCGCCATGTATATGAGATGGTAGGCATTCTTAGAGGGAGTGGTCTAAATTTTTATTTTTATGAAATGGAAGGATATGATATGCATGATAGTTGTCCTTCGAGGGACCAGTCTATACTTTTAGATACTTTAATTTTATGAACATCTATCTTTCGAGGGAGTAGTATTTTTTTGGATATGATATCTTTTTGGGACGAGCATCCAGGATTTTGAATTTTTATGGTAGAGTTGGGGATAACTAGGTAGACCACTTGATGAGGAAAAAATATTGTATAAGTGACACATATGGACCCTTATCATGGTTTCAATAGGTTGATAAGAGGGAAGTGGATGTAATGATTGCAGAGTTATCACCAAAAAGGAAGAAATATCTATAAGGAATATGCTATGAGTAGATCCGTGGTACCCACATTCAAGGTCATAGATAGGAAAGTGAGGGTAGACCACATAATATCGAATCATTATGATGAAAGATGGAAAAAGCTAATAATGGATGAATGATCACTAGGATGACTAAGTTCTCAATGGTAAGTATGTTAACAATATAAAGGCCACAAGTGTAATTCATTAAGAGGTTTCCTTTTCGATTTATCATCAAGGAGGAAAACGATAGGCTCAAGACCCATACTTATGTGTGATAATATAAGGTCTAATCTAGTTGGGAGAAAACTTTCCATGTTGACTCTTTTCTAGAGTAGTGACATTTTGATTTTATTTAAGGACAAGGTCACCAATGTTAAATTTTGTTCCTTGAGGTCCTTTTTATAATCACATTTGCTAGGATCTTGATAGACATGATGATGGTTGAGAGTGAGAAGGTGAAGTTCATCTAACAACTCAATATTTGTTAGATGTTCTTAGCGAAAATATTAGTTAGAGACAAATTCGTGAAGAAAAACACAAGGATGGGATTTGGAATTCAAGAGGAAGAATGGCCTCAAAGATATAGATGATAGAGAAAGAGGTAGCACCCATAGAGGTGTGGATGCTAGTCCGATAAGCCCAAAGAGAAAAGGGAATATGAAGATGCCAATTACAACTAGATTTATCAATAGTCTTGGAAATAATATTGTGAAGAGTTTTGTTAGTGGCTTTGGCTTGACCGTTAGCTTGAGGATAATATGGAGAAGAGAAGATAAGCTTAATATTGAATGAGTCACAAATATTCTTGAGATATTTTTTTAAAGGACTTTCCATTGTCCATGATGATCTTATGAGGAATGCAAAAACAATAAATGATGTGCTGATAGATGAAATTAATGATTTGATTAGATTTGTTTGATGTGAGTGGAATTACTTCCACTCATTTAGTGAAGTACTCAGTAGTAGTGATGATATAATGATGGTGTTGATAAGAACATGGATTGATGAGGCCAATGAGGTCAAGCCCCCATTATGAGAAAGGCCAAAGATCCTGAGCCGGATGTAAGGCCTAACTAGGAATGTGGATTAGATTAGAATGTTGTTGGAATTTGATGCATTTATTAATGTATTCACAACAATATTGATTGAGAGAGGGCTAATAATAACCCATGCGAAGTATGTGTCAAGATATCCAAACCACAAAAATGGCCACCACAGATACCGTCATGGACTTCTTGGATAACGTATGTGGATTCATGTTTTTTAAGGCAACAAAGAAATATACAATCTTATAAAGGATGCTACCAAGGATGACACAAAAATTAGATCATTCAAGAAAGGTCCTCATTCCTTTTTTAGATAGGTTAGAGGGGATGATTGATTGAGAAATATAGTCAAAATTTGAGAATACCAAATATCACGAGGATTAGATTCGATGAGGTTGACACCAGGTAATTCACTAAGATGAGTTGGTTTATCAAGGTGATGAATGATGATGAAGAGTTTAGACTCTTCTATAGACCAAGGGATGAGAGAGGTTGGAGAATCTATAGTGTCTACAAAGTGGTTAGATGATTGAGGGATGGTTTGAATGGTGTAGAAATCAAATGCTCCAAGAAGGAAGTCAACAATATCTTTATACTTTTTAAGGATCTCATTTTTACATTGATATGTGCCATTGACTTGATTAATGATGAGATAAGAGTCACCATAGATGTCAAGGATTTGGACACCAAGTAAGATAGTAGTTTTAAGATCTAAGATGAGAGTCACATACTTGACCATATTGCTGGTGCATTCAAAATTAAGTTTATAAGTGATGGGGATGGGAGTGTCCCAAGAAGGAATGATAATAATGCCAATTCCACCTTTTGTTGACACTTAGAACTATCAAAGAAGAGTTTCATCTTAAGAGGATAGTATTCATGTTCAAATTTGTTGATAGATTCATCTAGAAATTATTGGTGATGAAGGCGTAGTATCGGGAAGAAGGGAACCGACTAATTGATTTGAAATATCTTATCCCTTGATTAATTTCTAAGAGATGAAACCTAGGTAAAAGTATATCATGAGCATGAGCCATCGAGTGATGTGGTCACTATGATAAGGCTTGGAATTCATGTTCTTGAGAAGATGAAATCTAGTGACAACAAAATTCTTATGATTGAGAAGATAATAGTTAAGCTTTACAGTAGCAAATAAAAGAGAGAAACACAACTTTTCCTCTTCAATGTAGTGAGTCTCATAATTGTAAAGGGTATGACTAATGTAATACATGGCTAGCTCCCTAACTTTCTCATCGCAATGCACAATGCACAAATATGGAACCCAGAGCATGATCATAGGTAGAGACATAGAGATAGAAAGGCTCCCCCTCGCGTGGAGGGGTAAGCATAGGTGGAGATAGGATATACTACTTGAGATCATCAAAGGATTTTTGGTAGTTATCATCCCATTTAAATTCGATGTCTTTATGAAGAAGGTGATGAAAGGGTTGGCAATAGTCAGTATGTTGCGAGATGAAATGATGCACTTATTAAAGATGACCTTTAAGACTATGAAAGCGCTTCAATTTAACATGAGGAGGAATCTCAAGGATTACTTTGATTTTTGCGGGGTCAACTTTAATACCCCTGATGGAAATGATAAATCCAAGGAGTTTACTAGTAAGAACTCCGAACACACACTTGGTTGGATTAAGATGGGGAAGAAATGGATAAGGCACTTGAAAATTATCTTAAGGATAGCAAGTTGATTGGGATGATGCTTATATTTTCCTAAGATATCATCAACATTGTCCTCTACAGTCTTATGGATGAGATCATGAAAGATGTAAGGCATAGCTCCCTAATAGGTGGATCCAGTGTTTTTCAAACCAAAGGGCATGATTCAATAGAAGAAGGTCCCCAAGGAGTGATAGAAGAGGTCTTATGTTGGTATTTTGGTGCGATGAGTATTTTATTATACCCAGAGAAACCATCCATAAGAGAGCATCTCATGGCCTGCAAAGTAAGGTCTACAAGTTGATCGATGTTAGGAAGGGGGAAATAGACTTTAGGGCAAGCAAGATTAATATCTCAAAATCATATTAAATGTGGAGCTTTCTTGAAGCCTTGGAAATAAGTATGATGTTTGAGATCCATTGTGGATAGTTAATGGGGATGATGAAGTTAGCAAAAAGGAGGCGTTATAACTCCTCTTTGAAAATTAGGGAAACTTGAAGGTGCATGTGGCAAAGCTTCTACTTAAATGGCTCTCGCATTAGGAAAGGTAACAATGTTGTGGACAATGATGGAGGTGTTGTGGCCTAACATGTTTGCATACGACCATGTGAAGGCTTGGTTATGTTGAGAAAGAAAAGTGGTGAAGGATTCAAGATCATGTGGATCAAGGGATTGACCCACTTTGAGGATGTAGGGCTCTTGCAGAGTCCCAATGTTGATGTTGATGGTGGAATCATTAAGAAGGGTGGATGTGTCAAGCGGTAAGTTCTTATGAAGATAGGAACCCTTTTCCCCATGTAATAAAGGATGGAGTCATCATCGGTGCATTGAAGAATGTCAATGGTAGGGGAATCTTCCTCTATCATTTCTAGATGTTGAAGAGGGAGGGACCTAGTTTCATTTTCACATTGATAAGTCAGCGGTCCCAAAGTGATGGTGGAGATTAGAAAATCCCGAGGCAATAGACATGGTGTCATCTGTATCCATAACCTCATGGAATGGAGAAGAAAAAGGATAAATATCAATGAGAGCTAGAGATGGTGGAAGAGGGTTTGCAGATTTCTCCTTTTAACCCAAACCCAAATTTTTATGGGGTTTGAGATATTGATCAATGATGATGTCATCCATCCATTATTCATAATGCCCCATTCTAAATCCTTTCCAGGAACAACAATGAAGATAGGTGTAGGTAAAGTATTTCTTGTAAATAAAATCAAAGCCATTGGTGTATAGTTTGGTGTGTGGTTGAGTGTTAATGTGTGAATAAGGGTGATCAAAACCACCGGAGATGAGATTAGTGAGAAGATGAGGTGTACAAGAAGGAATGATATCCCCAACATTAGGTTAATACATTAGAGATTTTTCAAGTCAATCGTGTCGATTAGGCATGTGAAGAGCATTAAGTGTAATAATATGATACTCCCATGAGATCCAATCCATAACATTTTCTAAGGAATCATCATTAGGAATATTAGACACGAGAGATGGGTAAGATAGTGGATGCTTGAGAAGGATCTTGTTTGGGAATGAAGATGTCATTAGGGTGGTAATTCATGTTACATGCTTTGTATGGAGGAATGTTTGCATGGAGAGTTAAGGTTTTCCCCTTGTGCTCATACTTGATACATTAATGAAGGGTGGAAGAACGTAACGCACGGTGCAAATCCATGATCCCCTAAGGAGGATATTGTATTGAAACTCCCCTTCTACGATATATAAGACTTCATGGAGGAGTTTTTCACCAACATGAATAGGAATAATAATTGTTCTTAAAGTGGGGGCAACAACATCATTGAGAGCGCAAAGGATTGTGGGTGATTGGGTGATAATGGAATTAGGGAGCTTGATTTAATAAAAGGTGTGGAATGAAATGATGTTGATACTACCTCCATTTTCTATCATAGAACAATAGATACAATTTTCATTTATGCTTATGGTGATGAAAAGGGGAAGGTCATGTTCCTCAGGTGTAATGTCGGGAATTTTAGTGTCATGAAAAGATATAGAAGTAGAAGTAGAAAGGGATCCAACAAGAGATGAAAATGGTTTATACTCATTGTTAGGATTAGGGATACACTTAAGAGCTTCAATAAGAGCTTTCTTATGGTCCAAAGATCTCTGGATGATCTCATAAAGGGACATCTTAACTAGGGCATGATGAAGTTGCTTTGTAATTATCTATTCGATAATCATTGGATGAGGAGCAACTAATATGGATACCTTGGGTTTTGATGAAGAAGGGGTTGAGTAGACTCTTTGGAAGGAGCAGTGACAACCACTTTGGATTTTTATTGAGTGGGTGATTGGAATTCATGGGGATGAGAATGGGTTGTGACCCAAACAAAATTAATGAAGAGAGGAGGACTTTCCTTAGGAGAGGTTGAAGTCAGAGGAGTGCTGAAAATTTAAATATTAGATGAATCACAATATTTAGATGCCTTAGTGGATGAAGGTTGGGATGAAGAAGCTAATTTGGTAGATGGAGGAATGTGGTCCCTTTCAATAAGAAGGTCATCCTCATTGATAAGATTATGAATGATGGTTTGAATGGCTCCATAATTCTCTATTTCATGTCATGGTGCAAGATGGTATGTGCAAATAAGATTGGAATCGAACCATGAAGGTCGTGGTACACATGGTTTGAATGGTTTCATTGGTGGAAGAGTGATTGAGGATGCTTGAAGTAAATGTTAAAATATTTTTGTATAGGGACCAATGGTAGTTTTTAAAGTAGAGGCCACATGTGAAGTGGATTTGAGGATGGTGGATAAAGATAGAAGGGAAAATAAATTTGATGAGGATTTTTAAGGGCCTTTGATTCTACCTTGGGTATTGAAGAAGAAGAGGATGATTGTGTCTTAGTATCAGTTTTGATGATTGGTGACTTAGATGGTTTGGATTTTGTAGATGATTTGGAAGGAAGGTCAGATTTGGAAGAAATATTAGATGGATTTGACTTGGATTTTTTGATAATGGGGATCTTGGATGAAGGGGTTGGCCCTAAAATGGATGGAGATGCTCCTAAGAGTGATGATGTGGCATTATATTGCTTAGGAGGGTTGGTATTGGCAGAGGGGAGCTCCAATGTTTTATGGGGATGTGTGAGATATTTTTGGATGGGCACACCAAGGTTCTTAGTCTTAGGTTGTGAGGATTTACCTTTGGCAGGGATGATGACTATTTCGACCGGAGGATCCATAGAAACAAAATCAGATGATGTGGATTGTGTCATAGATGAGGATATTATAGGTGGAAGTGGTTTTTGAATGATGCGCTTGATGATATCTAAAGGGGTTGTAGATTGTGTAGATGTAGGATTGGTGGATATAGAGATGATTGAAGTTGTAGATGTGGTGAGAGTTTCATTTGTAGATGTATTTTGCATAGTGGACGATTCAAGAGGTGGTAGCATTGATGTGGTCATAGATTTAGATGTTGATGTGGGTATAGTCATAGTAGTATATGTGTTTAATGTGGGAGTAGGTGTAGATGTGTGAGATGAAGGCATTGAGGTAGTTATAGATAAAGGACTAGATATGATGGATGAGGATGTGGGTGTTATGGATGGAGAGGTGGGTGTGATCGAGGTTAATGTCGATGTTGTAGTTGTAGTTATAGTTGATGTTGATATGATGGGTATAAGTATTGATAAAGTTTGATGCAATGGATGATGAGGTGATGGGTATAGGTGATGGTGTTGGATTTTGGTCTATAGTATTAATTGTATGGGAATTAGGTGGTTGTGATGTGGGGGTGGAGTTTGATTGTTGGGTGCATGATTAGGAAAGGTTTGTTTGAAGACATCAAGGGGTTAGTTAGGTGGCACATTAGGATTGTCCACTTGGAGGTCGCTAGAGTTTATGAGTTTTTGGATGACATCTTTAAAATTCTCACCTTGTCATGGACCCATAATTGGTGATATTTTCAGTAATGTTTCTCATGATACCATATTGTTTTAGGTCATGATTCGTCAAAAGTTCAGATGGGAGGAAGTCGAATGATATTGACTACCATTAACTTGTCAAATATTGCACTATAAGATTCCCCAAGAGGAGTATAATTAGTAGGCAGCCTAGAAGAACGTTGTGGAGGATCTATATGAGAAGTGGATGCATATGAGGATTTAACCACAATGACATTAACGTTGTTCTTGTGTTTTTTGCCATGCATGGAGGATTTAGCGAAATCATATTTGGGTTTGTTTGATCAAAGTTTAAGATGGCCTTGCTCAATGGTGTGGAGTTCAAGTTTGCGAACCATGGTAAATTCCTCTTCAAAGGTTTGAAATGATTGAATTTGAAGAGTGGAGGATATATGATTCACACAAGAACGTGAGAAGATTTCAATAAGCTTGGTTTGAGAAAGAGAGAATTATAGTTGATTAATAATGACATGCCATCATCCGAAAAAATCTATGATAAATTCCTTGTCATATTGTCTAATGACATAGAGGTCGATGATTATGATCTTACACGCAATGTTGATTGATAAATGTTCTAGGAATAATTGTGTAAGTTGGGTGAAGGAAAAAAATGAATGTTGTGGGATGTTGTTATACCAGTCCAATGCGGGTCTAGCTAACGACATGGGGAATGTGTAAAGCATGAGGTCTTGATCATGGATGATAAGGTAGCATGCATGTCTAAAAGCATGAAGATGTTGTTGAGGGTCCTCCTTGCTATTGAACTTAAAAATTTAGGAATTTCCAAAGTTGAATAGGATAAGGATTTACGAGGATGGAGGGATTGATTGGTTTTTTACATATTTAATCATATGATAATGTGGTTTTGAACCCAAAGGTAGATTCTCAGAAGATTAACCATTCTACTCAATAATGCTTGCATGGGATCATTGGATGGATGGGGTTGTGAAGTTGAAGGATGATATTGTGATGCATAAGAGGTGGATGGGTTGTGTTGTTGATAAGTTTGATATGTTTGAGGATGTGTGGATGTTGGAGGAAGTAATTGATAAGGGGGAATGTAATTAAGGGGATGTGATTGAATGGGTTATAATAAAGCTTGTTTTTGGAAAATGGGAATGTGGTAAGAGTGGTTAGATTGAGTGGGTTGTTGAGAGATGGGGATATTTGATTAATTTAATATGGGATGAGTTGGGATATAAGTGATGGGTGGTTGAGATACTTGAGTTGGTTAAGTGGGAAGTATGTAGTGATAAGCACCTCGAGGAGGTAGTTGATGGGTTTGTGTTGATTCAAATGGATGAGGCTATGAAGTGATTACATTGGCATGGACATGAGAAGTGGAAATATGAGGTAGGGTGGTGCTATGTTATTTGGATATAGAGGGAATAAAGTGAGACTCTTAAGATGATGAATAGGGAATAAGTGATTGTGGTGGATGATGAGGCACTGGGGATAGAATATGTAGAAATTAATCGATCTAATACAAAGAATCCATGAAATAGATACACGTAAAATAATTGAAATCAACAACTCTATATTATATTTTCATTAATTCACTATTTCAATACACTCCATTATATAGAGATGTAAAATAACAATCCTTACAACAACATTTGTCTTCATATACAACCATACACCCATATGGTTTCAACCTCTCACCAATATAATAATAAAACAATACTAATTGTTTTATTATTCTAACTTACTAACTTACCACATACTAACCACATTTTACATTTACTATTTACATTTACATAGTAAATGTACTTTCACTAATTTACCATAATAATAATTACACATGTAATTATTATTCACCCATACAAATGGAGCACTAATATATATTTCCTAACATTCCCCCCCTTAGTGCGAACATGGGAAAACTTGCTTTGTACTACAATGTGCCGCTACGTAGCATGCTCATGATCTGGATGGTTTCAAGGACAATACCAACAACCTCTGGATGGTTTTCCAAGTGGTTAACCAACAACCACACAACAGATGGTTTTTGAGGACAGTACCAACAACCTCTGGATAGTTTTTCTGGATAACTAACAACCACAATATCATGATGATGCAGTAGTATCAACAACTCTCATCACTATCTCACTGCAGGGAATAACATAGGAAATTCTACTGAAATATGTTGCTCGTACATACATAGAAAAAGCTGACATAATGGAAATGGAACATTGGATCATGTTCCCCCCCTCAATGTGAAATTTCCACTTATTGAAAACAGGATCACTGCAAACTGAGGCACACCACACTGGAAGCACTAAAATCAAACTGCACACACACACCTGTCACCAAAGCTGATATGCGGCCCCGTCGTTGGCAACTGACGAGAGGTCGCTGAATGACCTCCAACCTCCGTTTGCCTCCATCCTCCAGTAAATTCACTTAGTATAGAAATTCTTCATAATTATAGTCAATTTCATTTGTTATTTGTTCATCTCTAGTTTCCCATTCTACAATTTTGCTTACATCTGTAGGTGCTTTTTCATTTCCATCTACTATCCTCCATAGATTTTTATTCATTAACTGCATCTGAATTTTTACTCTCCATGTATGGAATTTCAACCCATTAAATTTATCTAATGGTGTATCCATTTTGCTGAATCTAAATATCCAAAAAAAAATTGAATGCAGATTTGAATTACCTCTGATTCTCTGATTTCTTCAAAAAAACAGCAGTGATCAATGTGCTGTATAGTAAATTGCACGTTTCTCCCAAACTGTGAACTGGGTTTTGCTGAAATTTCTACTGTAGCTTCCTGTATAACAGATCATTCTGCACACAAAATTTTGGAGAAACCCAGATCGCGAAACAAAAGTTACGAGATCATCTTCGAGACAGATTTAACCTGCTCTGGTACCAAATGTAGAAATTAATCTGATCTAATACAAAGAATCCATGAAATAGATACACAGACAATAATTGAAATCAACAACTCTATATTATATTTTCATTAATTCACTATTTCAATACACTCCATTATATAGGAGATGTAAAATAACAATCCTTACAACAACATTTGTCTTCATATACAACCATACACCCATATGGTTTCAACCTCTCACCAATATAATAATAAAACAATACTAATTGTTTTATTATTCTAACTTACTAACTTACCACATACTAACCACATTTTACATTTACTATTTACATTTACATAGTAAATGTACTTTCACTAATTTACCATAATAATAATTACACATGTAATTATTATTCACCCATACAAATGGAGCACTAATATATATTTCCTAAATGAATAAGCCATGGTAGTGTTAACATGAGGAAAATTAGGAGGGATGAGAACCACCAATTGAGTGGTTTGGTGATTTTTTTGTGATTGAAGAAGAAGGTTGATTAGGATCAATCTCATGTTGGGATGAGGCAAGCTCATTCATAGTTTTGGTAAAGAAGATGGAAAGTTATGATGTAAGGAATTGCGTGGATTCGGGATGGGAATGATAAGCTTAGATTTATTGCAAAGGATGTCCATCAATGGGGAGATTGGTGGTGTGAACATCAATAAGTTAGAAAAGCTATAGAAATGAGGTTAGAACACTAAAGAAACCCCAAAGATTTCACAAACTCAACTATGAACCATCAAGATAAGAGATAAACAAGAGTTACTCCTATGCATGCATTATAACTTTGAAATAACATCAAACTAAACATGTATACTACTCTCTACTCTTTGAAAGCTACAAAATATGAACCTATGAAGATCCTAGCAATCAATTTTTGATTGTTTGATGCTAAAGGGTTTGAGAGTGAGCTCACCATTAATGGCTATAAGGCCATATGGTTCTTCTCATTTACTCATGATTGAGTTTGGAAAATGCAATAGATAGTGATAGCTCAATAAAAATGAAGAATGTTCTAAATTCTAGTAAAAATACTATAATTTATCCTAAAGAAGGAAAAAATTTCTTTTGGAGAAGTGAGAGGGGTAGAGGTCTATTTATATATTTATGTTTTCAAGAAAGGGAAGTTTTGGATGCATGTGGGACAAAAGGTAAGTCCAAAAAGGTGAAATCCAAATGAAATGGACTTTGGAAAGTGAAATGCCACTTTTAGCAAGTCAAAGAAAGATTTGACTAGGTTTAGAGACTAATTAATCTTGTGGGATTAATTAGGGGTCCCAAGTAGGCTTAGGTAGCTTTATGGGATCATCGGAGGGGGTTTTGATTGATTTTGGAAGCGTTAGAAGCGGGAGTTAGCTAATAAGAAGATTTATTAGTCAACTGCAAGAAAATAAGCTTAATCAACATATAATGGTCAATTAAGAGGATTTGAAGGGAAAAGAAGCATAATTGATGAAGTGTCATAAATTTGTAGGGAGTAGAAGAGTTAGTGCAATGTTAGGAATAATATTTCTTTGATCAAACTATAGGTGTCTACATTTTCCCCTCTTTGGGGTGGCATAAGTTATGCCACTTCAAAGAAAGTAGACAAGCACAAACAAATAAAATTTTGAATGGGTGGAATAAAAACTAATATAATGAAGGATGTTCCCTCGAGTGTTAATGGGGTGATGGAAGAACTCGATCTATGATCGAAAAGATGATAGAAAGAGACCTTTGGAAAGTGAAATGTTATCGAGTTCCAATTCCTAAATGTTCTTAATAAATGAAAAGGGTTAAAATTGATGCCCCAAGCAAGGATACATGTGAGGGGAATTGATGGAGGACACTTGGGTCCAATGAAAATCATTGTGTGCTACTAAACATTACCACGAAACTTGTTGTGCCCAGTGAAAAGTACGCATAAAGCAAACAATCTAGCTTCATAAATAATTGTAGATCTAGATGATCCATGAGTCGTTGCTTTTCTAAAACACATGAAAATGTAAGCAATATATGAGATGAATACCGTGCATCTGACACAAATTTCAGCCGCATATGAGCTTTTACTAATTTTTGTTCATTTTGAATTTTTACAATTTTTTGATTTTGCAATTTTGGAAAATTATGATTTTTGTAATTTTTAGAGTTTTTGATTGGTCAAAAGAATTAGTGAATTAGAAGATCACCTAAAATCATGAAAAATTCCCCAAGGAGAAGAAATGGGCACCGGGAGAAAAGAGATGCCCATTGGGTTGAAAATGAGTAAAAAATAATTATTTAATAAAAATAATCCTCACAACGGATAATAGAGGAAGTAAAATGATCACATCGGGTAAAATATGACTCTAGCCAACATGGCAGATGAAAACACAACATAACAAGGTAAAATTGACCTTATATACCCTCCCTGGGGGGTAAATTATCATAAATAGTGCATTTTGTTATCGTGAGCTTTGTTTATTTTTATTGTGAGGTGTTTCGAGCAGCAAGAGAGATGGCGAGAGTTCAGAGGTATACTAGGTGAGAAGACATGGTCTGGTAGTATGCATGGGAGGAGGACGATCAAACCTTCATGAGTTCCCTATCCCTATTTATCAATTTTAGCTTTTAATTACTTTTATTAGCGTGATTAGGTTAATTAGAATGTTTGTGCATAGATTAGGGGCACACAAGTATCATCGAGTGTGTGCACGCATCGAAAAATTAGGTGCGCCCATGCACATATGTAAAAACATATGTGCACATATGTTGAAAAACACATGTGCACATATGTTGAAAAACATATGTGCACATATGTTGGTGCCAAAAAGGTACGTAAGCATCCTAGGGGAAAATAAGTGCAATTAGGCACATGTGTTAACAGAGTGCGCATCGTCTAAAGGACGCGCACACACGGTCAGTGGTGGGGTGGAAAATGCTGCGAGCACACATGTCATGATAGGCATGCATGCACTAGAGAGAAGGTGCACATGTGTCAATAAGGGTGCACATACATCCTTATGGGTTCACATGTCTTTGAGAAAGTGCTTTTAGCTAACACTTAGAAGAAAATAGGAATTTTGTAGAAGAGAAAAAGTGAATTTGGACTAATAAGAAGAATGTGTTAGGGATAAACTTAGAAGAAGATAAAAGTAAAGAAAATATTAACAAGTGTTTTGTTATCGTGCAGAGACAATGACCAACCTTGCAGATGAGAGAGTGACACATCTGCCTAGCCACCTTTGAGGTGAGCTTTTCTCAACAAGATAGATAGATTACGGATATCTTACTAAAGGTCACAGGGCTAGCCTATGTGGCAAGGATGCCACAAATTACCTTAGACCATGGTCTACTCATGTTGAAGTATGTATGTCGCATACTTTGTGTGCCTATCCAAGGGCGTTGATTAAGTATATTACAATAGATATCGAGATCACCTGATGCCCGATTGAGATATTTGGCCATGATGAGATACCTCGCCGAGGTATGACTGCATTCGAATGTACCAAAGTGCATTGCAGATGTGAGACTATCTGAGTGGTAGTCTATCTTATGGATTTTATCGGTCGGGAGTCTTACTCACCGACAAGACAAGGACATATTTCCCACTTGGCCTTATTCATGTGGTACGAGGATTGATTCATGGTGAGAGATATTGCTTTAGGGATAGTGTACACAGACAGATTTATATCGGGACTTCCACTTGATCACATACTATGGTCAGAAGACCATAGGTCTAGCTACCTTATTACATATATGGGCCTGGGACCATATAGTTGTTGGTCACCTTACAGGTGCTCTACGAGTTTGGGATCCTGATGAGCCATCATTGATGGGATGGGTCCCATCATGGTGATGATATCCATTGCTTTGTATGGGAGATATGTACTAATATCACCGATTTTTTGGCGATCTTTAGTAGCATACTTTTGTAGTAAAGAGGCCCTACTGCAAAGATCGGTGGGAAAAGGATGCACACGAGATGAGCATATGCATGGTCAAGCACTTTTTGATTAGAATTAGGGGTTATATTATTGAGTACTACATAGTAGATCAATTTCATTGGTAGTTTGGTGTCAGACAAGATGTCCCGGGGCAAGAGATGTGGTATGCCCATTGAGCTAGAGAGACATTTGATATGGGACCACAGAGTTGAGTAGCTAGGTCCGAGCTAGTTTTGATCAAATGGTGCCTTAGGTATGGGTTCTATTGAGATAGATTAGGGATCATGGAGTGATGGTGACATATGCGCCATGGTATTATACAATTTTTCCTTGCCCTCTTACTATTCCACAGGCTTTATCGGATGTAAGGGTTGAGAGCACCCAGAGCAGCCGAGTGGTAGCGATGATGATGATTTTGATGATGGATCTGATGGACAGGGTTCTGATGGTGGTGGTAGATAGGTTCCTTCGCTAGGGAAAGGATAGAGGTAGGAACCGAGATAGAGGTAGATCCTGTAGCCCCACGAGATACAGATGCCTCAAGTGAGAATACTAGTTGGGATTCGGGCACTAATACAACAAGTGTCTCCTCGAGAGTAGTTCCATAGGGTCATCCGCAATGAGGTACACATCGGGGCCACCTACTAGCCCACTACATAGTCTAGAAAGTGGTAGAGGAGCTGAAGAAGATGGGGGTGATGGAGCGGTTGGTTCCAACATATTCAACATATGGCAGCTCATATGCTACTGAGTTTTGCCTATTACAAAATTCTATGTCCGTGTCCAACAATTGACCGTAGATAGAGATCATGCTAGGGCACATGTTCGAGACCATTACTACTGAGAGAGGAATCAACTTATAGTTGAGAGGATTGTGTGACAGGAAGAGATTGCCGGGCTATTAGTAGAGGTGGCCTCATTACGATGGACTTATGGAGTCGTAATGACACCACAAATGCATATGGATTTTGAGACATCCAATGGGAGGGCATCCTATTATCGATCTTTGTATTATGAGGCTATCCTGAGGTTCAAAGAGTGCCTAGTTTTAGTGAGGAGATGATGGGTATGTGCAGTGAGATCACAAACACCATCGGCATCAGCTAGCTCAATTGAGTAGGCTAGATCGGTAAGAGGCAGTAGTTAGGTGAGCACGTTCCACGGGTTATGGGCCCTCCACCATATTACTGTGCTAGGAATTCCTCATGAGGGATCGAGTCAGACATGACTCATTTTGATGTATACATAACTGTATGTACTTTTTATGTATGCCTCTTATGAAGGCTTATTTTTTATCGATGTACATGTATCATTTTGATTATGCCTCTTATGAAGGATAATTTTGACTCATGCCCATGATGGCATACTTTTTATCCAAATGTATGTATCGAGACACATTGTATATGGAAATTTGATGTTGACATGTTATATGATTATGATGATTATGGACCTATTCATGATGTTGTTTTTATGATTTGTATCATATGTTATTTGATTTATGAGATAGCTTATAGATGATATCACATGTTTCTATGAGATGTTTCATGTTCTACTTATCATAGTTTATGTATGGCATAACAATAGATGAGATTAGGTTTTTCATGTGATATGTATAATGATCCACATTTTTATTATGGTCTATGTTTGAGGGGGACAAAAGGCGGTCCCTCTTTCCCCTCTTGGTGATATTATATGGATGTAGCTTAGCATACATGTTTAATTTTCATGTGTATGATTATGCAGCTTAGCTTTTATTGATATATGATGTATAGATGTGATGATAGATGATAGATGATATGATGAAAACAAACTGTACAACACAAACAACAAATATAACTTAATCAAATCTAACTAAAAACAACACAACTACATACAAGTATGCAAGATAAAATGAACTCAATGCCTATGTATAACAGATTAAAGTAACACTTTAAACTAAGAAAATGAATCCAATTTAAAGCACACAACATGAAAAATAATGCAATCAAAACTCTACAAACTGACAACTAAAAGTAAATCAAACCACTACTTTGTTTTTACAGACAGTTTTGAAACGGGTTCTACTATTTTTGGCGTTATCTCAACGATAACTTTTCAAGGCTATTGTTCACATTTTTTTGTTTTTGCCCCTAAAAAGGGGTTTTCCAAATGTTTAGGTTTTTTCTAACATATTTAAATGTATTTTGTTTGTGTGAAATATTTCTAAAGCTATGTACATCAAACAAAGAAGCATGGATGGCCCCAACGATAAAGGGGATGTACAAGGGAAGAATGCCATGCGTTATGTGTAAGATGGTGAAAATGTGAAAGTGTCCCTAGTGTTAGAGGGGAATACAAAAAGGAAGTTATTTCACATAGATACAAGAATAGATCAGCCAGATCAAGGCCCTGAAAGATATGTGCAAGAGGATCCCCTAGAACTAGGAAAATGAACCCTAGATAGAAGTGATTGTTATTTGTCCAGATGTGAGAGTTGCTTGTGAAAAATGAATCCTCCTTAAGTGCCGGAAACTGGTTTTCACCCAAGGACTTTCCCAATGTGCCACAATTGTGTGGTTTTCATAGTTGGACAACCTATTTTTCATTGTACTTTTTCTCAAATTTTTTTTTTTTTTATGAGGAACCTCATGTCTCAAGCATGGAACCGCTTGAGGTGAATTGCATTTATTGGTTCTTTTAATTCCTCACCATATGAGTGATCTAGTTTATACTCCTTTGAACCATACTTAGCGACCATGACATATGGTCCTAACCATTTGGGCTCAAACTTTCCTTTCTTTTCTTGATCCTTGACCATGTTAAACTGGTTTTATTTTAAAATGAGATCTCCTATGTCAAATTGACGAGGTATGATCCATTTTTTTTGTATCCTCATGATACTTGGTTCTGATAAACCTTCAAATGATTGAGTGCTCTCATACGCTTCTCATCTAGTAGCTCTAGCTCTACCAACCAAGCTACCCTGTAGTCTTCATCTTTGTCTAGATAGTCCCGGAGAGATATTCTTAGGGAGGGAAGCTCAAATTCCAAGGGTATGATGGCCTCAGTGTCAAATACTAATGAATAAGGAGTAACACCAATAGGGGTGTGGATGGAGGTTTGATAGGCCTAGAGGGCAGGATGGATCTGTAGGTGCCAATTATGGCTGGTTTTACTAACCATCTTCTCCATGATATGAACAAGGGTTTTATTGGTGGCTTCAGCTTGTCCATTACCTTGAGGGTAATAGGGAGTTGAATAATTGAGTCGAATGTGGAAGTGTTGGCATAACAATTTGACCATATTATTCTTAAAATATTTACCATTGTCAATTATAATGGCGGAGGGGATGTTGTAACGAAAAATGAGATGGTTCATTATGAATTCTAGATATCTGCACACCGGTTACATAAGTGAGAGGCACAACCTCTACCCATTTTGTGAAGTACTCGGTGGCGGTGATGATATGGGTGTGGCCATCTAAGGAAGTTTGATTGAGCTTCCCTATGAGATCAAGTCCCCATTTTTAAAATGTCTAGGGTGTCGTGATGGACTCAAATCCTATGTTGGTGTATGTATCAAGTTTCCATACTTTTGACAATGTTCACATTTATTGATAAAGTTACAACAATCTACTTCCATTGTAGGCCAGTAGTAACCTACTCTCAATAATTTCTTTGCAAGAACCACTCCACTGGTGTATGCTACACAAATGCCTCCATGTGCTTCCTTAATTTCTTGGACTTACTCAATCACATCAAGGTAATGTAGCAGATTCATGCCATAACCATGATGATAGAGGGTTCCTCCTAGGAGGGTATAATGGGATATATGATGGATAAGGGATCTCCTCTCAAGTATGGGATATATCAAGGGAAAAGTTCCATCTTGTAAGTAGTTAAAAATGGGCTCATACTAAGGGGATAGAAGACCAACAACTTCACATGCTAGAAAAGATTTTGGCATGTCATATGTAGGCACTTGCAAGTTTTCAACAAAGAAATGAATATTGTTTTCCTGTGGTGGAATGCGAAGTAAATACCTAATTGTAGCCATGAAATTTGTTGATTGATTGTGTGATCTTGGCCTCTATTCAAAGATGATCTATAAAAATTATTCTTTTAGCTTTTCAACCAATTTCTTGTATGGAGCAGTATTTTTACATTTTACCTTATATTTATCATTAACTTGCTTAATGATCAATTAGGACTCACCAATGACTCATAGTTGTCTAATGTTCCATGTGATAGCTAATTTCAGGACGGTGATGAGTGCCTCATATTCTGTAATATTATTTGTACAAGGGAATCTAAAATTAAATGATCTGTGGAATGACTTCTCCAGTGGGAGTGATAAGTACCACTCCTACTCCTGAACCATGGAAGGTGATTGACCTATCAAAGTGGAATTTCCACATGAAAATTCCTCAATGTACATCATAGATGCATCTAGAAGAGATCTAGACATAACAATTCATTCCTAGTAGGGAGCTTTAGCTAGGTGATCTGTAAGTACCTGTCCTTTTAGGGATTTCGGTTAACGAATTCAATGTCAAACTCACTGAGGAGGATGATCCAATTAGCCATCTGTCATGTAAGGGTAGGTTTAGATAGGAGGTATTTGAGAGGGTCAACTTTGGATATCAGCTTGGTCTTATTATTAAGGAGATAATGATGATTTTTTTAAATGTAAAGACCACAACTAGGAAGGATTTTTCGATTTGAGGATAGTTTAGCTCATAGGCAATTAAGGTGTGGCTAAGGTAATAAACCACCCTTTCTTTGTGGCCAAGATCATATTGGGCAAGCAATGCATCAATATTGCAAATTGTGTAGCTAAAATATACAACAATATGGGTTCACACAGGGTAGGCGTAGAATGAAAAAAGTAGACATACCAAATATTTTTTAAGAAATTCAAAGGCCTTTTGATAGTCAAGTCCCCAATTAAAGGTAACATCTTTCTTTAATAGATGCGTGAAAGGATGGTAGTTATCCGCAAGCTATGGTATGAATCGATGGATTGCTTGAATATTTCCTTGTAAAATTTGTAGTTTTTAAAGGTTTTTGGATGGAGGAATCTCTGTAATAGTTGCAACCTTGGTGGGATCTACCTCTATCCTTATTTTCGAAACAATGAAACCCAATAACTTTCCTGATTATACCCTAAAGACACTTCTTGGGATTCAAGCAAACCTTGTAATCTTGGAGGCATTGAAAGACATGCCTCACCACTTCTAGGTGCTCTTCTCTAGTTTTATATTTTGCTAATATATCATCCACATAATCCTCCATGATATGACTCATCATGTCATGGAAAATGATGATCATTTCTCATTGATATGTAGCCCCGACATTCTTGAGTCCGAAAGCCATGACTTGATAACAAAATGTCCCCCAAGGGTGATGAATTTAGTTTGATGTTGTTCTTCCTCCGCGATCTTGGTTTGGTTGTATCCTAAAAATACCTTCCATTAAGGACAACATCTCATAACCATCAGTTGAATTGAAGATCATGTCAATGTTGAGCAAGGGGAAGTCATCTTTGGGACATGATTTATTTATGTCTTTGAAGTCAGTGCATATTTTGATGCCTACTGGATTATTCTAAATGGGGACTATGTTAGATATCTAGTCTAAATAGTCAATAGGTTTGATAAAACTTGTTGCTAATAGTTTCTCCAGCTCTTCTTTGACAAGTAATGCAATTTGTGGGTGCATCTTTCTTAGTTTTTGCTTGATAGGTTTGGCATCTAGGTGTACAACAAGGTTGTGCACAACCAATGTTGGGTCTAAACCAAGAATATTTGCGTATGACCTTGCAAATATTTTTACAAACTCTTGTAATAGGGCTATGAAGGTTTTTTGTTCTTGTGCTAAGAGTGAAACTCCCAATTTTATCATTTTAGGATCCTCTTCATACCCGATGATGTCACTGATTGTTTCTTTGACTAACATCTTTGATGCATCCTTCATCCATGTAGGATTGGGGGGGGAAGTAAGATCCACTTCTACAGGTGGCTCTAAAATAGTTTTATCTTCCTAAGGTGGAACTACCTTTTCCATTTATTTTTCAATTTTTCATCCACAAGTGTCTCAAAGATATTTTCACTATGACACTTGTGTCACTGTTTGGAATGGTATCTCTAAGTCTCATGAGCTCTGTGATGGCCTCATAATTTTCAAAGAAATCGAACGACACGTGAAATTATTTATCCCAATCAATGAGGTTGGGATATAAAAGGGTGACTTGGTAATTGGCTTGGGAATTAGATCTAGAAAGAGTGAATATAGCTAAATATTGGAACAAATTGGTAGAGGTAAGGTCCTTGTATAGGCTACATTGGGAATCTACATCATTTTCTCGAATGACGTGAGCTATCCTCACATTCAGAATAAGTATCATCTATCTATGATGGTGGATCATCATGAGGTCTAATACAAAGGCCATGTGTTTGTTTGATTTAAAATGGGAATAGGAACGAGCTCTAATCTACCTTATGCATTTATGCCACATCGAATGCCTTATAACCCATGGCGTCTATCATTCTTGGACCCTTTATGTACTATGGGTCCTGGTGATATGAATCCATTTTCCTTTAGGTACCTAGTTGGTAGGTGTATCTAGCATCTTTTCATCTAACAAGAGACCACTAGGGACAAACCTCTCAAAGGGTTGCGAGAAACTAGCTCAATTACTTTTGAACTAAAAATATGGTATGCCATGTGTCTTAGGTGACACTGAAAGATCAGATATAAGAAAATCCTATTGAAGGTTGAATTCATCATCTGGGCCATACTTTCCAAATGTTGTTTCCCATGAGGTAAAGGGATTGACTAACGAGGAGAAATTGTGATTGCAATATTTCAATGTATTTAGGTCTACACGATTCTTCATAGCATCTGTTTGTAACATAACAAAAATATCGGTGAGGGAAACTTGTTATGTTTTTGGAGCCTATTTTCATGTTAGAGTGTGGTACACCTTCTATGTGTTACACTCGGGTGTTTTTACGGTGGTACCACTTTTCAGTGAGCGGATCGGGGGGTTTGGGGCGAAGCCCCCGAAGCAAATTTTCATGGGTGGTTTATTAACCCATGGGTAATGGGTAACCGTTATGGGATGTTTTTGGGCCCATGTTTTTTTTAGTACCCATTGTTTTGTAAAACCGCCTCTTTTTCCCATAGGTTTATGGGACGATTTGCTTTTTCCCCATTGTTTTGATACCCACGGTTTTGTAAAGCTGTTTAAGTAGTTGTCTATTTATATGGTCTTATGCATATGATAGATGTACAAGAAAATGTATTACAGATGTGTTTTGAATTCGGGTGTGAATTCTGTAGAGTTTGTTGAGCATAGCTCCAAACGGATTTGGGTATTGTATTGAGAGAGCGGTGGCTTGTAATAAAATATGAGCAAGTGATTCTTGGTGGATGTAGCCCAAATTGGGTGAACCACGTTAAATATTGTCTCTTGTGTTGTGTTATTTTATTTTGTAATTTTATTTGAGATCCGTAATAATTTCTGCATATTAGTTTCTATTGTTGTGATTCTGTGAGGGATTATTCGCATATTTTATCTCTTATTTCCTAACAATTGGTATCAGAGCCTGGTTTGGTTTGCTGAAGTGTTGAATCGCAAGGAAAGTTTTTAGCTTGAGTGGGAGCTATGGCAGATGAAGGAAGATCTAGGGTTGATAAATTCAATGGGCAGAATTTCAGTCTTTGGAAGATGCAAATGGAAGATTACCTTTATTAGAAGGATCTTTATACTCCATTTTCTAAGAAGGTGAACAAACCCTCGAGTATGACAGATGCGGAATGGGATTTGCTGGATAGGAAGGCACTTGGGACAATCCAGTTGTGTCTTGCATCTTCGGTATTATTTAATGTTTCAAAGGAAAAGACTACAAAAGATCTAATGGATGCATTAGGGAAGTTGTATGAAAAACCCTCTTCCTCTAACAATATATTTTTAATGAAAAAGTTGTTTAATATGAAGATGTCTGAGAATAGTTCAGTAGCAGATCATTTAAATGATTTTAATATGGTTGTGAATATGCTAGCTTTGGTTACAATAGAATTTGATGAAGAAGTTAGGCTTTATTAATTTTGTGCTCTTTACCTAAGAGTTGGAATAATCTGGTAATGGCGGTAAGTAACTCGGTTCCAGCTAACTCGAAGTTGAAGTTTGAGGATGTTGTAGGGGTGATTCTAAGTGAGGAAATGTGAAGAAAAAGCTCTGGGGAATATTCTACTTCAGGGAATGCTTTGACAGTGGAAACTAGAGGGAGACAGAAGAATAGAGGAAACCATGGAAAATCAAAAGATCGGGCAAGGTCAAAATCCAAGAACAAGATTGTATGCTAGAATTGTGGAAAGCCTGGGCATGTAAAGAAGGACTATTGGGAGCTTCGGGATAAGAAGAAACAATAGGAAGAAAACAAGGAGGCAAATGTGGCATCGGGTAATGTATGTCAGGATGCTTTGATTCTTTCTTTGCATAATATTACTGAATCTTGGGTTTTAGATTCAGGGGCTTCTTTTCATGCTACTCCACATAGGCATTATTTTGTTGATTATGTTCAAGGGGATTTTGGGCATGTTTTTCTTGGTGATGATGAGCCTTGTAGTATAGTTGGAAAAGGTTCTATTCAGGTTAAGATGCAGAATGGGAATACATGGCTATTGAAGGATGTCAGACATGTGCCTATATTAAGGTGAAATTTGATATCGGCGGGGCAATTGGGAAGTGATGGTTGTACTGTGATATTTACAGCTAACTCTTAGAAGGTTACTAAGGGTGCTCTTGTGGTGGCAAGAGGTAAGAAGGTTGGAACCTTGTATTTAACCACTAATAGTACTAATGATTGTAATCTTGTGGCTTCAGATGTAGATACAACATTATGGTACTATAGGCTTGGTCATATGCGCCATAAGGGCATGGACATCATAAAGAAGAATTTTCCTGGATATACAAAAATAGGTTTGGAGTTCTGTGAGGACTGCATATATGGGAAACAAAAGTGAGTAAGGTTTCTCAAGGTTGGACCTAAAAAGAAAGAGAGTAAGTTAGAGCTGGTGCATTCTGATGTGTGGGGGCGGCTCGGTTATCATCTCTTGGGGGTTCAAGTTATTATGTTACTTTTATTAATGATGCAACAAGGAAAGTTTGGGTTTATTGTATTAGAAACAAATCTGATGTATTTGACACTTTTGTTAAATGGAAAGCCTTGGTAGAGAATGAAACAAGTCTTAAGCTAAAATGTCTCAGGTTAGATAATGGAGGGGAGTATTGCAGCAATGAATTTAATGATTATTGTTCTAAGAATGGAATCCATAGGAAAAATATGGTTCCAGGAACTCCGCAACAGAATGGGGTATCAGAAAGGATGAACAAAACAATAATGGAACGTGCTAGGAGCATGAGATTACATGCAGGACTGCCTCTTTCTTTTTGGGTAGAAGCGGTGAGCACAAATGTACTTGATAAACAGAGGACCCTCAAGTGCCTTGGATGGAGGCATACCTGAGGAGGCTTGGTATGGTAAGAAAGTTGATTATTCATTTCTTAGAGTCTTTGGATGTGAGGTGTTTATTCATATAGACAAGGATGATAGGACCAAGCTAGAGGCTAAATCAGAAAAATGTACTTTCATTGGTTATGGTGGTGATGAATTTGGATATAAATGTTGGAGTATTAAGGACAAGAAAATCATTCGATCTAGGGATGTGGTCTTTAATGAGAAAGTCATGTATAAGCAGCAGTTGCAGGAAAATAGGGAAGAATCCAAGAAAGAATATGTAGCGGTAGAGGATCTTCCGGATGGGAAAGTGACACATGAATCAATTCAGAACCCCTCAACAAGAACCCCAAACTCCTATATTGAGGAGGTCTTCTAGGGTAAGAAGAGAACCTGAATGTTTTTCTCCTTCTCTTTATTATTTATTACTCACTGATAAAGTGGAGAGCCAGAGAGCTTTGATGAAGCAATGCAAGTAGATGCCAGGAAGAAGTGGGAGCAAGCCATGGATGAGGAGCATCAGGCTCTCATAGAGAACCAGACATGGGATTTGGTGAAGCTACCCGAAGGCAAAAGAGCATTACAGAATAAGTGGGTGTTCAGATTCAAAGATGAAGAAGGAGGAAAGAAAAGATATAAGGCTCGGTTGGTGGTCAAGGGGTTTTCACATAAACAAGGTATAGATTTTGATGAGATTTTTTCTCCTGTAGTAAAAATGACTTCTATTAGAACTGTTCTAGGAATAGTTGTAGTAGAAGACTTGCACTTAGAGCAGATTGATGTAAAGACTACATTTCTCCATGGTGATTTGGAGGAGGAACTATATATGCAGCAACCAGAGGGCTATGAGGTCAAAGGTAAAGAGGAGATGGTTTGTAAACTAAAGAAAAGCTTGTATGGCTTGAAACAAGCTCCATGTCAATGGTATAAGAAGTTTGATAGCTTCATGATGGAGCAAGGTTATATTAGATGCCATTTTGACCATTGTGTGTATACAAAGAAATTTGAGGATGGAAGTTATATTATCCTGTGTTTGTATGTGGATGACATGTTGGTTGCAGGTAAAAACATGCAGGAAATAAAAGTACTCAAGAAGCAGCTAAGTGAATCCTTTTCTATGAAGGATTTGGGGGCAGCCAAAAAATCCTTGGTATGAGGATATCTCGGGATAGGAAGGAATGGAAGCTGACTTTATCTTAGGAAGAGTACATTAAGAAGGTCTTGGAGAGGTTTAATATGTAGGATGCTAAACCGGTTGGGACTCCTTTGGCAGGCCACTTCAAGTTATCAAAGGAGCAGTGTCCCAAGACAGAGTAGGAAAGAAACCAGATGTCAAAGGTACCTTACTCATCAGCAGTTGGTAGTTTGATGTATGCTATGGTGTGCACTAGGCCTGATATTGCCCATGCAGTGGGAGTTGTGAGTAGATTTATGAGTGATCCAGGTAAAGAGCATTGGCAAGCAGTAAAGTGGATCCTTCGGTATTTGAGAGGGACCATGGGGACAGTTTTGTGCTACAATGGATCAGACACCACTTTACATGGTTATGTAGATTCAGACATGGATGGAGATGTAGATAGCAGGAGGAGCATGACAGGTTATATTTACACTGTAGGTGGGACAACAGTGAGCTGGATTTCACGACTACAGAAGCTGGTGGCTTTGTCAACCATGGAGGCTAAGTATGTTGCTGCCACAGAGGCAAGAAAAGAGATGATTTGGTTACAACAATTTCTTGAGGAGTTGGGGCATAAGCAGGAGGAATGTAAGATGCATAGTGATAGTCAAAGTGCTATACACCTAGCTAAGAACTCTGCTTTCCACTCCAGGACGAAGCATATATAGTTGAGATATCACTTCATCAGGACAACTTTGGAGGAAGATAAGTTGAAGTTGGAGAAGATTCATACCAGTCATAATCCTGTAGACATGATGACCAAGGTGGTCACAAGGGATAAACTAAAGCTATGTTTAGCTTTGGTTGGCCTTCGCAGATGACAGTGAAGGGTTGAGAAGCTTTCTCAGTGGAAATTAGTCTCCAAGTGGGAGATTGTTATGTTTGTGGAGCCTATTTTCATGTTAGAGTGTGGTACACCTTCTATGTGTTACACTCGGGTATTTTTACGGGTCCCACTCGCCGGTGAGTGGGTTAGGAGGTTTGGGGGCGAAGCCCTCGAAGCAAATTTTCATGGGTGGTTTATTAACCCATGGGTAATGGGTAACCGTTATGGGCTGTTTTTGGGCCCATGTTTTTTCGGTACCCATTGTTTTGTAAAACCACCTCTTCGGTTACCCATAGGTTTATGGGATAGTTTCATTTTCCCCATTGTTTTGATACCCACGGTTTTGTAAAACTGCTTAAGCAGTTGTCTATTTATATGGTCTTATGCATATGATAGATGTACAAGAAAATGTATTACAAGATGTGTTTTGAATTCGGGTGTGAATTTGTAGAGTTTGTTGAGCATAGCTCCAAACGGATTTGGGTATTGTATTGAGAGAGCGGTGGCTTGTAATAAAATATGAGCAAGTGATTCTTGGTGGATGTAGCCCAAATTGGGTGAACCACGTTAAATATTGTCTCCTTGTGTTGTGTTATTTTATTCTGCAATTTTATTTCAAATCCGTAATAATTTCTGCATATTAGTTTTTCCTATTGCTGTGATTCTGTGAGGGATTATTCCGCATATTTTATCTCTTATTTCCTAACAAAACTCATATGCTACACAATAAAAATTATGTAGTGCTCTACAATTTGTAAGCGGTTGGATCACCTGGAATGGTGATCGTTCTTCCTCCATGACATAACTTGATACATTGATGGAAGGTGAAGGAATGGCTTATAAGGCATGAATCCATGGGTGACCTAGGAGCATGTTATATGGAAGGTCCAAGTCAAGGACATGGAACTTTGTATCATGATATGTGGGCCCCACTTCCATTGGGAGCACTATGGTACCTACTGACTCACACTCTTCATTATCATAAGTCGTGATCATAATGGTCTTAGCATCCAAATCTTCTTTTATATGGCCTAGCTTCCTGACAAGCTTTAATGTACAAATATTCAAACCGGATCCGCCATCCACAAGCACTCTCTTTATCTTACAATGAGTAACGAAGACCTCTATGTATAAAGGTAGGTTGTGTTTAGGATTGTTACGTGGGATTTCGTTCCAATCGAAAGAGATATAGTCATTAGGATTAAGATTTGCAACCATTTCTTGGAGGTGTGCAGGCTCTACATCTATGGATACTCCTGATCCCTGAAGCATTTTATATAGTATGTCCTTATGAGAATTTGAGATTTTGAGTAGGTCTAAGATTGAGATCTTAGCCCTATTTTTCTATAATTGCTCCAATAAGTCATACTGACCTTCTTGGGGATAGGGTGAGATGGTTTTGGGATCACTAAGTGAGCACGCCGCGTGCCCATAGCACAACTATTACCTAAGATCCTAATAGTGTTGACTTGTTCATTAGATGAACGTATACAACCTATGAGGGAATCAAAGGGATTATTTTTAGTGGATACACATAATTGGTAGTTCTATAGTCATTAAAAGACTGACCTTGATCTGGATTCTTGTTTCCTTTTTATCATGATTGGGAAAAGGTTGTTTGAATATTCCCATATTTTTGTTGGGACCTTGTCCTGACTCAGGTGAATCCACCTCAATCTTTCCTTCTTCAATAAGGTCTTGAATGAAATGTTGCAACTTCAGACATTTGTCAGTTTTGTGCCCTTTGACATGGTGAAAGTCATAGTATTCATGTTCTTTGAACCATAATAGTTTAGGTGCATCATCTGGATAGGGTAATGTTGCGGTTGGATATTGCACCATGTTTATAGTATCCAATTGTTTAAGGGTGATAGATGATGACTTAGTTAAAGGTGTAAACATTTGTTTCAGGGCAACTTTTGGGTAAGGTCCTTGTGTAATTTTTAAGAGTAGATTGTTTTATACAGCTTGGACTCTTTTGGAGTCTATGATGCCGTCTTCAAAAACCTTCTTGCTCTTATTGAATAACTTGGGTTTATTTGTACATTTTGACTCATTTTTATTTTTTGTAAAGGGCTTGATCATTCCCTTTGATATGAGATATTTTTCTATTTGATTACCCTTCTCAAAACTTCTTTGAAGTTTGTGATGTAATGCATCTGTAGATGAAATGCTATGTATTGATTTAGGTTCAGAATAAAGATGTTGACCATTTTTTTTTCTGGAATGGGACAAGGGAAACAACTTGCTAACCCCCACCATCACTGTAAGAAACTAGCGAAGGTATCATTCTGATTTTGTTTCATGTTACGAAGGTAGACCATGGTAATGTTACTCTCCATGTTAAAGGATAAGTGACACACAAAATTTTAAGCTAATGTGGGCCATGTTGTGATCGTTCCCTTGGGTATATAGAGGAACCATTCTAGCACTTTTCCTCCTAAGCTACGAGGGAACAAATGTATAAGATAGTTTTCACTAAAATCTACTTCCTAACAAGCCATGTAGAAGTATTTAATATGATCGCGAGGATCACCTTTACCTTTATACTTGTCAAATTTAGGACAATAAAATTTTTAGGGAATGACACTCGTAACATATCTCTTTTGAAGGGGTAGGGACGTAGTTCCTTATATTGGTACATTTTACTATGCCCTACGTTACTCTCCTGGAGGGTTGTGAGCATGTTTTTCATGGATTGTAACTCTTGTTCAATGAGTTAATATTTTATAGGGGATGACAGTCTAATCACTCGAGTGACCTTATGATGATAGTATTCTTTCTCAAGGACCCTAAGTTTGATAACTTTTAACTTAGCTTCAGTATTTGTCTTTGTATAACCTCTTCTTCGACTTGAAGATAATATTCTTTGTCATATTGAGGTGGAGGTAACTCTTTGTGTTCATGTTTGATCTTAACTTTGTGTGAGGCTTTAAAGTATGGTCTTTGAGAACCATCTATTTGTTTTGGCCCTTCACTCTCAAATTTTTTATTATGAACACCAGAAGTGGAAGCGTATCTTTGTCTCAAAAGGATTATCCATGTCGATAAGGGGAGGTATTTGTGGCTCTTCCTCTTCTAGGTTAATGGTTTTGATAGCCACTTCATGTTCTTGTGGTAATTTGGCTCCTAGTTCTAGGACTCATGTGAGTACTTGATCTCTATTATAGTATAGGAGTTCATCAAAACAAGCGAGATCAAGAGTGTGTTGCTCTTCAGATGAATCAGAATCATCACCACTATGGTCAATTAATACTTCCATGTCTTTAACCTCTAAAAAGAGGGGACCCAAGTTATGACCACTAAAGGGATAGTTGGAAAAAGGATTTAACTCTACTTCATGTTCAATTTTCTTAGATGTCATTCTTGTAATAGGTGGCATCACTAGTCTCTTTTGTACTAGGTTTTATCTAAATGTAATCAAGATGTAACAAACCTAGGTGCAATGTGGTATAAGTTCCCTAAGTTCTCAATGTTTCACTAATCAATGTTCTAATGAATGATGGGTCAAAGAATTAAAGAATCCAATGAATTTTCCTAGATATAAGTCTATGCAACTATTATCACACAAGGAACAATCATGCAATCCTACAAATAAACTATTCAATCAACCAACTGTTTACACCTTATGTTTCCCAACGGTAGTTTGACGTATAGATGATCAACTCGATGTCAATGTTTATGTCAAGTTCAAGATGAACGTGGCGTAAGTATTAACAAAGGGTAGATGTGAATCCCACTCAAAGGATACTATGACCAGTTTAGAGACAAGCAAGATCTAAGTCCTAAAAGATAGAAATTACATATGTAAGGAATATAACAATACTACTAAGGCATGTTAACCAAGTTTCAAGAGAAAGCAAGGTGTTAGCACCAAAATAGTATGGATACAATACACAAAAAATGTAACCAACATTCTTTGAGGCTTGAATTAATATTTGAAACAAAACTCAATGTAAGTATACGAAGGACTTGTTAAGATGTAGGCAGTGTAATGCCATAATATAGACACTTAGATCTCATTCATGAGGAACAATGCATAAGTATCATAATTTTGTTGATGCAATGTAGACAAGTAACATGTCTAAGGGAGATCAAAAGGTGAATCAAGCCTAACTACATTGATAATGTGTCTTAATATGAGTTTGAGACATAGGGCCTACTAGAACGTGATGATATATCATTCACACTTTCAACACTTGCATTCTAGCAGTGCATCCTAATCATGCAAGTAGAATACAAAAGTGGTGGACATGATTATTTCAGTGGTATCCATGTGTGTTGTTTCTCTTTTTTCCCAAATGGGAAACAAGATAACAAAGGTGTAGACCAAGTGATGATGAAACAAACTAAGTATAACTTTGACAAAGTTTTGCCTTACCTTAGGGTAAGTGAAGAACTATGTTAAAGTGACACGTCATAAGTGTGTGATGAATAACACTTAGCTTCAACTTAAGTGGACTCTTTCCTTGTTTGAGAAACAAGGTTTTGACTCCAAGAAATTTGTCACTTCGTGAGAGCTCTATAAAACACAATGGCTTGATATGAAAAAGTGGGCTCCAAGAAAGAATGGCTTTCCTAGGTGGTTTGCTTAACTAGGTACCACAAACATCCTTTGCAAGATCAATTTACCAAGAAAGTCACACTGACTAATCTTGGATTATATCAACTTTAATGTACCCCCTTCAATTACAATGATAAATAAATGTGTTCACGCATATCTTTCACTAGGGTCGCAATGGAGAATGTTTTGGTGATAAACTCATAAGTGAAATCTAGTCAAGTGGGTAAGTAGAGAACTTCCCATTATGTCCACAAGGTTCTCTCTTGTGTGGACTAATTTGGGGTTCTAAGACCACCACCATTGTTGTAGGTTAAGGCTTATGCCAAAGGGGTTATGTCCTATTTTAAAGTAGATGGGGCATACCCTTATCCGAACCTACAAATCAAGTGTGTTGAATATGGTGTTTTTTTTATCTTATGATTTTAATGAGGTTTTGAATGTCGTTGGAAACCTACAAACATGTTAGATTTGGTTTAGATCCTAATTTCTTTGACATATGATATGGACCTACACACAATGATTAGTAATTTTCCAACCGATTAACACATCATATAAAGGAGATAGAATGTTATTTTTGATTTCCCAGATCATCCTAAGATGCAAGGAAAGAGCATAAACAACAAAATACCTCACTAATCTTGTGAAAAATGGGAAATACTCAATCAAAATGTGAAAAGTAAGTTTGTTTTAAACCAACTTTGAAGTTAATTCCTTTTAGAAAACTTAGTGAAGTGTTTTGAAAGTGTAGAAAGGGTATTGAAGCGTTTTTTATTCCCAAGATCACCTAGAAGGTGCAAGGGAAGAGCATACACATTTCAAACCTTACAAATAACAATGCAACATTCATCAACAAAAACTAAGTAAAGTTAGCATAAAACCACAATATTTATCAAAGTAACCTGTGAAACACTAATTAACTACAACAAGAAACTGCAAAAGTGTTAGAAATTCAAAAAATCAACCCCTAAAAATGTTAGAATAAATTTTGAATTCAAATAGCAATGCATGTGCACCCTTTATAACATATGCATGTTCTTAACAACATGTGTTCCCAAAATGACAAGTGCACAACTTTATGGAAAATACAAAGAGCAATTACACCTACATGGGCAGAATGACACGTTTACATTCGTTTAAGCACAAATCTAATAAACACATATGTGCATATATACAAGCATGTGCACATTTTCATGAAATATGCGTGACTCTGTGGAAATTCTTGATGGGAGGTAAAAAAATAAGATAACATGTATGCTTTGGAAGAAGCGTGTGTGTGTCCTATGGATAGGTGCACATGGGGTTTGACGTGTGTGCACCCTTCTAGAACACCTACGCATGGGCCTGAAAAACAACAATAATTCATGAGAAATAGAAATCTAAACTTGCAAACAAGTTAGATTTTTGTCTTTTAACTCAATTTCTAACATAAACCCAACAAATATGCATGCAAAAGGAAGATTTACTACTTTTCAATTTATCAAAAGCTTGAAACTACACTAGTTAACCTTCAAAATGCATGAAAATGGTTAGAACTTGAAATAAAAATCTTGAAAAATAACTTCTAGAGACCATGGAGTAAGGTCCCACTGGGTGTGCCATATGTGAACATGAGTAAGTTAGGAAAGCTATAGAAATGAGGTTAGAACACTAAATAAACCCCAAATATTTCACAAACTCAACTATGAACCATCAAGATAAGAGATAAATAAGAGCTACTCCTATGCATGCATTATAACTTTGAAATAACATCAAACTAAACATGTATACTACTCTCTACTCTTTGAAAGCTACAAAATATGAACCTATGAATATCCTAGCAATCATTTTTTGATTGTTTGATGCTCAAGGGTTTGAGAGTGAGAGCTCACCATTAATGGCTACAAGGCCATATGGTTCTTCTCATTTACTCAAGCTTGAGTTGGAAAATGCAATAGATAGTGATAGCTCAATAACAATGAAGAATTCTCTAAATCCTAGCAAAAATACTATAGTTTAGCCTAAAGAAGGAGAAGTGTTCTTTTGGAGAAGTGAGAGGGGTAGAGGTCTATTTATAGATTTATGTTTTCAAGAAAGGGATGTTTTGGATGCATGTGGGATAAAAGGTAAGTCCAAAAAGGTGAAATTCAAATGAAATGGAATTTGGAAAGTCAACTACCCCTTTTAGCAAGTCGCAGAAAAATTTAACTAGGTTTAAAGACTAATTAATCTTGTGGGATTAATTAGGGGTCCCAAGTAGGCTTAGGTAGCTTTTAGGATCATCTAGAGGTGGTTTTGATTGATTTTGGAATCGTTTGAAGTGGGAGCTAGCTAATAATAAGATTTATTAGTAAAATGCCAGAAAAGAGGCTTAATCAATGTATAAGGGTTAATTAAGAGGATTCAAAGGAAAAAGAAGCCTAATTGACAAAGTGTCGTAAATTTGCAAGGAGGAGAAGAGTTAGTATGATGTTAGGAATAATATTGCTTTGATTAGGTGTCTATAGGTGGTCTAACAAAGGAGATATTTATAAATGGAAACCATATTTACATCGGGAATCACACGGAACTCTTGGACCCATGAGGGATGAGAGGATGCATAAAATCATCAATAGTTGTGGCAAAGGGGATGTTGTTGGTCTAGATGGAATGAAGTGGTGATAAAGAGAAGGATTTTTTTTTACATGAGTGTTAGCTTGGATCAATGGAATTTCTTGAAGAGGGAAATGGAAATGATGGGTTGAGTAACCATGGAAGGGATGGCCAAAGGAATGAAGATAAGGATGGAAAGTACAGAAGTTTTTTGAAAGGAAGTGATAGTGGAAATAGGGATGTTGTTTGATGTCATATTTTGTTCCATTTGTTTTTCTTGGGATATTGTAATAACTAGAATGAAACAAATAAGAAAATAAAACTATGTTAATTTTTAATTAGATTAAGAAAGTCACACAACAAAGTTTTGATTATCTTGATTATTAAAGATGTGAAAAAGAAATGAAACAAAATGGGCTTAAGGAGAGCCTAGGAAATGACAATCTATTCATGGTTTCATGTAATTTTAATTGGATTCCTCGATATACCCGAAGGTACGCAAGGCACAAATCTATGATGTATACTAGTATGAGGCTTAGTATTGGGGTCTACCCCCTCACTTCATGTCTTACAATGATAAAGAATTCGGGTGCTTAGCCAATATACCAGTATATAAAAAATTTATAAAGTGGCTAGAACACTGCAACAACTTTCCTATTGGGTGATGAAATCCCAATAGTTCCACCTAGGAGGAATATTTTTGGATGTATAGCTTGGTTTGTGTGTTTGGATTTGTGTGATGAAGTGTATACAACATGTTAAACCCCTAGTTAAACTATATTTCTAAGAAATAATGATAAGGGTTATTTTTAGATCCAAAATGAAATGTGTAGATTCGATGAAAGCAACTAGACAAGTGATGTAATGTGATAAAATAAAGAGATGGGGAATAAAAACAAGGAATACCTAGATAACGCTTTTCCTTTTTATCTAAATTTTTAATTTTTAAGAAAGCAAGAAAAAGAAAATACAAGCAACATGATCAACCATGTGCAAGAAAGAAATCAACACTCATTCCTACGAGGTTAGTAGAAAATGGAAGAAAGGAGATGAAAATGAAAAATAAATAACAAGACTCTCTGAGAAAGGTTGGGTCCCATCGGGCATGCTAGAATGTTGAACAAATTCCCTCATTCCTATTCATATTAGTGAACTAGTACTAAATGAAAATAAGTAACTCCAAATATGCAAGGGTTTAAGGTACCTTGAGATGGGATGAAAATATGAATAGGTGCAAATAAGAGATCCTTATCCGTAGTGAGCTAGATGACCTGAAAATAATAGAAACTCAACATAGGATGGATTAGTAGATAGATGGGAGGGTTTCCTGACAATGTCAGTATTGAGAAGTGAAAAATTCCTATGGTGTATTTTAACCATCATTTGGATAAAGATAGGATAAAATCATATATTGATAAATTGGATGTAGCTAGAATCTGAACCAAAATAGAAATTGAAATGCTAGATGTAAGATAAAATGCAGATTTGATCTAAATGCATGCAAAGTAAATCAAACATGGGCGGTTCGACGGACACCCAAGTCCACAGAGGTCGATTGATGGTGATTGAGGTAGATCAAGTAGAACAATGATGTAAAATATAGACTTGAAGGCTCTGAGGCATATCTGGAACCGATGATGCACTCGAGATGAAAAACAAGAACCTACAAGATATTTGGGACAAGATCTAACAGAAAGGATGCAAGAAAATTATGGAAACTAAGGATGAATGTGTTGGTACCCATACATGTCCATCATCTTTTTTCTAATTGTTCTATTCTCTAAATCCCTTTTCAGGAGAAATGCATGATGAGAATGGATTTGAGTTGTATAACTCAAAATATGGGTTCGTATATGTGAAAAGAAATAGTCAAGTATATAGTTGGTTTTATCACTGCTATAAATATTTTTAAAGTTAAGCATACTTGAGGTATAAAGTAGATTATATTTTGGAACAACGTCAAGACTTTGGACGTGTTTAGCTAAGTGTGAGTATGGTGAGTGTAATTTATCCTGAATCCTGAAGGTTAGGTATCTCTGGAAGGCTCGCATGGCCTAACCAAACAAGAGACTCTACGAGTTCCTTAGAACTTCAATCCAAGTTATATCTTCCATAGACTGGGAATGTTCAAAATCAGTCTCTCCTGGGAATCCAAGAAAATATCCTTACTTGACTTATAAAGTAAATAATAGTTTGGAGCAGGGCCCAATTTTTGTTGTTTATCTATGAAACAATTCATGAGTTTTGTTCCGAACCTGGACATCGATTGAAGGTAGAAAGGAATAAAGAAATGTGAAGTGAAAAGGTCCCACTTCTTTCTCCCATGATTTTGTGCTAGTTATGTGTGATATATGAAGTTGTTTCCGCGAGGTGGAATGTCTATTTCGAGGGTGTTCTTGTTGCAAGAAAATAAAATAAGGAAATGTAAGATATGCTTGAATGATTTTAAAGAAACAATATTTGCACACATCATACATTTTAAAAGAAAACATAAAGTTAACTCAGATAAAAAATTATAGTGAACAAAATGGGGTTTTATTTTAGGGGCCCCTTGAAAAAATGTATACACATACTTATACATAAATTTATTTATAAAGGGAAAAGCATAAACATCACTCCTTTACATGCACATCTTCACCCCGAGGCACTTTGGAATACATTTTAGAAGGTTGTCCTCTGTTGAATGAAGTCTTCATGGGCCACCGTACCAAACAAAAATTGGACATCAGTCACTAAACCCCGAGACATACCCATCTCAAGCAGTTATTGGTTTCCCAACCGTGACCCATTCAGCAATTGGGTGAACTCCATTCTCCTTTCAGGTGAGTTTACCCACTCGAAAGGGAACATCCCCCTCTTATATATGCTTTGGTTTTCATACCTAAGGAGATTTGAGATACCGGGAAATGAGGAATTCTACTAGAAGAACCCTCTCTCATGGTTCTTCTCTTCTTGAGAGGAAAATCTTGGGTGCCTATCATGGACCGTACCTCAACAACGACATCATTTATATATATGTTAGACACTTCTCTATTTCCTTCTCTAGTGTAGTGGGGAGTTTCTCTTCCCCATGTTGAGTAAGCAGAAGGATGGGCATTGTGATTTCCATGGTCAAATTGAGGGGTTGGTAATAATCCCTATTCAAACACTAGTGATCACCGTTAACAGAAGGGTAGTAGCGAAGCCAACGAGATTTTAATTTTTGGTGTCCACCTGGTATTCTAGGTGAACTAGGTGGAAATAGAGCACTTGAAAAATAGGGAATGAAGGGCACAATTTTGAAAGGCGTTACAAGAAAAATGAAAGCATGTCCTATGGAGAGGAGACATTGGGAGGACTGGCCCAGTATCTCGTTATGCTAAAAAGATGATGACTAAGGGCCTCATTCAGCCCGATTAATTGGAAACACTCACCAAACTAGGTGATCTCTCGGATCAAGATTCAAATCCAAATGTGAAGAAGACATGGAAACAAGATGATCAATAAAAAAGTAGAAAGAAAAAGACTCTAAAAAAGATAGGTGATGAATGGAAGGACTAGTGAACCACTTAAATAGGCATGTCACTAGTGTTGATGTGGCTAAGATCATCATTTTTCTATTAATACCATATCCCATTCCAATTTATAGGTATGTGTGAGGTTTAAATAAAGATCAACTATTTATGTGGAATGTGTTGTTGGAGAGTGATTAAAGGCCCACGCATTTCAAAAATGTCTTATCACATTAATTTTTTGGGCCAAGTCATGCTTATTTACATGTGGAAATTTTGATATTAAATGTGACGTGACATGGAAAAAACTTATACGCATCGTGATGAAGTATAAGTGAAAGCTTGATGGTAGTAAACAAATTTGGTGGCCCCCAGAAGTTAAGGGCGGTGATAGTTTGTTGGAGATCCAAGGAATATACTCTAAAACCCTAAGATGATAAGGTAATATATAAGTATTAAGGAGGGTTTTATAAGTGGTGGCGGTTCTTAGGAGGAGGTCTTGAAAAGAAGGTAAAGGGGTGGGAAGCTCTTGAGGGAAAATTTGGAGGGAATTTACAGACGAAATTTCAACCATGGAGATGACATAATTTTTCTCGATGAGCTTTTTTTCTATGTAACAATGACCAGAAGTCTATGTTAAGATGATTACATGTGTATAGTCATTAACTAGCTTTGAGAGCATAAATATATGTCTCCCTTATTTTAATGGGTCTCACTTGGCAAATTCATTAGGATTTGTGATATTTCCTTTGTTCTTGTTGTGAAATGATGTTGAGAAGGAAGTGATATGTGTCTTTTGTTATGATTTTGTGTGAATTGTGTCTATAATTCAATTCTGAAATTATACGGTCACTACTTAGCTCTTGTCTAGGAAGGGTGTGTGCATTTGACGTTTTCTAGGGGTACTTAAAAACATCATTTCTGAAGCCTATAAAATATCCTGCGTCTCGAGTAGGATTTGGGGGTATGATTTGTAAATCTTGGGGTCCCTTGATATAGACTATTTAGCATGATTTGCATGGGATAATTTATCCTTAGGTGTACTAAGCTGGATTTTCCAGAATTTAGAGTTTGGTTTTCTCAAAGATTTTCGTGCAAAATAGTCTCCGAAAAAGGCCCATTCATTTCTTCACCAAGTATTCATGCAATAATGGTGACACACAATAGTTGAATTTTTTTCTATATTTCCCCCAATTACCCTTGAAATATTTTCCCCTTTTCCCATTCTTCAATTGAAGTTCTTCATATCCCCACTAATAATCTAAAACATCTTTGGAAAACATCTTAATGCACTACATAGATCTCAGACTATTTATTCATAATTTACAGATCCTCTTGGGAGAACACATTACCAATGCACACACCTTACATGTTCTCACCCACGATCTGAGATCCCCATCATCGACCTACAAACAACTTGTGAAAACCCTTGAGATTAGTGTGTGGGTTGGGCTAACACTACCTTCAACATTCCATATCAGGTCTCTGGGTGCTTCTAATGCTTAGGTGACCACTCTTTCTGAATGATCATTGCATTCGGTGGATGTTCCTGACTCCGATAGTCTAATTCAATGAACCTAAGATTTCATTATGATATCTATCCATTCCCTATGCTCCCTTGAACACATATCAGGTCCTCTCATCCAAACCAAGGAAGAAGTAAAAATTAGTAAGGATATCAGTCATACCCTTTGTTGGGGTGCCTCCCTATCATTCCCTCGGGAAGGGTTCACATACGATTGGAGGAACACCCCACCCTTAGCTACAAAACAATGTTTCACGTGGGACTGGATCCATCGCCCCATCTCCTTGCATGTTTCCATGTTGTGTTCCCCTTCCCTAGGGGGTCAATCCGGGTGCCAACACTTTTCTGGCCCCAATTATGGGGGAAGAATTCTCTAGGTTTTTTATTTGACCTTCTTTTGTGGTTCTTTGTGACATTTGAAAGTGTGTCTTGATTTGTGATTTACTCTCATGATCTCATAGAGATTTTTTTTTATAGATTTATCACTCTAGTGGTGACTCTATTATCCTTTTGGTTATAATAGACCAATGATTTTTTCAATTTTGTGTGTTCCAATTGAATTTTTGTGTCTTGTTTAAAATTTGTGTTCAATTTTTACCATTATGTCATCTAGACTTTATAAGATGAAGATTTATCTGTAAAAGTCAGTTTTTTGTGAAGCATTCCATGGGTATCTATGATAGTAGTGAAGTTTGTGGTCCTTCTAAAGTCCCTTTAAAAAAAAATCAAAACATTTGACTTTAGAAAATAATGTGGATACCCCCATCAGTTTCCTCCCAGAATCAGACTCAAACTACCTGTGTTCCAAGGGTTTGGTGATATTTCGGGAAAAACATCTTGCCATGTTTGAGGAAATGATGCATGAATACCAGGTGAGTTATGAAGATGTTTTTATGAGGTTATTTGTGCAAACACTACAAGAAAATGCTAGAGACTGGTTTAATTCTTTACCTCAAAGATTTGTTTGTTCATGGATGGAAATGGTAATAATATTTGGAAATCAATTCAGTGATGACCTTGCTTCCCTTTTCTATGGGCATGGTGGAGATGTCATGTATTTGGTTGAAGGAATAAGGTTCATATGTTTTAGGAATGAATAATTAAAGTATAAGATATGTGTTAAGTGTTAAGACACTGATTGAAGAATGTTTCTAGAAAAATGATCAAATTGGTTATGCTTGTGTCTAGTGTGACAAGTGTTTTATGCCCCATGCCCCTATGTTGTGGACAATGTGCTTAATGTTGACAAAATGAAACTAGGCACTGAAGGAAGAAATGTGCCACATGGTTCCATAGACCAAAGTGGTGGGGTGTCTTCCATTGACCTCCTACTTTCCCAAACAATTGATGAGTTATGGAATGTTTTCTCCAGAATATGTCTAGTTTTGATAAAAGGCTTTGATGCAGTGGTTTTAGCCATAGCTTTTATTTCATCTACTCATAATTTTATTCCACTAAAGGATGAAATGATTTTTAAGTATAATGGAGGTGTTCCCTCAATAGAAGATAGATGTCTTCTACTTGACGCAATAGTGGAATAAGAGAAGCATCTCAGAATATAGTGTAAGTTGTTAGATGAATGTACAAAGCGACAATCATGGATGAATCATGTGCACTTTGTAGACTTGAATGTGGATGATTTGATCCCCTTATATGTTCTGAAACTAGTGTAATGGCCTTGGATAAAGGGGAATATCACTTTGGTAATAATACTGAGAATACTATATCATCAATGAAAGGTATAAGGATGGTTATTTGGCTTTGGTCCCAGAGGATGTTAGTACTGGATTTCCTATAAAGCAGGGGTGGATGTTCTTGATCCCCTATTTTTGATCAAGTGATAGAGTATTCCTTGTTTCCCAAACCTTTGGGGATGCAACAAGTTGTTTCACTAAGGATTGTGAGTTTCAAATATAGGTTAGTCCCTCCCCTTTGAAAAATGAGATTGATGTGTGTGTGGAGTTTAGTCTCGGTTCCCTTACTATTGAGAATAATACAATGAGAAAAAATGACTTCCTTTCAAAATAAAGTATGGTAAATACAAGTAAAGGTGAGTATGTTGATCATTGTCTTAATGCCTATGTTGAGTTTAAAAAGGATTGGATGAATGGAGATTTATCTACTCTGGAAAGAGAGAAATTTATTAGACATCTTGAGAAACACATGCAGGTCCTTAGATTGCTATATCATGTGGTGTGTTGTGAAAAGGGAATCATTTATGAATGACTGTGCCTAGTGAGAAAAGTGGGTCTATAGGTATGAATGGAGACATGTCTTTGCTTATACAAAATGAAGGGGTTCTAGGTGATGGAAACCAGTTGATAATATGTGTTTCAGTTGGAATAATTTTGATCATTACCTTTATAAGTTGGCATGTTAACTTGTGTATCTTGATAGGAAAAGTGTGTTTTTTATGGGATCTCGGTGGATTATGATGAAGGTTTTAGGGTCCTCTAGACCCCGATGGTTTTCTTGTACACTGTATAGTTTCATGCTTTATCCTTTTAGTTCATGTTTGGGTTTTTGGTTGTTGGTTTTTTCTCTCATGGTGATGACTTACATTTTTTATCATCTTTAGACTTTGTTTCCTAGTGGATAAACATCTTGTCTTCTCTTCCCTACAATACTTCTAGTGTTATTTGGAAACCCACTGGGGGATTCCATCCCCAAGATGGAGCCGATGTTGGTACCCATACTAGCTTTGTCTTTTTTTTCTAATTGTTCTATTCTTTAAGTGCTTTTTAGGAGAAATGCATGATGAGAACTGATTCTAA